>JARPRG010000530.1:207070-303542 GCA_031001745.1 Hartigia nigra
CATAAAACTGAAAATTCACCAACATCGCAATGGAGTAGATATATTGACTTGTCAAACATCACAGATTGAATACAAATAAAAACTTTTATCATGAACTAAGCTAGTAAAGTCTCGCGTAAGTATTAACAAACTGCTGCCCAGTGACAATTGGTTGAAAGTGAAGAAATTGGTGTAAAATTGATTCAACTGTTTGCAAATCATTATTGACATTTTTTTAGAATCAATGAATCATCAAATTCTTTAACTGGTGCAGCTTATAAATACATTCGAAGAACTAATTTGACAAATATTGTATATTTCGAAAAAATTTGTCATTCTTTCAATTCGAAGTTCTCATGAAAACGGCATTCAATACTAAGCAGAATTTGGTCTTATTTGCCGGTAAAACAGATTTGTCAGATGAATTGGAAATTGTTTCCAACTTTTCGAATACGAAATGTTATGTAATTTATCTAGTCAATTATCAATCCTGAGAATTAGAACACTTGCGATACGAGTTATTCTTTTTTTTTTCCTTTCTTTTATAGCTTAATTACATTGAAGGTGTGGAATTTTGTGTTACGAATGGCAGCCAACAATCGGGCTATTATTTGAAGCTATAGGCAGGCAAGAGATTCGTGTCATTCTTAATATTACTTCATGCTTATAAACGCATAGAAACATTACTACTGAAATTCAAGTGTATATATAAAGGAGAATTTTTGGAGCACTGTATCAACATACAGTGAAACTCTTTAAGCTTATACCTGTGTTCTCTAACAAGAAAAATGGCTAATACTGGTCTATTAATTTTGACTAATCCTGCAAAGGTGGCAAAATTATTACCGATAATCAAGGAGCATGTACTAAAGACATTATACATTCAATACTTCCCAGAGAAAAATATTCTTGTGCCAGGAAGTTATTCACTGTCAACAACTCAATGGAAGGGTCCACGATATGCTCAAACTGTCTCTAGAATATATGCACTAGCTTCTTCCTTTGCAGCTCGTTTAGACGTTCGTGTCTTACTTACGAGCATGAAGAACCCTATTACTCCTATTATCAATACCAAAAGACCCGTGGAGATTGTTATATTTGATCAAACCTATAATAAGAATGATGCTAATGCATTTATGCAGGACTATTTATCTAACACGTCAATGGGATGTAGTTTCATCACATTTGAAAGTGCTGATATGGATTATAATAACGATATTGTGCAAAATCATATAGAGGATCCCACATTTAAAAATGTTGTACTTGGTGGAACATTTGATCGATTGCACAATGGTCACAAAATCTTGCTCAGTGAGGCAGTTCTACGTTGTACAAAAAAGTTGACTGTTGGTGTCACTGAAACAAACATGTTATCTGGTAAAACCTCGTTAGCATAGCTTTTATTGTTAGAATACAGTCTTATTGTATTATTATTTTCTTAGGAAAGACATTATGGGAACTCATAGAACCATGTTCAAAGAGGATAAAATGTGTTTATGACTTTTTGGAAGATGTTGATCCATCATTATCATACGATGTTGTTCCAATTTATGATATGTATGGACCTACCAAGGATGATCCTACATTTGAAATGATCGTTGTGAGCGAAGAAACTAAAAAAGGTGCAGATAAAGTAAATGAAATTCGAGAACAGAGAGAACTTAATAAATTGGCTATACATGTAGTTCAATTAATAAGTGACATGTACCATGAGAAGCACGAAGAAGCAAAAATTAGTTCTAGTAACCATAGAATTCGTCTCCTGGGCACAAGACTGCGTGATCCTGTAAATATTTCAATTAATCTATTACATAAATTTTCGTTTAGTTCCCGTTCTATACCGGGAATGAATGAAGTAAATCCACGAGAAATCTGTTCTTAAGAAAGACACAATATGTATATAGTAGGTGATGTGTTTGTAGAAAATTGAAGGTAAACCTTTGAAGCCATATATAATTGGCTTGACTGGAGGAATTGCCAGTGGAAAATCATCGGTCGCTGATAAGCTGCAAAAATTAGGTGCTGGACTTGTAAATTGTGATAAAATAGCACATGATCTATACCAACCAGGAAAATCTTGTTTTAATTTGGTAGTAGAATACTTTGACTCTGGCATACTTAGTCCTAACGGGTTAATTGATAGAAAGGCCCTTGGTGATATAGTATTTAATGACAAGGTACATAAATATATTTGAATATAATTTTCCGGCTCAATAGATCCTCATAATGTTGAATATCTTTTATAAATAGGACCAACTAGATAAACTAAATAACTTGGTATGGCCTGAAATTCTTAAAGAATCATTAAAGCAAATCGATGATTTTTATAAAAATGGCTATGAAATTATTGTAATGGAAGCAGCAGTTCTTATTCAAGCTAAATGGAAATCTGTTTGTCATGAAATTTGGACCTGCATCATTCCCCATGATGAAGTGAGTAAAGACTATTCTGTGGGAGAAATAAATTCTTGGTATGATATTTTCAGAATTAATTCAATAAAAAATTGAATTTCAGGCTGTAAAACGTGTAATAGAAAGGAATGCTTTATCAGAGGATGAAGCAAGGTTACGTATAAAAGTACAACCAAGCAATCTAGAGCAAGTAAACGAAGCTCACGTAGTAATATCAACATTATGGAGCCATGATTTTACTGAGAAACAAGTTCAAAAAGCATGGGATCAGCTTCAATCTTATTTAGCAAAACAAGAAGCAAGCTAGCACAATTAATTATATTAATTAATTAATGGGTAATATGCTGCTCATTATTATATGTAATATTAACATTATAATAAAGGTGGGATATAGGTATTTTGAAAGGGGTGGGTTAGAAAATAAAATTCTTTCACGGCTATCATAGTCTGATAGCTTAAAAATATATATATGGATCCGATTAGATCTCTCTCGATCGACTACAATAATTGTTAACTAAATAAGATGTGCTGCCATGACGGTGGTAAGTTTTATACTTTGCTTATAATTATACTTGATACACTGGTGATAATCTACAATTTTGTGTAGGATATGTTTAATTTGCAATTTAGTTATGAAAAATTGTGCCATATTATTCATTATAATGACTACCACTTCCCGTGGAGAGCCTTTTAAATAAAATATATGTATGTTCTGAAATATGCTTTTATTTCCAGTAATATAAGACTACAATATATCAAGAACAATTAAATATTTTTAGCAGTACATATTTCTAACAGAAGTACCATTTTCTTATATGTTAATACAATAAATACTGTGTTAAAAGGTTAACGTGCTTCAAGCTGTTACGCTATGTTATATTATACTATTCATATCATTTTATTCTCTGATGATTTTCGACATTTAATATAGTGTCCCAGTATTGAAATAAAATTATCGAGAAAAAAAAACATACAAATGGAAGTCTCCTATCATGGAAACTAGTCCAATTTATGATATACGTGTATAACAGACACATTTTCAATTACAATCAGAATTTATCGTTAATACAAAATGATTTTAATATATAGAGCAAGTTATAAATGTACAAATTAGTTCATGAACATTTTCTTTACAATTGACATACCCGTACATAAGATATACACGAACCTGAGACAAACTTTTATCATATTGGCGAATCCTCGTATAACAAATTCAATTCCGATAACAATTTCGTTGACATACTCGACGTGATATTTTTAGAATGAATTCGTGGCGTATTAAATTCTTCCAATGAATCGTCCATTTTTTTGACGTCCGGCGTCTGTAAGAAACTTATACCCGATTTTAGAGCAAGATATTCCGTGAAATGTCTTTTGCTCTTTCTGCGCGACAAAGTTTTGCGCCTAGGCGACATAGAAAAAGCGGGAGTGCACTGATTGTTACAATTAACATTACCATTCAAATTTTGTTCACTTTTCATTTCAGTGCAGTTATCAGTTTCTGTTTCTTTCAATTTAATTTCTAACGCAGCCAGTCTGGCAGATCTTCTCCTCTGTTGCGAGTGTACTGATTTTTTAACAGATTTTTCAGACCTACTTGGTGTCATGAAATTTTCCTTATATTCCTCCGTATCTTCCACAGTCTCTGATTCTTTCTCATCTATTTTTGTTATGTCCATAGTTCTTGCTGAGTCTATTATTTGAGAGGAATTCTTATTCTTTTCACTGGTCATATTTTGCGTCGATTCTATACATTTTTCCTCGCCAAGAACGTCTTTTAATAACGATTCTGTTTCTTCATTTTGTCGTTCTCTAGTTTCATTTATAGTTAATTTGTCTGATTCTTTTTGTGTTATAGTGTCTGTTGTCTCAGTTGATAAACAAGCTCTCGTGTTTTTTGATACATCAGGTTCCAATATATGTTTAATGAGAGCCAACATTTGCTTCAATTCACTCATTTCTTTTTCGCGAGCGCATATCATTTCTTGACAATGTAATTGTAAACGCAGTAGATGTTGTTTGTCAATACTGATTATCGAATTTAAGTTTATACTACATGGATTAATGTTAATATTATTATCTTTTGCTTCGTTGTGGTCAGTATCTGTCATAATTGTATTTAATTCATTGTCATGGATGGTATTTTCAGGAAAGACTCTATTCTCCATTGACATTTCATCTGAATTGGGTGCCTCTACTATAGTTCCTACTTCTTTAGAAGCCTTAATTTTACTAGTGGTCTTTGCAGATGTAGCTTTTATGTTTGGTGCTAAACTCAAAGAATTTTTCATTCTTGTGTATCTGTTTTTTATACTATTTGGGGGTAGTAACATACTTTTTCGTTGATTTCCTGAAGTAGTATTATTCTTCAGTTTCTGCACTGGTACTTTAAACACATAAGGTCCTGTAGTTTCATTTTTATTGTTCACATAATTGCTTCTTCGCGGAATCGTTGCAGATGAATTAGTCTTTGTCACAAAGATCGAGTTTTCAGTTACTTTTGGGGAATTATATAATTTCCGCCGTACACTAAGCTTGGCAGTTTCTTCTATTTCAGGCCCTGAAATTGTGGTATAATACTGAATTATGATTTTCTTTATGCAACGTATTATACAACTTATTTTCTTTTATAATTGGAAGGACTTATTTCTAGATACATACTGTTCTTTTTACGGCTCATGTTCGTGTTTTGCAATTCCTTTAAAAGTTCTTTTACTTTTACTGGTTGCGTTTTTTCTTTTGTTTCTACAATTATAAATAATCACATTGATCATTATAGCAAAACATATTTATTGATCCTAATATTGAAATATATTTGTAAATTTTATAAAAATCAAGCCAAAACGTCACTATAATAAATAACAGTTGTATTATTTATCATTGATACTTGCCTTTTCGACATGATGCTGGCTGTCCTGAATTAATAAAAGCTTGCGTTAACCTTACAGGTTGAGCTCTTTCATGTCCTACAAACATATAAACATTTTCATCAGTAACAATGGCAAATATTCAACAAGCGTTCCACGATTTACAATAAATGAAAACATACTTATATTTCAATCTTGAAAGTTAAAGGAATAAATAATTAGCCGATGACACATGTTTGACATTTCAAAAGTCATTAAAAAAGGTATGTATAACGTATACATGAAAATTGATATGAAACATTAATTTCATACTTACTCTTTTTTGTATCAGTAAAATATTCGAATGGTTCCACAGGTTGATATTTTCGATCCATCAGTTTTCCCTACATAATAATGTCATTAGCAATGTAAAAATCGTTGCAAATTTTTAAAAAATTACTACTGACTGTAAACAAAAATAAAACATGAATCATATTTATAAACAAAATTCTTACCACGGAATGAGACATTATTCAATTAATTCTTTAACTGTCGGATTTATCTGATTATATGTCAATAGCGGACTTGTATCCACATATCTTCAAGTAACTCCAGTTGATGATAAACCTTGAATTTCAAATTCTTCTATCTCTTCTTATGATTTTCGTTCATAACTCTCGTGAAGTCAAATATCATAAATTCAAATTGATATTTGTATTCGGTTATATTTTGTAATATGTTTAGTTTGATTACAATAGGTAACATACGTATCGCCGTCTACCGACTTTCTACCGTACTAATTTTGTACGTTGCATTTAAATAAAAATTCATAATTCATAAAGTTATTAAAAAGTAACCGTTTACAGAAAAAAAAAAAAAAAAAAACGATACTATCAAGCTCTGGCAAAGTAAAAATTACAAGCGTGTAGATAAGAATATTCTCACATTAGTTTCTACAAAATTATGTAAACTAAATTACTGTTACGCGATTGTTATTATGGATGCGTCGAACGTTACGCAAGACACGACGCTGGAGGGTGATTCAAAATTATTTAATTGATCGTTCCGTGATATAAAAGAAAGGTCCTTGTTAACGTTACGTTTTATAATTAATTCCCATAAAAGTTAATAATACAACGTTCAAATTGTTAATATGTAAAATTAAAATGAATACGTGATGACAAAACACCATCACTAAAACGGAATAATTTACCATATGCTATTACAGGAAAGTAAACACGTCTCTATTCATATCATTTACGTACATGATCAGGTAAGTCGTAGAATAAAATTGTTTAGATGTGGCTCCAACGCATTCGGATAAAAATTGTATTACGAATAGCCCGCGTAAGATTTTAATATGGTTCCATGAATGAGTTGCTAGGTTTACACCAATGCATGTTTATAGACCGTCTACGTATATTGGGTATTGATAATAATGTAGTAAATAGTAAATACCATTTTTTTCAGACTATTTAATACGTATATATAATCATTGAGGAAGATGAACTGGTTAACATTACTGTATCCATAAAGTAGGCCCATCTATATATTGGAGTAATCAACGGCAGGCGTGTGTGGCGGCCATTTTGTTAAATTTATTTCTAAACGCATCCCCTCCAAATAGAAAACAACCGAAGGTCGACGCTGTTCTCAATCTCGATAAAGTATTTTTGGTTAGGTTAATAGCTGCGTTGAAGAAATTTAACAGTAAGTAAAATGATGTGATTGCATTTGTGCTGATTCCGCATAGATTCGACATTGAAAATTTACACGCGTGCATGGAAGAATGGTCTTTTGTGTCAGTTTATAACGTGTAATTGGGTGGAAGGAGGCTTGGCATAAAGAGGCTATGGCTACTGCTTTCATCGTATGTAAAATATTTATTGCGCGACCGTACACTTTTTGTTTTCGTCGCGCGATGATTCTTCCGCCATCCCAGTTTGATTTGCCGGTACGCATTATGCAACTACGATAGTTAGTAACGCTCATCTTTATAACCTCTACAAGTCATAACCTATATAATATAACCTTAGATGTCAACATCCTTATTGCCGTAGTACTTGAATAAATGCATGATCCGCCGTAAAAGGTTGTATAAATTTTATTTTATAATGATACCTTTAGTCTCGTGACGAATCGTTATTTGTTTCTTGCAAATGTTTAGTACTCCATTATTTATTCTTGACATTTTTTAAAACATATTAAATTATGATACGGATACTCATTTTTGTGAAAGAAAAAGTGACAAATTCATTGAGCATTTCATTATTTATTGGAACTAGAATAAATTTTCTTTTTATGGAAGTGACGTACTTGCATCATACTTAACCATTCAGTTATCTGTTCTTATTTTCTTTACTCCGATATGTAAACTTGTACGAAGAGAAATTCTTTAGGAAGTACTACTATTTTATGAATCTTATTGTGTTTCAAATATTAGGTAATGGTCAATATGTCAATAGCCCTGCAAATTGCATCATATAATGATCCAGTAGATTATATAGTTTATGAGTTGAAAGTATAGAAATATTTCTTTATTCAATGAATTAAGTGTAATGCAATTGCTTGATAAGATTTATGTCTTCATTTTATAGCTAATATATAAATTACAGAATGTTTGTTTTTAGCAATGTTGTTATGTCTCCTTTAATTTCTTGAAGATAATATAACGTAATGTACAATTTAACTACGAATAACTTTAATTGACAATATATTTTGATTGAAGTGATTTCAGTGACAAGATAGGTACAACAACAACAAAAATGGATGTTGGAGGAGATCTAGCTTTGCAGTGGGTGGAGGAAGTAGGAAACGTTATACACGAAGAAGTAATATGTGGCTTGGAAGCAGAACTTGTTGCACCAGAGGAGGAGGTCATTGGAGCATGCGAAGAGGTCTGTGTAGAAGAAACAGTGGAATCTGTTCCCGATGAAGGTGTTACAGCAGATACAGAAATCTTGATGGTACCTCAGTCGAGTGACATGGAGTCTATCTATATAGTACCACAGGATCAAGGTCACGATTATCTCAATATACAAGTAACCGAAGAAGTAATAACTGATAATTGGGATAGATCTGGTCCAGACGATGGGTAAGTTTTCTTTTCCATAAATTACAAAAAATATATTATTTCTATGATGTTCTCTAAACGTGAACATTGAATTTGTCATTTTGTAATTATTCTAAAAAAAATTATTAAATGTTAAATATTTAATGCAAGCATAATTCAATATACAGTTGATTTCTATTTCAATCACGTAACGTGTGCTGATTTCTGTTTGAAGGGTGGAAATACCAGAAACGAAGGTGTCTCACGACAATCTTCTGGAATACGACGACATGGAGATCCCATTGCCAATCGATCAGGATTCGTATACAAACACGCGACCATATCCCTGCGATTTTTGCAGTCGTAGATTTCGAAAAAAAGCGAATCTAATGAATCACATGGTTGCACATCAAACAGATCGTCCGCATGGATGTAATCTATGCGGTGCACGTTACGTAAGAAAGTGTGATCTCATGAACCACTTGAAGATTCATGCGTACGCACCTTCTCGTGACGGTCTCGAAGATGATCTGAACGACGACGACTCCCTGGCCCACGACGAAGAAGAGCCAAATAAAGGCAGACGTAAAAAGGCTCAGTCTAGCGCTCCAAGAAAGCGTAAGAACAATGCCGCGGCAGCCAAAAGAAACAATGAAGATATCAAAATTGAAATGAACAAGTATATGAATAAGTCGTACGATTACGTCGACGAGGATATGCGACTTCTGGAGGAAATGACGAGTCGAAACACAGCAAGAAGTAGTAATTATGCATCGAGTTCGAGATGGACCGATGAGATATCAACAATGCCAAATGAACCGCAACCACCCCGCTGGCCAATCACAGATCCAACAAAGCCCTACGTGTGTCAGCATTGCGGTGTTGGATTTGCTCGTGAAAAGGCATTAGCGTCTCATGCTCGAATACATGGTGGTGACAGTCCTTTCGAGTGCACTTCATGCGGTGACATGTTTTGGGACGTGAATACATTGCGAGATCACGTTAGGATGAAACATGGTGGCACCGTTCAGCCTGAGATGGATGAGTATGACAACGATGCCACATATACTGGTGATGAAAGGTTCGGCGAGTTCTACTGTGAAACTTGTGGAGTTCCTTTCCATCGCTTAGACCTACTCAAACGACATCGAAAGTATGTCATTTGTCTATTGGCATATTTAATTATTTATTAGATATTTCGATTAATATTAATCAATCCGTGTACTTAACAGGATTCACGTGAAGCAGGAGATAGATATGACTGAAGGATCGAGTCAACATCACGTTTGCAATGTTTGTGGAGAATGGTTCGAAGAGGCCTTAGCATTACTTGCACACGCCGAACTACACGCTAGGTATTATATTTTCATAATTGAAATATAATTTCGTTTCGAAACTATGAAAGGAAGTGTTTACTATGAAATTTTGTATATCAATAGTATGCATGCAATTGGCTTTTTTTATTATCAATTGCATTTGTCATTGTGATCATCATGGAATAATTATCTGCTGGATGATAATCCATCCTTTCACTGTTTGGATTAGGTGTTTGTATATATTATTTCTTTAACATAGATCTCCTAGTCGTCGCTGTCTATTGTGCGGTCAGAGATGTCGAGATGATGCAGAAGTAGCAGAGCATGTGCGTCAATATCACGCGGATGATGCACCACCAAATACGTGCAATCTTTGTGGCAAAACGTGCAAAGACAAACGAAGCTTATTAAAACATTCATGGATTCACAATGCTGATAAGACTTTCGGCTGTACTAAATGTGGCAAACGTTTTCACAGTAAAGCCAGGCTGCGAAGGTATGTCTCTGGTAAATTTTTCCCTATTGCGATAATAAATATATAACATGGATATGTTATTTCTGTAGACATATGGTCTCTCATCGTAATAAGATGGTAGCCTGCGACGAATGTGGCGAGGAGTTTCCAGATGGTAGAGCTCTCGTCAGTCATCGTCATTCGCACAATAAGGATTTAGGCGGTAGATCATTTCCATGCCGGGAATGTGGCAAGACCTTCGGTAGCCGGAGCTCACAACAAATTCATATTCGTATTCACACCGGCGAGCGGCCTTATGGTTGTCGTTTCTGCTGGAAGGCTTTTGCAGACGGTGGAACTTTGCGAAAGCATGAGCGCATACATACTGGTGAAAAACCTTATGGTTGTGCGATTTGTCCTCGTGCTTTTAATCAACGTGTAAGCTGCACTTATTTGTTGTATCACATTTTATATTATAATGCCTGTTATACTGTATACCGTTGAACAATGTTATTGGGATCATTGTAGGTTGTATTACGTGAACACGTAAGGGCTCATCACTCTGGGCCTGATCCAAAGTGCCACGGCAGCATGACTCCGTACTTGTGTAAAGTGTGCGGCGACGCGTACTCGACATCCGAAGAGATAGTGGCGCACATAGTGCAACATTGCGACGACAATACCGCACTCAGGAGACAACCTCAATCAGGTCCTAGAAAATACAAGAGGAGGCGTAAGTTAAAGCCTCTCGAAGGGGCGAGCATGAGTATGCCTCGTATGAGCGAGAATTATTTAGATATGATGCAGCAACCTGGTTCAGATTCTGATGACAACACCAAACGAAAACTTGGCAGAAAGAACAAGCAGCAGCATCGTGCTAATGTCGAAGAGAGTTATCAGAATGTCTTGAAGAGCTTCGAAAGCTCTTTGCAGAATATCAATTCAATTGTGAGCAATTCAAAAATGAATCCTTCGAAGTCGAAGCTCTCCAAGAGAAAGATAAAGAAGGAAGACAAGAAGAACGAGACCCAAACGTCCTCGCAACCCGGTAGACCAAAAATGATACATACTCAAAAGACTAGGGTACCTGTCGAGGTAGGTAGTGATGGGGCCAAAAAGGGACAGAAGACAAAGACAATGGTTACAAGGACTCCAAAAGTGATGCCGAGTGAGCACAAGATGGGAATCTTTCCCGGTGGCGAAAGAAATCGACCTAGGACGAAAAATGTGAGTTATCATATCGAAGGGAAATTACAAATGACGCCAGCAACATTCCCGAAACCAAAGGAAGACATCGAGAAACCTTTGTCACCGCTCTTGACTAATATAAAAATCGAACCAGGACTTCAAAAAAGTTCTAGCAATAATCACAGCAACAATAACGGCAACATCCTTGGTATGAATATTGAAAAAACTCCAACGCATTCGAGAAAGAAACCCGTAGTCATGAGGAGAATGAGAAAACAGAAACAAGTGGTAATTAAGCAAGAGCCAAGGGATATAGATGACGAGGAGGATGAGATGCAAAACAATAATAATTCCCAGAGGATCGAGCCAGTCAGACTCTCTGAAAATCGTTTGGATCGAACTAACCTGGATATTAATTTCGAGGCTAATCTTCTAACGGCCGAACATGAGTCTATTCTTCCAGACATCGGAAGGTCCGACCACATGGACGATATGGAAAATGGAAATGTTAAACTAAGCGTCAAGATGGTCGAATCGACACCGCAGAGGATGATGACCATACATAGTGTTATTGGACCCGTAGACGATGTGCCAGAAACCATAATACCTGATGCTGTTGAATATACTTGCGAAATGTGTTCGGCAGTATTTTCAACCCGCGCGGAGCTTTTGGTTCATGTACCGATACACATTTGATTGCATTTGGGTAAAGCGAGCAAATCAAGTATCCAGGTTTGTTCTATTATAAAAATATTTCGTTTAATCGAACAATTAATTAAACATCGTTCGAAATTTCGAACGAGAATGACTTGTCGATTCGTTTTAAATGGTACCGGGATTTTATGCGAAAAATGCTGTTTACTATTTTATGCTTTATGATTTATATCATATTCTCTTCCAGTTCTTTATCCTCTACACTCTATTCTATTTACTCCTATTTACTGTTAATTTCTTATTTCTATTTCATCACTTCGTTCTTCATGTTATGCCTTTTAACGTTCGTCCTTATACTTTGGAATTTTCATCTTCACAAACGTGCACAGAATAACACTTCAGTCGGTCGTCATTCTGCACAACATTATAATTATACCAAGAATTGTCGCAGCCAAATTTTTGTCTATCCTTCCGGTTGTCTTCATATTCGCTCAATTAATAGGGAGCAACAGCGAACGTTACTTTTATTTTGCCATAGGGGCCGTTTCGCTTTCCTATAAAGAAACGATGCGGCGTGGATCTTGACCTCATATTACTTATAAGACGGAATCAAGCATACCCACGTGTACATGATAACTGAAATATCAATGAGAGTGTATTCCATTACGACGCTGCGTTTATATAAAATCTATTGTATATCATGTCTTAGCCCTTAGATCGAATCAAACGTAAATTACAAATTGTACGTTATAATGTCGAATGTCTGACCGATATAGGCGATATTCATTATTATTAATATTACTATATTATTATTATACATAGACTGCCCTTGCGCAAGATTCGACTATTCTTAATTTCATATTAACATTGTCCATTTATCTTGTCGTGCATATACCTAGAGAGAATAAATATGATCAAGAGGCAGATTAACTGTTATCGTTGTGAATACAGCAAAGTACAAGGGCATAGAGGATACAATTTTTCAAGGGATAATAGCGTAATGGAACCAGGGAAGACTATTCGTGTGGCCCCAAAAGACAGACCTCGCGTAACGTGCTTTTCTTTTAGCGTTATATACATTTTCATACGACGATATAGAATTGCATAGCGATGCGTGATCTTATCGTTTCGTTGTGTTCTTTTATTCGCTGGATCAAATGTTAGTGTAATTAATGAGACATTACAATAAAGAATCTTTCTTTCGATTGCTCCAACGACCATCTCGAGTTCAATGCGGGGAACTTTGATTTTCGTAGTCAATGATTTTCAATGTTTTCGAACTAGATAAAAAATTATTAAAAATTATTGTCAGTCCAATCGTCATATTTCAATTGTTTAGATTCGTTTTTCGTGCATTACGCAACACTATCTTCCTTTTGAC
The DNA here is from genome assembly GCA_031001745.1 of Hartigia nigra. NCBI lineage: Eukaryota > Metazoa > Arthropoda > Insecta > Hymenoptera > Cephidae > Hartigia > Hartigia nigra. The sequence continues at coordinate 220,353 of JARPRG010000530.1, forward strand.
GCTGCTTCATATATTGCGACGATTTGTTTAACGAGCGTTATACTACTAATTACGAGAGATTATACGTTAACGATTTTCATCAGGTGATGATGCAAATTTTATTAAGTATCGCCGTGCGTTGCTTATGTTCTTGGAGGAGATAACAAATGACTACAGATTTATGCTGTCGGGAATGGCTATGAATTCGTTAAATTTATCTGTATATCGATTAAAGAAAGATTCGGTTGATTTATATATACATAAATTGTATAAATAATCCTTTCTCAATCGATATTGGCTTCTCTGAACGATTTAAGGAAACGTTTGTAATGTTGTATCGAGATGGTATTTCTGTACGTGAACTTTTATGCGACAGTGATAATTCATTGGCACGTTATGTATCCTGTCGGGACTAGTCAAGCGATATGCAAACCCAATAGAAATCTATGCATTGTCACGTAAAATCCCTACAATTTTTAAACGGTCCACATATCTTCACGGTATAAAGGAAGGCGGACAACCGTAACTAATGGCATAATATTAAATTACCTATTTTGGCGTATCAGTTTTGTAACGCGTTTCCTTTATCTTCTTAATATTACTCGCGTATACTTCATTGTACATTGTTCGACGTAATAATGTTTCATCGATTGTGCAACGTCAATCGCTCGGATTTCATAATTTCTACGAAGAAAAGTTAATTGGACGAAGACTCATTCCCTAGGCAAGAGTATATTAAAAACAAAATCTATTTGGCACTTGCATTGCGAGTCTTAAAAAATGTACAGAATTTCATGAATTTTTACGTAATTCCTGACGGCAACTTATGAATAATCGTTTAACAGAATGCCACGACATTTAATTTATGCATAATTAGATAACGAAAAATTTGGATCGTTCATCTCACTCCCACTGTTTGCGTTCAGAGATAATATATTTATATGAATTTCGTTGATTATAAAGGTAGATGATTTGAATTTTTTCTTCTTCTTTTTCATGGGTTATTGTTATTCTATGCAACATTTACATTACACATCCTAGACTTACGCTCTATTATGATGACGCTTATGCGTAATAATCATACCAAACATTGCTAAGCCATTGATACATACTATGTATACCTCACGTGTAACACATAGGGAGGAGTCATTCTGCAGATAAATGTCAGCCATGAGCGTTAAACGCATTGGCGGAATGTACATTCTTCACTTGTCGCGCGCAACTATACATACATTTTTGGTTTTATTTTACGCGAAGAGACGTAACAGATATATTATTAATATTCGTGAACGTTAGGACTGGGTGCGTTCACGAGATACCTGCTTGTTCGGCTCTTGATGGAATTAACAAAGAAAAAGTAAAAAAAAAAGAGAGAAGAAGGTAAGAGCATCAGGTATTGTCGCTAGTGGAAGAACTATACTATATTTTAATATTTAACGAAAAAAAAAAATAAACAAAATTCATTGTAATTTCGAGGAGGAGTCGTACATAATGATTCATTTTCTCACTGTATTTTTCTTTTCTTTTTTAATTAGCGTTACTCACCATACTGTTCCATTTGTTAATAACTTAACGAAATTGCGATAACTTCATTGACAACACCATATAACTATTAGTACAAAGACAAGACGCAAATTATCATTATTACAATTTAGCAATTTGCCTTACTTGTACAGTTTGAAAATTCGCGGTAGAACGAGACCAGATTAAAAGCGGATTCGCATGGGCGAAGTGTCATTAATGATATTTCTTCATTAATGATTTACAGGTATGAGGTATGCCGGGTCGAAATAACTGATCGGCTATCGATATTTTTTGCAAATGGCATTGTAAATACTCGATCGATTCCGGTCGATGTCAAAGTGTCGATGGAGTCGTCGACAGTCGTAAGACTCGTTAGTCTCGTTTGAAATTCGCATTAAAGATGAAGTGTCACGTGAAATAATCCTTCCTCGATATTTTAGATGCGCTCTGCTCGGTGAAAACTTCTGTTTTTTTTTTTTCATAGAGCAGCTAGTAATGCGACGAAAGTTACAAGGTACGATAAAACGTACAAGACGAATTTTAATACGAGAAAATTCTAGCGAAGTACATTAATAAGTCTACTTACCATCATGAGGGAAATCATGAGTGCGTAAGTAATTGTGGTTTAACTTGATATAATTATGTCTAAAGTAATTAATTACTCGATAGAATAACAATGTGTTGCATGGTAAAGTTTTAATGGATTTAAGGAAGAAAATCTTATATTAGATGTACCAGTTCGGTTGTAATCTAAGGACTATATAGTATATTTAGATATGTAAGGATTGAGTTAATTAATCCCCGAGCTATATAGATTTAAAAAAATATATATATAATCGTCGGGGTACTACGATTACTTTCACCAGGGAGGAGTAGTAAATTGTACATATTACCTTGGACACGGTATGGTGGCGCAATTTACTGTTAATCGTAGTTGTATTTTTCTTTGAATAAATCATTATTATTAGATATATCGTTAAAAAGAAAAACAATATTACTACCTACGTCCGTACAAGATTAAATCTTTTATAATCGATACTGTAAATATTCATATATGCATGTACATAAATATATAGATATGCATATGTTTGTCTAGGCCGAAGGTTATTGATCTTTCCATACTTCGAACTATCCATAAAACAAGTCGAAAACGTTATTCATCATACTTATTATCATGAAAAATGTGTTCATCGTTCCGGACTTTATTAACGATGATATGATTTTTGAAAAAACAATGGCAGAAACTTGTGCCTTTTCTTATTCAATAAATATTACACATTCACCTTAGCTTTTCAATTGTGCGGAGCACTATCTTTTTGTATTTTCAAATTTTAATAAACTACCTTTTTTCCACGTATAACTCGATTCTGTATAAGAAATCTCCAGTACGTGTACGCGTTTATATAACTGAAATAATTGAAAAGCATTGTAATGATGGCTTAGGGAATAAAATCGCAAACTCCATAAATCTCCTTTTCGAAACCCATGCATATAACAGAGAGAAGGACGAGCGCAGCTCCTATTATGCTAGTGTGATTGAGCGCTTCTTCAAAGAAGTAAATCTGAACTATGTAAGCTAAAATTATATCCAGGGATCTGGTGACTGAGACTTTCGCAGCACCCTCGATCTTTAACGCTTTAGCTACCAGAACCTGGCCCAGGAGACCAGAAATCGCAACGGCTAATATCTTCAGCCAAGTGATACAATCTCTGGGCAGGTAAAATTTGAATTCGTGATTATTTGGTATAGCAAAGAAGAAAATTATTGCTGAAGCTAGAGCCCATAACGAAAGATTTAATACTATTACAGAATAATGGACCTCCAAGCATTTTCTCATTATGACTATGTTCATGGCTGTGAAGAATGTTGCTAAAATTGCGCACACGTATCCTATCACGTTGTAGGGCTCCTCTCTGTGCATCTGAAATTTATGGGGATGCGTTTAATTTAATGAAAATGTATTGCTAGATTATTTTTTGTGTAAATTATTCAATTCTTACTTGGAACAGGAATGGTGGTTTTGAGACCAATGTCACGCCTACGAATAGCGTACATATAACGACTACGCGCAACACTCCACAAGGCTCCTTTAAAAATATGAAGGAAAGAGCTATTACGATTACTGGAGAGCTGAATATTATCGTGGTAGCATCCCCCAAGGGTAACATTCTGAAACTGTAATAGAGCAGGGAGAGCGTCATACCTCCTACTACACCCTAAAAATGATTAAATTTATATAAATCAAACATATCACTTGCAATACGTTAAAAATATCTAAAAGTCTCTTTAAACTTTTATGAGAAAAATCTGTAAATCTAATAGAACCACTGTGCATAGAATGAAAAGTCCAATAACTCACCTGAAATTGAACAAGTAATCGCTGTCCTTTAGGACCGAATAGATTTCTGGAGTCTTTACAAGCCACAAGCAGCATAACTGTTATTTGTAAGAAACACCTGATGCTCAAAAGTATCATGGGATCGACGTTACGCACAGCCTTGACCAAGGCAGAACTTATAGTGAAAAATGTTCCAGATAGGAACGCTAGGAACACCCCAAACCATTTGGTCCCATCCCGATAAGTTTCAATATTATTGTTAAATTGTTCTGTGTACTGATAAGTCGGATGGATGCTGTTATAAGATGTCATGCTATCGATACTGAACTTCATTGTTTTGACCATCGCAAATGTATTATTAGGAATAATGTTGAATGAAAGGTATCTAAAACACTACTGCCAGAGATTCATCTGATGTCCAATGTAATTACCGTATACGGCTTAACGAATCCGAGAGATTATGAAGGATTAACGACATTAGTCGATGCGAGAGACGTAGTAGAACTGTAAACTGATGGTCTCGTAGAAGCTGTATAGAGTCGATAAGAAAAATATAACATTACACTTTATATCTATATTGGTACAACTCCCTTATGTAACTGATATCGAGTAGACAAATGACCTTTTGGATACTTATAATATTTCTAGCGCCAACGTGATTTTGAACAACCACTTAAATTGATTAATTTTTCTATACTGAATTTCAAAAAATTCCTATTATTGCATCCAACAAGTTTATTGCAATAAACCGATATATAATAGTGGATAAAATTTTAACAGAAGTTCAGCGAATATAAAATTAAAATATATTCTTCAATCTTTTCCAAAGTCCTGAACAAAGGGCGGCTGATCTATACGGTAGAGAGCATCGCCCACATTGAAGTAGCCCAGGTATTCAACGACATCAGGTGTTGTGTCAATATGATAATGCCCGGCTTCTCCGTGATGAGAAAAGCTGTGGAAATGTTGAACACGTAGATCCATGTTCTGAAACAAAATTATTCCATTAGTGTAGAATAACTTATAAAAAGTATGAAATATAATACTAAGATTCTTACCGCTTCGTCAGTAACCATTGTTCCAACGGCTATCAAAGGAGCAGACATATCAAAGAAATACAACCAATCATTTAGAGCTTTATCACTTTTGAGAGGCTCAGTAGAGAAATCGGGCATCACATGCTGCTTTGCTTTGCCTTCTTTTAATAAGAAGGTACCGCCCAAACCTAATGAGACGGATCATCCATTGGTATTATTTATTATTCAGACGTCAACTCCAAAGCTTAAAACTAACTGTCTGAACGGATGTGAGCTCACCTACTAGCTTATCCTTATAGTATGACCGTAAAGCCTTTCGGATACTCGCGATGAAGTCATCCTGGCCGATGCGCTTCTTTGCATGTACCTTCAACACTTTACCAGGTTTACCTTCGCTTAGATAAAGATTAGCCAGTAGAGCTAGACGAGTTTCTTGTTCCGGTAATGTCGCTTGTACACAGCAATTGGCTTGCTTGTTAACAGAACAAATGCGGGTTTCATTTTTCACTCCTGATGGAGAGATTGCCAGGTTCATTATTAGCTGGAATATAAAAGATTTTTGAAATACATTTTTCGTCGATTTTATATTACTACAAATAAGCATAATTTTATCAACGGATTACCTCGCAATTACAATTCAGGTATGGCCACGGACCTGCTCCAGCACCTACAAGCAGAGCAGTGTCCCCATAGTTTAAACGTTTAAGAAGTGGTGGCATGTCATATACTTTCTCCCTATGAACAAGAGGAAGTAGAAATGGTGGACCACCGATTTCTATCAGTTTTTGCTTGCCACTGAGTCCTACAAATGAAGCGATCATTAGTTATTCTTATAATGTAGAAAATGTATATTGTTTTATATTAAAAATTAATTATAATATAAATTACCTGGAGCAGCAAGAGTGAATGGCTGCTTTGTCAAATCCGGACAATCAACCACTTCTACAGTGACTTCAGCAAAGTTATTCGGTAGTGCTTGTCTTAAGACTATAACAAATTCATAAATTCATAAATATTCTTAATACTTTCTTGTTTCTATATTAGTATTATAGTATATACATATATGAGAAATACTATACCATCTCTTATTTCTTCAAGCGGTGGGACAAACAATGGCTTCTCCACCACGTTTAATGAATCTGAATCTAAGGCACTCATGATGGTAGTCTATCTTGGACTAAAACAATTAAATACAATCCACTTTATTAATACCAATCTAAGGAGCAGCTTGACTTTCGATGAAGTATTTATTTCTCTGTGATATGAAATAGGCACTTTTCTGCTGTTTATTAGACCATTAAAATTGGCACTTAAAAGAACTACACGTAAATATTACGTCACTTTATGTTTTATATACTTTAACAGATTATGCTTGATTGAACACAGGTGTGATTGGTGGCATATATCAAGGACAGAAGATCAGTTAGAATATATACTACACAAAAGATAAGTAACCGCATAATAAATATAATTTACTATATAAGCATTTTGGTCAAGTTTATTTATAAAATTGTTTTATATCTGGTAAGTTTAAAGAATTATGAGACCATTTCGCAGACTTGAAATTGTACCATATGAATAAGTATAGACTAATTTTTAGGCTCTCCTGTTGTATATTATAAATATATATACATATTTATTATTTGTTAATAGCTTTTTTTTAAAAATTATGATGTATATAATAATGGATACCTGAGATCTTGTAACGAGGAACTTGAAAATATGAGTTTAATTTATTTGGAAAGACCATTAAAGGCAACTGAACAACCATCTAAAAATGATCAATTACTTAAAGAGTTTCTCCATCTGAGAATTCTGCTATAGATCTCCCTACTCTTGTTTTATCTTATCAGTAATAATTTATGTAATTAAGAAATTCAGTGATAAGTTATAGAATAATAGTGTCATATCAAAGTAAACACATGTTTTAACTACATATGTATTATTAGAGACTTAAAAAATCTCAGTATATAAAATGCTTAAATATTCTTCCAGTAATAGTCTATTAAACATATAAAAAGAATTTATCATTTCAAATTTTAATTATTTTCTCAGAGAATAAAATTCTTGATGACAATAAGCTAATAATATAAACCACCCTGATACATAAACAATTGACTTTAAACATATTTTAAGTACACTATATAAATAAGTGATATTATGAGAGATAATGTATTGCAAGGCACAAAGATAAAACTTTATAAACATTTTATTTGTACAACGTTAAGACAGCAGCATTTACAGATAGTAAATGGTCAGTAGTAGCTGCAAATATTAATAATGAATTAATATAAAAAATTACTTATGCAATTCCAGACATAGACGTATATAACAAAATTTATCTAATATGGTTAAACTGTACATCATTCAGTATCAAGCACCTGTTGCTTCTTGAATTACATCACTGGTTGCTGTCATTATAGTCAGCCATATTCTTATGAAAATAAGACTTTACTTATCCCAAGTCTATTTAAACGATCTCGTGACATAATTGCATTACAATTGCATTTGTAACGATAGAACGTTAAAATGAAGGACGAATTACAAAAGTTAATTAAAATTTTGTTTTCGTGCGTAGCGTCAAGTGGATAATTATCAGGCCATAATCACTCGTATCGAATACAATAAGATAATATAAAACTATTCAGTTATCGCTAGACTTCATGGAAATAGTAAACTTACGATTACGAAATAGAAAAGCTTGGACTGTTCACGATGAGCAAAGTAATTATATTACATTTTATTGATAAACGAATAGCTAGATGAAAGTGTAGGAATATTTAATAATATCTAGTATGAACCAAAAGCTTTTTGGAAAAGTACAAACACAAATATTCTGCAACGTGATATTATATCTGTTATATTTGACCTAAAGTTATATCAAGTATTATTAACAATAACGATATAAGCATATAATTAGACATCCATTATTATAATTAACAATGTGCGATCCAACCTTCTGACTCATTCATTAGATATGAAATTAGTCAGCCCTTCACGCGTCAAAATATGTTTATATAAATATCAATAATCTGCTCCAGAGATCGGAGTAGAAATTTCTACTCACCAGGAGCAGATCGCAATATATATTGAAAGTAAATAACATTTTTTACAAGTAAACTTATTTCGTATTGTCTTTGTACAAGAACCTATTATCAGCATGACACCATTGTGGAAGTACAGCAGTTACGTGCCAATTTGAAAAATGATAATGTGCATATGTAACAAGAGTAATATTTATCATTAAAGTGGCCCTCTACCATATTAAGGTAATAGCTGGTCGCTACTGTACAGTTATCGGTATTTGGAAACTACCAGGAGTTGAGTAGAATTCAAACACTACTAAACCAGAGGCACATATTTCGTACAGTTGAAGATCCTAAATAATTTTGTGATCTATTTATGGTGTGCTTCGTGGAATCCTTTTTTTTTTTTAATTACTTTTTGGTCTTATTTCCTCTATATGGAGATCAGATAGTAGATTTAGTGGAATTCAATCGTTCCTGAAAATTGCTACTGTGTTGCGAAAATAGTGGCGCCGTACTTCGGCAACGCATTGAAATTCATCGTGTTGCCTACCATTGCCTACCCACTTGGTGCAACGCCATGAAGTGCACGAGCATAGGATAGGAAATATATATTGTAGACTTATTAGAAGTCATCAACTTGACCCGTATTCAATCTTTTATTATACATATTAGAGGACTGATGAGAATAGGAGTCGCAAGTCGCAGCAATGTGTAAAACCACACAGGAATTTAATAGATAACAGCAAAGAATCAAACGTTTAGCCGGTGTTGAGTGCAAAAGGCGTTGTCGCTTCATCAGTTTCCCGGATAATTCGATTTACCCTAATAACCGGGGTTAGACTGAGCTATGAAATGTTTCTTTTGACGGCTTTGACGTCGACGAACATAATGCCATTGACAGGAACGATAACAATAACGATATGAGCGAATTAGTGCCCTGGACATTATTAATCGCTACTGAAGACGGTCCTGTCAGCTGATTAGAAGCGGAGCGACATGTGAACCTTCTACTGGAACTTGGTGCATACGTCCAACTTTTAGGGAACGAGGTTAGTTTCACTGTTTAACAAGCAAAATGGGCAACAAGAATAGTTGTTGCGCGTACTCCAGCCCTCAAGCTGGCCGAAAAGAAACTGCAGCGGAAGGTGCGGTTCGTGCTTTGGAAGATCATCTTCCTGAGGGAGAAATCAGTGTCAATAATCTTCAGCATATCAGTGAACGCGAACCTGAAGACTGGGATTCTGATCCTTCCCTTCATCCATGTGCCGGCACTATTTTTATGGAACGATCCAAACAAGCTATCGAAAGTGAGTATCGTATTCCATGGACAATGATACACAAGAGTTTTCATTATTAATGTAATGTATTGATCTATTTTTTCTACTACCTTATCATAAATTCTTAATTAAATTTTGAATTTGTTATAGATGGGATGGTAAGAAAGAAGAGTCAACATCAAATAGCAGATACAAGGACATTAAAAAAGAGCAGTAGTTGCAGTACGATATACCTGGATGATAGCACTGTATCCCAACCAAACCTTAAAAATACAGTTAAATGTGTTGCTCTAGCTGTTTATTATCACATCAAGAATAGAACGTCCCAACGTCAAATTGATATATTCGACGAGAAGCTCCATCCACTGACGGTAACCAAATATAAATATTTATTCTTCAATTTTCTTAACATGAGTTCCTGGAAATAATAACATTATTATCAAATGCCTATAAACTAAGATATATATATATATATATATTTCCTCAATATGCCTATTCCATTAGTATAAGAGTAATTGCACGTACACCAGAATAATTACAATATACTGCTATGCCCCAGTATGATTTGGTATTTTTATAAAAACTGTTAGCATGCAATTTTCCTTTACACGATATAGCGTTACCTCAGAAAAATCGAAAAAACACTAATTGTCCCACAGAGAGATGGCGTTTCGGAAGACTACGATAAACACAATCCAGAGCATAAGCAGATATACAAGTTTGTGAGGACACTCTTCAATGCAGCTCAATTAACAGCAGAGTGTGCCATCATCACTCTAGTATATCTCGAAAGACTGTTAACCTATGCAGAGATTGACATTACACCCGCTAATTGGAAAAGGATCGTCCTTGGTGCTATCCTCCTAGCATCCAAGGTGTGGGATGATCAAGCCGTCTGGAACGTTGATTATTGCCAAATCCTCAAAGACATTACAGTGGAAGACATGTAAGTGCATTCTTTTCCAATTCCATTACTTTATTGTAACGTAAAAGAGATATTGGCAATCGACACAGTTTGTCTAAATGAGAACAAAAAATTAAACTTCGGTATGTATCCCCAGGAACGAATTGGAGAGACAATTTCTGGAGATGCTGCAATTTAATATAAACGTTCCATCGAGCGTGTACGCAAAGTATTACTTCGATTTGCGTACTCTGGCTGAGGCAAACGAGTTGACATTCCCCAGTGAGCCATTGAGCAAGGAGAAGGCACAGAAGCTCGAAGCAATGTCGCGGGTTTACGAAGACAAGGTGACAGCAGAGGCATTACGAAACGGTCTTAAGAAATGGTCCAGTCTGGACAACGTCTGCATAGGCGGACCAAGACGAAGTATTGCCATCCTCTCCTAGACCATTATAAGTCTCACTCGCTTCTATATTCCAGTATATTCCGATCCCTCCCAATTTATCACGGAGTTCACAGGTTCTACGGCGACACTTTTATTTTTACAACCACGAAGACCCTCCATTGACTTACGCCACGGTACAAAGTGTATCGACCTAACCCTTCTCAAGGAGAACAAACCTTTTACACGCATTTTCTATTGTAAGAGTAAAGAAAAAAAAAAAAAAAAAATATTGCTAATACTATTATCGTTATCTACTAAACTATTATTACCACTACTGTAACAATTATTATCAATAATACTACCACCGCCGCTACTGCTACTACTAACAGCTGGTAATTGCTTATACCGCTGCGACATGACAACAGTAAGAGAAACACGAGAACGCTATACAAATGGATAGTCTTTCAAAATAATCGAAAGTAAAAAAGATTTACCGAAATTGATATATAAGTGGTAAACTTGTCGTTGTAGCTATAGGTACGATAAGAGTGACCAAATGTGTACGCGCACGTCGAAAAACAAGATCCTTAATATAACGTTTTTATATAATTAATATAGACGAAGGATGTATTAAGCGTTAATCGTATCCGGTCTGGTTTTTGTGTCTTCCGCCTCGCTGTTACGAGCGAGCGAGAAGCCAAAGTTTTGTGAACGAAAAATATATGCAGCGAAATGTCATCGCCGACGGGCATATTGATAAGATAAGAACATGTAATTGAATACTCTGACTGGTCTATACAAAACGTAGGGAGAAGGGATTAAAATAAGGATAAATGCAGACCATTGGCTCGTTTAATGCGAGAATAAAACTCTGTTTCTTCCGGTAGATAATTTCATAATTACTATTACTGCATAACTATTTTTCTAAGTAGCAAGGTTCGCTCGCTGTAAAGACAATCTAGGCACAGTATCTCGTTGCGTCCTGTAAATAAAGCTATGTCGAATACAAGAACAATGCTATTGGTATGACCTTATGTACGAATTGTTTATGAGAACTAGAAATAAGAGCAAAGGTTCACTTATATGTGTACTTCACTTCGCGGTTACAGAGAAGAAGTTAGAAAGAAACTCCAAGATTTGATTTATATTCATAATTAATGGCCTTTAATTAAACGGCTATTTGTAATGTCTTATTCGGATTTAGAGGGATATTTTAACGTCGACGTTTTATTGTGACATTCGTAATTTAAATTTTTAGTAAATTTCTTATACTTGCTCTGTTTTGCGGATATACGACACAAGAAATTGTCGTTGCCAGATCGGAAACTGGTAATTAAAGAGGACCAGGATTATTATGGAGAGGGGTCATACATTATTCATGCAGTTCCTATAGGCGTCAAAGGATTGTACTCTTATGGGAATAATTTTAAGTCATGAAATGATATTGTAAGTATCGTAACGAAAAAATGTCTGTTGAACGAGAAAATTTATTTTCTGAATTTCATAATGAGTATTTCAAATTTGTTTAAAGGTGCAGTAACGATGCAGTTACGGAAAAAACTTAAACTTTAGCAGTATTTAAGGCCTAACACGGCAAAAACACCATGACGAAAGTGACATTCAGGAAACGACAACGTTGCACTTTTCTGCATTTAATGCTAAAATGAATTGCGTAAATCTGAATCATAAATATTAATATTTCTATAGTGAATAATTCTTTTATTATTTAAAGTCAAAGAACATTCGCTAGAAAGAAAAACTCAGCATAGACTTTGACCTTTATTGTAAGAAACATTGGAATGCGACATGAATTGCAAAATAAAATGCACAAGATTGGATGAACAAATTTGTAATGTCTTTATCAAGTATCTTGTGATCTTACTAATGTCCCAGTGTAACAATCAATTAAAAACTAAATGCTTCATAGATATTCGCACCGAGAGTTTTAAGTTTCTCATTTACGACGAGCCGCTGAAGCCAGTCCGAAGGAACATCGCCTTGCGTAGAAACATCTGGAACCTGTCCATTTATAATAGGAATAATCTTTGCCATTCGCATTGTTACTTTGTTTAAATTTAAAAAACCATCCGTGTAAAAAGAATCTATTGGTTGTTCGACTGAATCTGCCCAAAACGTTTTTGATACTGTCGATGACCCTGGAAGGGGTGTGCCATTTTCTTGCACTTTCACGCCATTAGTCATTGATGCGGTGCATGTAAAATATTCAGAAATATGATCCATCACTAGTACAAATCCACTTCTGATAATAGTGCGCATTAAATTTTGCACTTCTTCACTTTCCATCAGATCCAAAGTTTCCTTGATCACTCTTGATAACGTATCATCCGCTCCACTCTCACAGTCTCCTGATAATACATAGGTAGAGAGGTTCTTCACGGGATCCCTACTACTATCCGCTGATATCGATGAAACAATCGCCCAATAAATTTGCTCCAAATCTCTTAGAGCCAGCTGGTCTGTCAGGGATGTCGCGTCCGTTATTTCTTTAACTTTTTCTTTTATCAGTGATGCTAGTTTTTCCACACCCTCTTCCATAAAATACTCGCTGAACATCAAATATTTCTCTAACGAAAACGCGCTCATGGGCGCCATTCCATTTACATTTTGAGAATTCTTAAACATGTATCCTCCTATTAAGTTGAGCTGAATTCTCAGAGATGTAACTAACATTACATACGCGTAAATTACTGTGGCTGATCTTGAAATAGCTAACACTTTTAACGTATTCCACATTTCCACTTTATCCTGACATCCATTTCTTAACTTTTTTATAACAGCATCTGTATCCAAAGCATTTATTACTGATTCTCTTAAACTTGCCGATAAGGCTAGTATTGTTCCATTACATGTCCTTTCAGTATTTTCAAAGTGTTGGCGTCGTCTGGATCTTTCTAAAAGATCATTCACCTCCTTCTCTTGCCATTCTCGTAGCTTGCGCTGTGTATATCTTGTAAGAAATACGAGACCTCCAACGACAATACCACTGACAATGAATTTTCGCTTATGGCGACTTAAAAAACCTCTTAATCGAGAAAACATGGTGCACTTTATACAGATAAATTCTCTCTCAAATGCTATATCAAAATTTATGTTCTATATGTCTGCTAGTACAATACTACACTAACTATTATATATGAGAATGCTTATCCTGGTTACTCTACAGCAAGTTCAGGATGGGAATTCAGTGCTACACGCTCTAATCGACTTGTTATGTAGGACGTTGTATCGATAAAACGTTCTACGCAATTAACAAGACAATTCTCAGTCTTATGTTCCAAGCGAGCAGATGGTCTGTCGATGCAGGTCTCCCAACAGATATCCGTAAGGCTATGCACCAAACTCTATAACAAAAAATAATAAAAATAACTAATATTATATAACTCAAGATAAGTCTTGTACCATTTATAGTAGCATACATGAAAAACCTATTAACCCTTTGCCTTAAAACAATGTGTGGGAGACGTGATCCTACTTCTGTGCCTAAAACTAGAATCTCGTATCAGACACGTGATGTCTTGTTCTGGCCAAAAGTGAGAAGCTCCTATCAAACACGTGATTATTTTTACACAATAATGTTTTTGTTTCATCCAAAGTGTCACGCACAATCGTCACTCGATTCATAAGACAAGAGGTTAAGCATAAATCCTGGGTTTTCAGAATAATCATTCAATCCAAAATTATTTATTACTGAATTACTAAACAGTTGACTATTTCTAATGCAACCTATAAAGACCCATTGAAGACCAATAAGACGGAATAACTAATTTTTATATGCAGCATTGTGAATTTTGGAGTATATATTTTGATTACAATTTAAAAAGAAAGCAGTACCACGACCACAATCATATAATAATCAGAGTGATAAGATTTAGAAAATATTCAAAGACGTTTATTTCGGTAGCAACAAAAGTGTGATCTGAAATCATTGTTTTTAAATCACATAAATGTCGGAAGCACGTAATCATCAGAGTGATAAGATTTCGAAGATGTCCATAGAGGTTAAATTCAGTAACAACAAAAATCTGACCTGAAAGCGTTGTTTCTGCGTTTCTATCTCAATGAAATCTTGTAGTTGATGATCAACCGCAGTTTGTGAACTTTGATCGCCAACAAAACTCATACTTCAGGTGTCGAAAAAATTATCTTGAGAAAAAACCGAAGTAACCGAAATAACCTTTGAACAAGCAGGCTCATTCGACAAATCCTCGACAATTTATGTGAAAAACGTAGACTTATCACTGTAAACTGCTGCCACCTAGATTGCGCAAGTATCAATAGCTTATACAAACTTATGGGTACTTAATATAATTTAATCATGCGTTACAAAAATAAATATTAAATCATTGATAAATCGAGTCCTATTTACACATATTATAAATATTTAATAAAAAGGTCTCGTAAATCCAACAATATCACGCATAATAATTTATCATCGCAAGCAGCATACACTCAATTACACATAATGCAAATAATAAATGAATGATAAAAGCATCGATATTGAATACTAGTAATAGTTTCTCGAAATTCTTTATTATCTTTACAAATTAATAAGATAATGAATAAAACACCGATAACCTGGAAACGGCCATTTTATGTTGGTATACTGGAATCTGTGTTAAAAATAATATATTTTTTTGTTGTTTAAAGCGATTTTAGTGATAAAAGACGCTATAGAAAACATTTTTTAAATTAAGGAATAATTTCACATACATCGTATTCGCTTACACTCTTCTGTACGCATTGTATTGTATGGACATTATTATAGCCATAACTAACAAAAATCTCCAATAATGTTGATCATCAAATCCGGATAAGCCAAAAAAATCACGAAGATTCTCTTTATCCGAGGCCTAATAAAATTTTAAAGTCACCCCTTTGAAAGAGCTTAATGCGATTCTTAAAGTCAATATACAAAATGAAATTTGCACAGCACTCAAGTACATGCAAATGGCCATCTGTATTATATAATTATTTTGTTGTTGTCGCTTCAAATAAATCACTAAGAGACTCCCCTTCATTTTACTATTACGTTATCGTTTGATAACCATAACTATAACCCTAACTTCATTTATACGCAAGAAAAATATGAATAGCTGTGGTCCAACGACTATAATAAAACACTTTAACGTTTCGTACCATAAAGGATGTTAAGTGTTATAATTATTACCGAAAAAAAATATACAATTTGTCTATCACATCTATTAAAAGATGCTATCGCAATTTAGTCCACGCGCCTAACGTGTTGTTACACATGTATGGCAAGAAACATTTGTACTAACAGTTAAAATAGAATATAATACAAAAGAAAAAGAAACCGTACGAGATACTTGATCGTAGCTCATTATCAAATTACGCAACAAGACTTCCTAGTAAAGCGATTCCAAAACCGCGGTGCTTTCAAAGAAACTACGTTGATATATCATATAGCGAACTTATGCCACCAGAGTGAATTTAATATTTATTAGTCAACGAATTAACACACATTTCACATAGCACAAATGTCTCATTAATGTCAATGAGATATCTATAGGACGTTTAGAAACCCATAGATGTACGATTAGACATCTGCGGACATTTATCCGAATTCGTGCTACGTGCGATGTCTTCCAGAGTTCAGGTAACTGCACAGATCGAATACAAAAGTCAAACGTGCATAACAACAGTGACAGTACAGAGCAGTACACATGGTATACTTGCTTGTACAGATACACCGCATCAGTACCTATTATTGGAAAATGACATTACTGATGTGACCTCCTGACAAAACCATTAGGCAGTAGTATTATACCAGGCAGTAGTGTTAAGCAAAGTGTAAAAGTGTGGCACACGAGGATGGTCCAGAGATCAGGTCGTTTGAACGCGAACATTCAGCCGTAAAGTGTCGTTCACCGGGGCAGGAGATAGAGAAGGACAGAGCAGGTCTTGGTGCGAACGCACCGCCCGTACGCTGGTATATAGTACACGTGCATCGATTACGTCTACCGAAGCCACGTGGAGTTGCAGCCATTTGGGATTGGACGCCAGTGGATAGTGGGTCGTGGGGTGGCAGCAGGGTGGAATTGAGTCGAGAAGGGACGACATGAACCGAGTTCTCCATGTGCCTTCTGGTTTTACTGGTGGAGCTATAACGAAACAGACGAAGAAGAAAGATAGCTAGAGGGCATTCAGGGAACCACCCTAGTGGGAAGTTTGGGTACTACTAGAGTGGAGGAAGATCGGTGAAGGACGCTCCTTTGTGGCAATATGCGGAGTGGGCAGGCGGGAGTAGTGGGGATGTCGGTTACACGTGCGACCTCTCCCTACTACTCATCGGTCGTTCCCTCTAGCGTCACCGCATCCCTTTACCCGTATCTTTCTCCTCGTGAACCATGAGGTCTTCCATTTCCTCATTCCTTCTAACAACGCCCGTTTCTACTCTTTGCTCTTATGTCAGGATGAGGGAGACCCTTCTTATTCGATGGTGCCACCGGTCCTCACCCTTATCCAAAAGTTTGATCGCTCTCTATTTCACTACACCTTCCTATCTTTTACTCCTTCTGTCTTTTTCTCTCCTTCACAGTAGCCAGGCCCAAGACTTTGGAATCCTTCGTGTCTGAGGCCATCAACCCTCTGAACTCTGGCTAGCGGCAACGTAAAATTGTTGGCGCTTGAGACAAATCATTTCTAACATTAAACTGCGTTTCTTTTCTTGGCATGCTTTTTATGTTTCGTCACTCGTACTTCTGCTTTTCACCAATTACTTTTGAATATGCTTTGAGAGTTTTTTTTTGTTTTTGGAAGACACGATCTTTAATTTTTGTGTAAATAAGTTTTGGTCGTGCTACTATTTTTATGTGGTTTGTGACTGCTTCTTTTTATGAACTAGTTCACAATTGGTCGAATGCGTTACTTTAATTTGAGTTCATATCTAGAGCGTTGCTAGTCGACGGATCAGTAATATCGCATATTGAAACGAACGCGAAGTTCTGCCCACTTCCTGTTTTATTATTAACGAGTATCGTGGGGTTTCTTTGTTTAAGTTCGTAGTATCTCGTCTCGTGTAGCTCCATATTGTGTCGGAATATATAATACGATTGAAGATTTTTATAAACATATTATTTTACAGCCTTATCCGTCCGTTAACGTGTTAGTTAATGATAAAATTCCATTACTTTATCTTTGTTGTCGTTTAACAACGTAGTACGTATAAACTATATCGTAGCAATTTGATTCTTATATTTTCTTCATCATGCTTTGCCCAAGGATATTTTGACCATCTACACTTTATCATCTGTACAGTATTTATTAACAATTAAATCAATAATGCTTGGTTACTGTGAAATCAATTCTAGAATCTTCCAAGTTAAATACAGTCAATCGCGTAACGAATGTAACTGAGTCTGACAACGTGGAAAACGTACAGATGCACTGTGAAGATATTTCAAGCACGCTCTTGTAAATATAATTATAATATGAAAACACGTGGCATTACGAAGCGAAATCTTATTGAGAATAGTATCGTGACATTAAATGGAACACATGATTATATAGTACCGTGTATATTATCATTATTTGAATGCTTTTGTTTAATTATAATTGCAATACGAACACGTGGATTGACGCACTAGAACTGCTTTCACCAAGTATAATTTACAGGCTTTGACACTATTCTTTTTTACAGAAGTCATTGTAATTTCATACTCTGTCCTATTAAGATTCGCAAATATATTAAATTAAGTATGTATATAAATTTGCTTATCGTGACAAAGTATTTACCTGCGACCTTTGATCTCTTCTGTATGATATTATGATGACGCTTAAATATGGTAATTCAAGGCCTTCTCTTTATTACATAAGACTTTTCATCTGCGTTATAAATTAGAAGAGAGAAATGGACAAGACTCTGAATATGTCGTAGTTAGCGTGTCTACCAATTATTGAAACCGAAACAGACTATGCTATAGAATTTCTTTTTTTAGTCTCATTCGTTTGAAGTTACTGACAGGTAAGTGGGACATATTGTTTTCGGAAATCTAATCACATGTTCTTGTCAGCTACATACGTTATACGTTTTGATGTATTTTTACTTCAAGGAATGAGTTAAAATATCGTTTGGTCAGAGCAACTATAGAATATTGTCTAGTAAATTTTTAAAGAGTATCTGCATCGGTAATAATGAACATTTTTTCGCTAAATATATTTTCCTGCAAAATACTCTATAAAAATTATAGGAAGTTGATATAACTTATAACGAGGTACCAACTTTTTTGATATTTGATCATTCAAAAGAGACTAGGAGGCTAGGACTAAACATTATGCGAAATAATTATAATAATTATCATTATCAAACCTCTCAGAAGAAACAGTATCGCGTGAAGAGAATTATTTAAAAAAAAGCAATACAATTTTAATTTTACAAACTATTGTGATTTTTGTTTTTTTTTCTTTAACAGTTGATAACCGGTGACTTTCTTTTAGGAGAAAATCTAATGTGACCTTACCGCAAAGAGTGTTCTTCTAACAGTATAAGAAGAAAAGACAATTGCACGTTATAAATTTTATGAACAATTAATCGTACAACAAATGCAGCATAGAAGAAACCTGTATCAAAACATTGCAGAAGAAAGCAGAAGTTTTATTCGATTACAAATCTATTGTATATTCACTTGTTCGATGAGCCGGATCGAAGTCACATACCAAAATATAAAAAGCATCCGAAAACATAAATCCTTGTGACCATTATATTAGAGAAAAGTTAGTATTAAAAAAGTCAGACAAACAAAAATTAAATTCGAATCATGAGATTTCACCTGCAGAAATTATTCGTTATTTTTAATTAACCAAATCAGAAGAAAATGACTAGCGTAGTTGTGTACAAGATCCCATTGGTCAAGTGGTTCCCAGTGCCAGTATAGAATATAGGTAAGCGATAAAGAGGTACGGACGTGGGCATATAGCTGGTACGTACTTTTCTCTATATACACATAATATATACACATATACGTAATAAACAAGCATGATAGAGAGTATGCGATACCTAAGTAGCGTTTCCTCCGAGCACACGCGCTCTCGCTTTCTCGCGAAATCATTTCCCATTGGAGGGGATACACGTGCCTTGCGTTTGTATCATGATTGTTATGATTATGCTGCAGCGACCGCCACGAGGCGACCTGAACGTAACTGACTGGCTCTTCTCTCCTCTCTGTTATGTTTGATTCGGTTTTCAGTCGCTCGAAAGCCACCGGTGTGCTTACATCATACTTGTCTCTCGTTTTATTACCTCGATCGAACTTCAATCACTCCATAAGGAGCAACTCTGATTGCTCTCGCTGAACGAAATTTCTGCAGTAATGTACTTGACTTGGGAATAGTTGATTATTTGAATTATTATTGTTCGAGTGAAAGTTATCGAGGTCTATCAAGTATATTTGTCGAAATTGATAAATATTACGAGCAATTTGTATTTCCGGTGGCTTTTAACTGTATTTATACACTCGTGTGTGGGAATAATTTTTTTATTGAAACGGCAACTCGGACGCGTTTGATTGGTGATAATTTATAGTGACAGACCAACAAAATTGCTTCGTCCCTCATAATCTGATAAAGATTGTGAATTACTTGAAAAGGAACTAAAGGGTTTTTGAGATTCGGTAAGATTTTACAATAGTGATAATTATTTTTATTACATATCGACATTGTGTTTTTGTTACGTATGTTTGACCTTTTTTTTTATTTCATTCATACGATACTAGAATCTGTTGCGGAATTTGAATTTCGCTCCTTTAAATAACTGTCAATTATTGCGCTAAAAATTTATAACGAATATATTATCATTCGTGCAGAGGTATTAAACTTTTTATAAAAGGAATATTATGAAATATTATTTTGTGTTTATCAAAAAATATTACCGATCACTTTATCTATTGTTGCCATAACAGCAATTTGACTAGATGCACCCTATTTTATTTATTCTGTGATAACTCTTTTGGATTGAAATCTGTACCAAGGGACGCTCGATATTACTTGTTAATTTTATTAATTTCTTGTTAATAGCCTTGTGTCAAAGTATCATCTATAGGAGTGTGATACATTAGCTACACCATATCAAAATAAATTAGTAATGATAAAAAGCGACTCTTCTGTTATCTATTTGACAACATTTTTCATTTGACAACACCAGTAACAGCATACAAGCACAATTGTACTGAGATTCTACGTTAAAATGCTATTGCAGAATACGTAGAATGATTTGACAAATATCTGTACGAATACAATATTCCATTAATCATAATTAATGTGTATTCACATTTCATTCGTATAATTGGACGAGTATAAAATTAATTATAAAAGTCGTCATCGTGTTTGTAGAATCGAATAATTTAATGTCATTAATGATTGATAATTTTTTTTTAAGATTCATGATATCGTCCTCTCGTGTACTACAATATTATATCAATATTTGTATTATGCTCTAAAGCGATGTAGAATGGTCATCCGCCTTTAATAAATCCTTGCTAAAACCCGGCATAATTATTGCTAATTCATGGCGCAAATACGGTAGCCGTAATCACATTGTTGCGTCTCCAATATATACACACAGCGCGTAAAAAATTTGTGTGTCAATCGTGATGAGCTGTCAACTTAGAAAGTAAGGAGAAAAAAAATGACTGATTCGTATGCGTAACGGGAAGATCGTGTGCACAAATTTTATGTCCCTGACACGTGTGCGGCCAGTACGTTAATTTACGAAACGTGACGTTCTCACGAATTGTTCGTATACCTTACGACACGTCCTATGGAAATTCTATGACTACAGTAATATTAGTATGGTGTACCGTATTACGTATGTAGATATAAGCGCGTGTAGATATTTCGAGTAAATATCGTGACGCTTATATGAGCATGTATTTAAATGAGTTTTACGAATTTAAATTTAACCACAAATATTTCTTGTTTCTAATGGTATCAAGGAAAAACGTTGTCAGGACTAGATACCGGAAGTGGTGTTCGGTATCACTTTTTACACTAGCAAAGATAAACGTTCGGAATTCTTTTGAAAAAGAATGTAGATACTGTAAATATATATCCTCTTATCTTAAGATATAGAAAAGAATTGATTTTGTATCACTGTACATATTGTTCATTATTTTCATCCATCATGTCATGACAATGTAAGATTATTTCTTAAAATTATATAATATCACATGGCTACTCTGTCTGTGTCACACGAAATGCAAATTGCTATAGGTACATAAATCAGAGTAAAAAATATCAGGAAGAACTTATAATTTTTCATGTCGAACTCAGATTATAAGTGTTGTTATTAAATTTCTATTAAAAAAAAAAATTTAATTTTCCAATCAAATTCTATTAAATATATATCCATTTAATAGTTGAAGTTGAGCTATGTATGTCATTACAATGCAAAATTTCGTAAGCTACGAATAATCGTTTTGCAGTTATATTTATTAAGGTTAACAGATTACACGTTAGCTGGTACCAGAATCGTTTTATCGCCACGTGCATGTCCTATTTTTTCCTCGTCTACTTCTCCCCCGCTACTCTTGCGTCGTACACGTGTCGCCGAGTTTTATCAGCTTATCGACACTATCGAGGATTCACTGGCTTTGAGGGACGTGATGGCTCGTAACATTCAAACAAACTATAATTATTATACCTACCTGATGTATTTCTCAGTATCTCCGCGAGAGCGCACGTGGCCCATGATAAAAATATTCTATTTTACGATTGGGATACCCGTGCTCAATTTCCTGCAAATATTTTCAGTCGTCATCGCGAACGGCCGTTCCTATCGACTCTGACTGTCAATGTAAATGTAAGCCTGACGGCACGTGTAAAACAGCATGAAATCAAATGCTTCTAAAATCGATGCACAATTTCTATTTCGCATGTACAGCTTACGTTCGATTAGAACAATTCTTCTTACTTTGTCAACATACATGTTCCAGCGTTATAAATTACTACCGAACAGTCACTTTAAGAAGTATTGAATTATACTTACAATATGTGTATATATATATATACACGCGTTGCCACACGTGTCGCGAATACTTGAAATATTTTGAATTCGTGAATGACGTCTATGTGATGTACACGTGTACCGTAAACGTGGGCACGTGTGTACAACTTGCGCAAGTATTAGTAGATGAGAGTCGAGGATAACTATTGGTGTTTGAAGAAGACTCGTTGCGTCATAAGGTTGCGCTTAGCATTTTTGGTGTCAAAAGGTTACTATGGAAAAAGGATAATGGGGGCTTAAGAATTGGTATACGGAAGAACTTATTGACTATAAATATAGTCATAGCAGTATTTATGAGGAGGGTGTCGTTAACGATTCTGGAACTTGATTTCATTAAAATTGGGGGGGGGAGTGGGAGAGGTGGCTGAGAGGAAACATTTATGGATGCTGCAATTTTAATTCGAGTGATATCCGATGATCCTGCCAAGATCAAAAATAACACGTGAAGCATTGAAAAATGGGGTGTGGGATATCTGCTGATAATATATCAGATATATGACTGCCATATACGTTTATAATGGATTCAAGTAAATATTAAAAAATGAGAGCCGTTCGGTCTGCATATATTTTTTGATAATATTTATAGGACTGGTTGGTATTACACCTCTTGATAATCTGGACACTTACAATGTATCATGATTGCCTGTAGTACACGTGCTTGTTTGAATATTATTTATTGTTTCCTTCATTGACTAACTGTTAACTTTAGGCAGGTGGACACTTCATAATATTTAATACACTCTTACGTATTTACCGTTCGCATTGTCAAATTGGAACGATCGTCACGAGTCTTGGTGTACTGAAAATTACGACATCGGAAAATCAATAGAGATTTTTGCATCTATGTATTAAGAATATGACGGTTTTAGAGTTCCATGACAAAGGATTTATATTTCAATGTAGAAAAACGCACGTTCGGGGGTTGCGTGACTTCACGGTGACACGAAAGAAGAAAATCTTCTATTTCTCTTCTTCTATTTTAAAAAGCGTTATGACGTACTTTAAGATCCTATCCGATAAAGACAGAACGTTGAGATCTACATGGTTTCGCGTCAAAACGTCAAAATACGTGATTTCGGTAAAAGCTTATGTAAATCTTACACGGAGGAACACCATAAGTGTATGGAATTATTAGCGAAATAACACTAAATAAATATTTATAAAGATTGACACTGTAATTATTAATTAAACTTGTTAAGTCATTCGATAATTTCATCATGTCAGAGTAATAAATGTTTCGCTGATATTTCCAGGTGAAAGTATGAAAATTCATGAAATTAAAGAGTTGAGAGGGCACTAGACGTGCCAAGAGAGGATTAAATGGCACCTTACGCGAAGTATTGATCTTCTTGGCTGATGACACTCACGGTTTACGTAAAGTCGTGCGAGATTGTATTACAGTTTTTCGGATGTTCCCTGGCGCAAAACTTTTCACGTAAAAATCGCCATTATTTATGTAGCGCGTCAGTTAGACTTTAATTCCGACACGTGGCGAAAAGATGGAACGTTTCATCGTGCTTCATGGCAGAAAAAGATCTGTGTCCTGTATGCTGCACGTTCCCTTTCTCGCCATTCTTTTGAACAATCGCGAAAATGGTGCGAGTCGTGAGAAATTTCGATCAGTATTGCAAAACGCCATTTACGCTTAAACGAGAAAGAAAAACTGGGAAGAACGGTTCTAGCAAGTTGGCACGAAAATTCTGTCATATTATTAACCCTGTAATAAGTGGATATGCATACAATATGCAGGAACTGAAGCTCGCGACGGCATTTATACGAATATAAATAGTAGCCAGCGAAGTAGCGCGTCTATTCCAATTTTTACAGAAATCGCCGATATTTCTGATTTGAAATTCGTGTCGAAGGTAAATATAATATTTAAGTCTACTACCTGGCGCGTAGCTATAATTTTTTTGATTCTTATATTTACCATTGTTGTCAGTATCGTAGGAGCTAGGGAAATGAATGAGTATCAATTACGTCTTTGTTTTCTAGCTACGCATACATTCAATATCGTAAAGCCAATACTATAGAAGAAAAACTAAAAAAAAAAGAACGAAGAACTTAAACTAGCACGTGCAATCACAAAGGATCTAACAAGCAAATTCATAAGAAAGAGCGAAGAATAATAGAAAACACGTAAGAAAGATTCCCGGGGAAAAAGTATCAGACAGATGAAAAGACGCGGAACTCGCATAAGGAAGGAGTGTCTCCCTTAGGAATAAGGTGTGTGTAGGGAGTAGACGACGTGGACAAGTTGGGAGAGGGATGGTGTGCGCCGGAGTAAAGAAAGGGTGCGAGTGCGGGTGCCTATGTAGCGCACGCAGAAAACCCAGAGGCAGCAGCAGGAAATGTGAGGGCATCGAACTCGGCGGCCACGTGCGAGTTCGAGAGAGGCGCACCTCGTGTCCACTCTTCTTCATAATGTGTAAAGAGAGTACATGGAGGCATCAGCGTTGGAATTGGCGTTAGCGTCACCGACTAGCACTAAACCGTTGGCGATGACAATGACGTCGATTGGGGAGAGTAGTAAACGCCGCGTGCGAATACAGCACACAGAATCAGTCGAGATCATAATACTGCTTTCTCATGGCGGCAGTGCTGACACTGTTAGGTTAGTCTGCCTGTGCCAGTAGTGGCTGTAGTGATGGAAACGTTAGGCTTGGTAGGGTGGGAAACTGACTGTGCTGCTGTGTGGGGGAACCAGGCGCACGTGGCCTCCTCGATGAAATGTACGACGTTCTAGAATCCTTCGACGTTGTGTTCGGTTGCACTATAGTTATGTAGGCGAGGATACTAAACGTTACGATATTGTCGGACGGATGAGGTTAAGTTGAACCGCAGAGGATATGGAACTCTTCCACGTGGTACTTTATATCATATTTGTATATACGCGCAATGTAGGTGACTGGCATGAGTTCATTCGTTCAGGTAATAGAGTTTGGAGGAGTCGTTGAGCGGGGAAAAAAATTATGCATTTCTTATTTTTTTTATTTCTAAGAATATTGTCTAGGGGATTTATAGGTTGAGTTTTACAGAACGGGATATATTTCCGATTTTTGTCGAATGTTAATTATTCTGTCAGGAAACACGTGTCGACGTGCAGGTATTGGGTGATATTTGTTGTAACTATTGATCTATTTTGAATGTTAAGCATTATGCCCTTCCACTGATCTATTACTGACATAATGTTGTCGATGAATCATTGAATTTCGAAAGGAATCTAAAAACCCAATATTACTCACACCTTGGGCATGCAGACTTGATACGTACCGGCTTGCGAATATTTCTTGATATTATTTCTGTGAACATTATGATATATATTTGTTATATGTATATATATGAGAAGATACTTGATTCTTGACATGCACTTCTATTAAGCCACACATATGTATTTTTTCTATTCTAAGCTTTTGCATTCTTCGTTAAGTATATTGCATAGGTATAATATATTACTTGCTGGTATATACGCTGAAAGTATTATGTAATTTGCACAAGATTAATAATTCAATGATTTTCAAAAAGATTAGTTATTTAATAAAAGCATTAATCCTTTTGAGACATACGGGAAATTAGATCGTGCTGAAAATAAAAAACGTCTGCTTTTTTTAGGTTATTTTTACAATTAAGAAAAACAGGATAGACGTATTTCTTTCGCCCATTACAAGCCCTGAAACACGTAGAAAAGTAATGGAGAACGTGTTATTAGCGAGTCCTCCTAGAAGTAGTAGTCTCAAAATAAATATGTGACTTCGCCATCTTAGCCACAAGGATTTGTGGGCGCGTTAACAGGCCAATATATACATACATATTACATATACATATGCGTGATAGTGAAAATAGTTTCGATTCTTAAAAATATTTTCTGAATCCAGAAACCACCAAATGCCAAGTCCTGAAGATTTGTAAACATCGAATTATTACGGATGGTTCCAGCCAAGCTTTTGAAGTCCGTAGAAATCAAACCGTAAGGAACTAAAAGAAAATGACGGTATTAAGTTAGTTAGGAAAGTTTACCTTATTATCAAATTCATAAAATGGATCTCTATAAGGGTCATCACTTGCAGTGACTACTTAATACAAGCATCCGTAATACTTCACTATCAATCTTCGTTTCCAAGAAGGGTCGCTGGAGCAGCCTGTTGAATCCAATTTTTCTGCGAGTCATGGACGTTCTCGTATACATTCGTCGACGCTCAGAAAGTACAGATGCCGTCGAGAATGCTTTCATCGAATTTCTCTAATGAAGAACAAAAATCTTGTTTATTATCGAAATATTTATTAACTAGCAAAGTGCCGTAATAAGAAAGTTTTCCTGTACCTCATGAAATAAGACACCCGGCAAGACACTGTTTTGACTCGCACATATTTCAGCATTCTGCGTCCATCTATCACAAGAGAAGGATAATAAGAGATGTAGTTTGCGAGTATTTTAATCTCAATCCACAATAATATCTGATCCTCGTAGCATTTAGTAACCGTCTCATCCATGAGCTGTTCTCGTATTTCAAGTAAAAGAGATATCTCTATTAGTCCATCTCTGTAAAGATTCGCATACAATGGGTACGTACATCCTGTAGGTATAGTAATGGCTGCCAAACATGTCAGGAACACGGTTTCCTATTCCTTAATGTGGATTGCGATAGAAAGGTTTCTCTCGAACGTAACGCAGCATGCGTCGCGTTCTGGTGGGTGCGTGGAAAAGTCAAGCGAGGTGTGAAATTGTGACGGGTTGCCGTTTAGCTGTAGGTTAGACGATGACGGAGATAGCATGATGCTTTTATGAAAGAGGAGGAAACACTGAGTGGGGATAACGTGTCAGGGAATGGTCGGTAAACGAGGAAATTGTATGCAGCGGTGGGGATCATTCTTAAGGAGTGGGGGATACACACGTGTCTGGGTCGCACGGTAAGTAACTCTTTCCAAGGGTAGATGCCACGTGTTCGACTTAATTCATTTTTTCCTCTCCATATAAAACGTAACGACAAGTCTTATGCATAATATATATTTATTTGTAATTGATCGATGCGATTCATTTTGACTTATAGGATAGTTATTGGTACGTTTCAAACTATAAGAATATAACATTCCAATCTGAAATTAATCTCGTTCTGCGAATTTCGCTTGGGATTATAATGTGTATGGGAATTTTTTATGTCTACCTAACTTCTACTTTATTTTTGATATTACATTTGCGAATTGATTATTATTACGAAAGAGAAGCCGGATTATCCTAGATTTAGACTGTGGGGAAATAACTATTTATGATTTAAGAACTCCTGTCACGCGGTCAATTTAGTAATTCTAATGAGATACTAATACCGGTAGCTGGATGCTCGTCTGGAATAACTGGACATAATTTGTTTAGTGATAAACGTCAAGCGGGCTATGGTTGCATGTACGCAATATTTAAAGAGTCTATTCGTGATTCTAACTATATATAGACGTTATATATACGCAGGACATTCCGTGGAAACTGATTAATAATCTTTTTCACTTTATAGACTACCAAATGTATTGAATACAATGTTACCTAGAAATTCTATAAACACTACGAATCAGATATATTGGAGTTTTGAGCTAACTACTAAAGGGAGACCCAGTATATTACTGTCGACTAATGTTTCGCAAGCTACCTAATCTCCCATCAGTAATCACGAGACCTTTCGAAGTTGACGTGTTTCAAATAATTCACTTCGGCTCCACAAAGGTGAAGTGAAAATTAATCCTCAAGATTTTTGCCTCCTTCGCGGATTAACAATTAATTACGTGCCATTATAATTATACAAAAATATATACCATCGTGTTAATAATTTAAACCTAATTTTCATTACTGTATATTCCATAACGATTCGTTTCGCGTATGCGCACTTGAATTTTCAAAATTAACTGAAAAAATCCCGTGACGTTTAGGATCTCGGTGTGGTCAGCAAAATTAATTAGCGCAAGTTAACTAATCGCAAGCGTGAATTGCACACTGTAATTACCCTTGTAAGTAATTGCACGAAGTTTTACCACGGTACAACGACATGTGTCAGCAATGAATCCAATATTGTTATTCAATCAAGTCAACTTATTAGGTGGCACACGGTTAATGACGACTAGGTTAATGACTAGCCTCGCAATAAAAATAACGATGACGAACACACTGACATGTGACAATTGTCATGCGAAAATAATCACTGGAAGGTAATGTCCCCGTGTTGAACCCCCTCTTCCACCCCGTATTTTGCGGTCAGTGTCCAAAAGTCATTGTACCCAGTGTAAATGCCAAGAGAGAGTATTCGCGCGATTATAAATCATTGGAACGGCGATAGTCCTTCTCGCGTGCAAGCATGACCTAATCAAAAGGGTCACAAAGATTTATACAGGAAAACGCGTCGAGCGGCGAACAAGATGTTCTGCACGTGTGCCCACGCTGTTCAAGGCCGTCGTCCTCGGTCCTTTCCCCTCGACCCTACCGCACCCTTATCCTCATTTTCAACTCTCAGCGTCAGCCGCTCGATCCCGGTCTCTCTCTCTCTCTCTCTCTCTCTCTCTCTCTCTCCCCCTCTCTCTCTTTCGCGTGGCTTGACTCTCTTGAAAATCCCGCGACCCAAACCCCTTGCTCGTCAGCCGAACTTTTCCTACCCTGAACTACCCCTGGGGCAATCGCTTATGACCCAGCTGCCTCCCCTATTGGCTATTACGGAAGCCGGTACGTCGAACACCCTGGGATATACCTCTGAAGTCTTTCTTTCCATCTTCCAGTCCCTTTTTCAGTCTCGTGGCTTTTAGTATTTTTATACTTTTTTTTCTGTCAAAACTTCAGCAAATTCACTAAGATGGCTCTATGCTTTCAGCTATCTATCCGTTTATGTATGCAAGATGACAGATCCTGATCGAGATTGTCTTTACGAACTTTTTAACGATCCTTATTTTCAAGCACAAAGGAACATTACCCTTTGTTTGCTTTTTAAGTGTTCACAAGTTCGCAGGGGTCGTCATTTTCTTCTGTCACGCTCCAAAGCAATGAAATTGACATTTTTCACGTTGTACAAAATTTGAGTTCCATGTGTGACGTCGCTAGGCAATTGGGGGAAAGTCTTTTGAGCTTTCTCGTGAAATATTCTCATTGACACAGAACTCAAGTTTCTTTTTTTATCATTATTTACGGCAACGATAATCTCTTACGGAGAATAACGTGCGATTTTTCCTTAAAGCGTAACGATCCTTATCGCTTTCACACAAATTTTAAAGTTTCGTAAAGTAGAACATCCTTTTTACTCTGGTACGTTAAACCTCGTCGTTACCGTCGCGGGAAAATAGAGCACAATACATTTGCAGCACTGAAAATAGAAATCAGGGGTTAAAAGTCGAGTGAAATCAGGCAACCATGTCGTTATATTTCCAGTCATCACGAGTGATATACACGGTGTGCTTAAAACAAGTAGTAATCACGGATCTTATCTTGAGGAGAAATATTATTTATTTATTCACATATTTTATCGCAGTCATCGTGCAGCTATTGCACGTAAGCAATTTGACGCGCTTTGAAAATCTATATCGATCACTGTGTACGTTGCATATTCATGTAATTCTATCAACAAAGAGTCTATCGATAAGTGACACTAAATGATTTGTCAATTTTTTATCCATGCACATGCATACATGCATAATAGAACCGGCATTTTTGTTTTACAAGGATTTATTGAAGTTATTAAAATTATTTATTTATTCGCAAGGACAACGTATTCTTCCTTTCACATTTTTCTGGAACACTGCAATTCTTCTTTGATCTGGGCTTTCAAGGCTGACTTGAATTTACAAAAACAAAATCGCTAATTCTATTACATGACGCAGTGGACACGGTTCGATTGAATTTCAGGTCGGTGTAAATAGCACGTCGTACATTGGTTCACCCTATAGTTATATAAAATTAATTCTCTATGTAAGGTGCACTTATAAATTAATCATACCGTCGTCGAGCATCGACCGACTTTTCTCGTACGACCGAACAAGGTTTTAAACTGTACTCGAAGTCACTGTTGCCGTCACGGTCACTGATTATTCGATACATCATAAGCGCGTGAACCGACATTTATACGGATGCTGAAAAATGCCAAAATTTTTACGTGACAATCAAACGTGGTTTATTTAATTTATATTACATTTTTATATGCGTTTTAATAAGCTCAAGCTTCTGTCTTTGTTACAGAAATATGGCCCCGACCATCTGCCTGACGGAAATTCCTGTGCCGAAAATCGCCTCGAATCCATATGTTCATCGGCGCCATAGAATTCACAACAGCGGTGTCATCAAGCAACAGAAACTTGAAATCGTACAGATGCTTAATGTCAATACTGATGACTTATCTCTTTCACCTTCGGAAAAATCTGTTTGGAAACCTGCTTGTCCTACCAATTCATGTATACCTGCTATTGGTTCCTCTTCAAGCACTTCCGCTAAAGTTCCTGTCGATTTTCACGGACACTGGAGAAACGTCCTGACACGTCGAGAAGGTACAATTTATTAGTCATTTAGTGATATATGGAAATTTCAATGGGGATCGATTTTTTTTTTATTTATAACGATTATATTTATTTTTTAGGCCTGCTCGATATTGTTGAAAGAACAATGGCTCTTGTACGTCGTAATCATATCCTTCAGAAAAGGGTAAACGCTCTGCGTTTGGAGACACGTGATTTTATACGTTCCGTATTGAGCAATCCTAAGAACAAAAATAAGCAGGAAGATGACTTTAACAAAAGAGTCAAGAAAGAAGTGGATCTAAATTGTGAAAAGCAAGTGACCCAGATTAAGGATTCTATTGTTTCCTCATCCAGTGAAGATACGTGCGAAACCTACTGTTTCTCTCCGTCTAGTCCAGATTCAACCAGCTCCTTAGCGAATTGCGTTACATCCACCAGCTGCGTCTCTATGGATGTCGACAATGATTCCTTTGACGATTCAGATGCCACTGATGATTCCGTTCTGTAGAATCGACAGTCATTATAAATTATTAGCTGTTGATTTTACCATTTTCTGTGCCGAATTGCAGTCCTCATGAACAAGTCACCGTATGAAGATACAAGTAAAATTGAAAATGGAAGAGAATAAGTTATGCGGTACTCGCATAAGGAGAAGATAGTGGATCCTGTTTCTTTTATTTTGAAACTTCAATTTGACTGCCGTATTATTTCACTACCAATCGTGAAAAGAAGTAAACCGAACAGAGTTCAAAATAATTCAGGGTTAAATTTATATTTTGACTAGGTATAAATTCCTTTGATCTTTATCTTTAGAGATGCATCTTTTAGTATGATAGAGATACATATGAGAAGTGACAGTTTATATCTGTAACGCGAAAAAAGGTGCTTTGAAAAAGTGTCATAACAATACACACGCTTTTATATTTAATTCAAAGTGTTCAGCTTCGTGTGTTAACATACCGAATTATTCGAAAGAACTTTTGCAAATCAATAAGTTTTTCGTTGGCGAAACGTCTACCTTTAGACATTCGATTCGTATAAAATGATACCTACGATCAAAAATAACAGTGAGAAAATTGAGGATCAATAACATATAGTTCAATACTGGCAGTACTCATACTATGTGTGGTGATTACGTAATAATGATTCAATTTTTATTATTGGATACGTCATATATCTGTAATGCATTGAGACTGTGAGAAAATCTTGAATCATTTGAAAAAAAAAACAACAATGCGTTTGCTACATGCGAAGTTCAAGTAGATTTTTTTCGTCAACGATTTAAATATGAGTGGATCTTCTTATCCACGACTGAGGATACCGACTGAGAGCGGAAGATGCTAATAGCTCACTTCTTCGTCTAAGTTTTCATCGAAAGTCATTAAAAGGATATCATGAGTGTATGATAAGCATTGCGATCTCGAGTGATCGATCATTCGTAAAGTTTACGCTACCAAAGTAAAAGCTAGAGTCATTTACGGATATGAAATCCGTAATTGAAGAGATAAAAATGAAAGCTAAAAAAATGTTTTCTCCGGTACGTCTCATCGACCCTGATCGAACAGAGAGTAATAAAGTCTGCTTTATTCGACGCTGTCTTTCAAATATATAAAAGTAATTTTAAAGAAGTGCTCGAGTACAGGGCACAGTCTCATTTTGTTTTAATATAATAAATCTTTCATATTATATAGGATTCACTTGCCATTGTTTTGTACATACGTAATATTCAATAGCAATGAGTGACGCGATAAATTCGGGTGAATTTTATACTCGCGACATTTGACTCTCATAGACATTTTTCTTTGCGTCTCGCAGCGGGCGTTTATTAGTCGTACGGATAGTTCGCGAAGAAAATTCTAAATTCTAATGTCTTTCTGTGAAACGCTGTAGGATATAAGTAGTAGACTTAGGGTAGATTTACAATTTTTCGTCACCTGAGTACTTACGTGGCAATCAAATTGATTCATTTGTGGCGCTATTCGTTACGTATGAATGAAGGCGAGGACCATTGTCTACTCTGTTTGTATGTCGTACCGTTAGTAACGACTTATATCGCCTAGAATTTTTCATAAATATCAATTGAAAAAGCAATGTAAATTCTATTACAACTCATAAATAACGTCTGTCTTGTGATCGTGTGATAATCATACATAGTATTTTTAGGAGTAAAACTACCAGATTGATGCTTGATCAGGCATGTGATAATAAATTTATATCTCTTGAACGTCGGTTTGTTGCTCGATCGATCTACCGATAGGTTTTATACCTAACAATATGCAAAATGAATAACGGCAAATTTTTAGAGCAATACGACTACGAGAAGTAGTTTCAAATAATTGTCTTTAGGTATAGATAAAAAGTGCATAAACGAAATCATAGCTTGCGGCAAGTTTATTTCATTCCGCGTAGACGCTATAGATATATTATTATCGCTTCCAGGCTAGATTTTCTATAAAAGTCCAGTGAATATTGTAACGTGCGTTTTTGGCGCTTTCACTTCTATTCTCGTAATACTTTTACGAGTTAGCATTCGTGGCGTACGACATGGAAATTAAGATCTCGTGAGTAGAGATGGACAGTCATGAAGAGATAAAAATTCACAGCATGGAATTGAAATGCGTTAATACCTTTTGAAATACGATAAAGCGCGTAAGTTAGATTTATAGATAACAAACTTTATGACATTTGGCATATCAAATTGTTAAGCGCATCAGCGGGTGCAGGTTATTTTATAATAAAAGCCCAATAGCACGTACATTGTGCGTGATAAACACCACAGAATATATTCTAAACTTTACCGTGTGTGTATAATAGGATTTTTATGTACCGCAGCCTTTGTGTGTCTTTATTATAATAATATTTTAAGCGTAGTACCAATCAGCAGTACCTTATTCTTTGTTTTCGATTGTTCTCACTAGCTGTTTATATTTTTCTTAATGATCTCGTTTCCTTTTTTTTTTTTCATTCTTTAAATTTAAGCTACTTCGAACGTAAGTTTCATGAATATAAGGGCCAGTTTATGCTTTATATCGATTAATCGGCTTATCTCGGAACATGGACAAGTTTTATCGATGCCTCATTTCATTTTTTTTTTTTTTCTTTTTTCTTTTATACTTGTCGATTCAATTGCACTTTATAAGTGTTTTTACAAGCCCAAGGTCATAAACGAAGTTTCACATATTCATGGTTCTCATTGGAGTCATCAACTAAGATGCAAACATGGGGTTTCTAATAGCGTACGAAGGAGTTCGTCCCTTTTAAATGCAAGAGATTGCTTTTTAATGGTTTAGTATGTTATTGCGACCTGCATAATAAGATTTGTATAATTGAGTATCCAAGTAGGAAGGAACCGAGTGTGTGTTTCATAATTTTTAGACAGAATCGTACTCAAGTTTAGACTCGATAATTTATTTATTTATTGTATTCCTTTGGAAAAAGATAGTTCTTGAAAGATTCAACATTCATTACCTTTATAGTATTATAATGATATCCGTATACTATTATATAAGGTTACCATAGATAATCATTTCAAATTGTAACACGCGAAAAATAAATATTAGACTAAACATTCATTTATTTATCTATATCCCTGTAACGATAGCTTTTTATTTTATTTTTTTATATACAACGTGGCATACAAGATTTCTTTTCAGAACAAGCGATAATATTTTTACAAATCAATTTCATCTCACACGAACCATTATTATTTCAAATAATGCTAAGGGTCGCACATAAGAGGCAACGATTGCCCATGCGATTCTTTTAAAATATCCATTCAATGAAGAGTGAGATCAATGTGCTTCTGGTGAGTGAGATAACAGTACCACCAGAACCCAAAATTGTAGTAACGCCTGTACAAGGTTTAAATATAGTAGATATTTAATAAATTATTAATATAGCTTAATAATATATATACAAAAAAAAAAATACGTACCATATAGAATAATACAAGAATTCTTGCTAATGGGTATCTACGTAAGAAAACACCTGTTCTAACACTAACAGCGTCTAACGACGAGTATGCTCGTTTGACTCGTCTAGCAACGCCTGTGTCGAAGGGCGTTTCCATTAAAAACGTCGGTACTTGTGCTTTCGCATCATCTGTATCATTGACATTATTGTACAACATATTTTTCCTCAAATTTCCAATAGCATTTCTATGCTCGTGCTGAAGAAGAAAAATATTTTCGTAAGGAACTTCAAGATATCAAAGTGCGCATGCGCAGAAGGGATCGGATCTACCTCAATTTTTTCAAGCTGTAATCTCAATGCATTCCTTTCAGTTGTTAAATTTTCCAAGGCTTGTTGTTTCAGCACCAATGTCTGTGTAAGGGATGAAAGTCGCGATTCTATTTCGCTACTTGGTGTCGATGCTGCTGATAATTGTGACCTGAGTCTAGCAATTTCTGCATCCTGTTTCTGTACTTTTGATGAAAGGATATTCTGTTGTCGTGCCAAGTCCTCCTTTAAAGATCTTATTTCCTAACGCAATCATATAGATAGACTTTTTTTCTTTGTTTAGAAATGAGTTGGATTAATTATTGGATTCTTTAGTACGGGGATACCTCGAAATGTTGTCTCGCGTCTTCCTCGGCATCTATTCTTCTTCTTCTTTCTGCAGAAATAATTTCTTGTGCCTGCAGACTGGCTTCTGCTGTTTTTTGCCGAAGTTTATCTAGATTCATATCTGCGTTTACCAATTCCTCCCGTGCTAATCGTAATTGTTCGCAAGCCTGTTGATTCTCCTCTCTTAATGCCTCCCGCTCCTGTCTAACAATTCACATTATGTTCCAAGACCCTGTTCTTGTCAGAGCTCATACTTCGTAACACTTAAATCAACATAGAATATTTGAAATTGTAAATGAACGTTCGCACGCTACCTTAATTGATTCAATTCCATAATAGTTGCATCGTCTAACCCTGTAGTCGCATTGCCTCTTAATTCTACTATCAATTTTTCCTTCTCTTGTAATGTCTTCAGTGCTCTTGCTCTATGCTGCTCTAGCTCTGATCGTGTTGAATTCAATTCTGAACGCACTCTTTCGACAGTACTTTTCAAATCTGATATTTGTTTAAAAAATTCTGTCCTTTCGTTTTCCAAGGACTGTAGGTTTTTCTTCAAGACATTTATTTCTTTTTGATGATCTGTCTGCTGTTTGCCGAGTAATTCGTTTTTTTCTTTCAAATCTTTTTGCGTTGTTTTTAAATGATTTGTTAGATCTGCGTCTTTGACTGATTTTATTAAGTGATCCATTTCCAGTTTTTGTTGAGACAGCCTATATTCATATTCCTGATGTAGAGTTTCAAGTTGTTGCTGTAACTCACTGCGTTCTAAACAAAGGATGTATTACAAATTTTTATTATCACTATACTTGTCAAATTGAATGATCATTGAAGGGTATTTATAAAATCAAGATATTCTGTAATCATTACCATTTTCAATAGCTTTTTCTCTATTTAATGCTACCAGCAATTCACTGCATAAATTTTGCAATTCACTCTTCAATGATAAATTTTCTTTTTGCAAATCTATTTCCATTTCATTACTTGATAAACATCGGTTTAAATCAGATTCTGGTACTTCGACTGAAGTATGGGATAAACTTGGACTGGTTCTTCCACTTCGAACAGATATTTCAGACACAGAGTCAGTATTATCTGAAGGGTGTTCAACAATAATTGATGAAGAGTTTGATGGTGATTTTATATGTTCCAAAGTAATATTCCTTTTTGGCGTTGTAGTTGGTGTATTTAAAAATGTGATTAATTCTTCTTCTCTGTCTAGTTTTGATTTAATTGGTGTTAATGATCCAAGGTTCGAAGTAGAACGAACATAAGGAAGATGTTTTGGTGACCCCAAACTGGAATTCCCAGTATTCTTGGGGAGGCTAAAAAATTGTATTATTATAAGTACATGTATCACAGGTATATATAATCGTATAAAATAATAATAAAGTTAAGTACCACACTTGGGGTGGGTCCCAAGTAACCTCTGTAAGCAATGGTTGTGGTTCTACATCATGTCTGTCCTTATTTAATACAGCAGCTGTATTTTGATCAATTTTATTAAGTAGATTTTCAGCCTTACCGGCAAGCCCTGAGAGCCAAGCCATCCTTTATAATCTTGACGTTTCAGATAATTTTAATTAAAAATCAAAATTTAATCTGTCAAATTGACGTTACAACAGATGACACTATACAGTATAAATTAACAAGTGGAAATGTTAAGAGATCGCAAGTGAAGAATCTGCGAACTATGCAACGTCAAAAACTTTCACCCATTTGCCATTTTGCCTTACACATTACGAAAGTTTCATTGAATATTACAAAGGGCAACTTTCAAGGAAATTTAAATCTGATACTGAATCCTTATAAAAATGGAGACACATTAGACCTTTTAAATTTCACGGCTAATATATTATAGTTTGACGCGTGTACACTTGTGGTATGAGAATTATAATGTAGGACAGAAGGTGTGCTTAAATCATAAACAATTTTTGCACAGTTTGCGCAGAGACCAAGTTGACGTCATAGAATTTTGAACAAATCTTTATATTTCAGCATATTCTTTAATAAAATATCAGATTTTTTAAGGATAGAAAACAAGAAGTTATTTGATAATGATGCGTTAAGGTTTACGCACAATAAAAAGAATAATGAACAACATATAAGAAATAGTCTGCTGTGAGGTTAATACAATTGGTCAGTTCAATATGATTTCCGATAGGACGCTAATATAATTGGCCAAAGACAGTATTCCGTATTCAATGCATTTATCCTTTCATTGACTTACGTTCACACGGCGATCTTATTCTGGTTTAATTAATATTGATTTAAAGACATTGATATGTTACAGACATTTCTACTTCGAAGAAATATATGGGATTGATCATTTACCTTTAAGGGCCGATTCCATTGACATTGAACGGAGCTTAAACTCTGGTTATCCTATCTTAAAACTATATAAATAAAAAATTTAATTAGGTTTAAACCACGTCGGTGGAAACGGGCGTAAATCAGTAATAGCTAAACCGGAATAAGACTGTCGTATAAACGTAGGCATTGTGCGCGGATCTTTAGGTTGCCGCCACGGCTATTGTCCACTGTTGTCCTCCAATGATAGCTCGCAAGTGTGATGTTTGTGCTTGAAAACCGCGAGACAAAATATACAGGAGTGTCAAATATTTAAGGTATTAACTTAATGAATTGTTTTTTAGTAATTTTAAATTGTGCATTCATGGAAACTTTATACGTTTGCTAATCGTTTATCGAGCCGCCGGTTTTCTTGGCAAGGCATAGAGGATAGTATGCTACATATACCGCCGACACTGATTGTGGCTTTGTGAATATTTGTACACGTTAAGTTAATTTTCTCATTATAATATTTTTGTTTTGGTGCATTAGTTTGAAAGAATCGATAATTATCTTAAAAAATTATATTAATTGACAAATATATGTAAGAATGCAATATGGCGGTAAGATGCTACTTTTTGGTATAACCTTAGCGTTCTGAACACTAGGTTTTTAATAATGATGGTTTATTGCTTTGATTTCTCTATATCATTTTGCAAATACTATACTATAATTATCCAACACGGCGATATCTTCTTTTATAATAGTACCAGAATTATGACATTCCATTAATTGGCGGTTTATGTTTATCCAAAATGGCTACACATAACCAATAATCGTGGAGTATAGTTCTCGTGTTTAAAAAGTAAAAAAAAATGACAGTACATTGTACAGTGCGAATTTCAGTACTTGAATGCAAGATACATAGTAATAATTTTCAAAGTTTCTGTTATAACTTATCATATGTTTTTTAATTTGCTTTGCTTTTTTAAATTTGAAAATCATTTGTGTAATCATACTAGATTTGTTTTCTTCTGGAAAGCGTTTTCTACTATAATGAGGATTATGTATATTTATCATTTAACGTGTGATCTGTTTTATATATATTTCATACTATTTAATGTTTTTACAGTCTTTTGGGAATGACTAAAGATATTCCTTTGTTGAAACTGGACTCGTAGCAACAGATTGATCAGATTTTTTAAAATGGAACAAAATCTTAATGCACCTTCCGATGCTGTACCTATTTTGGAAAGTGGATCCCACGATGGCATTAATATAGAACCAAAAGATGCACAGGAAAGTGTGCAAACATCAACAGAACCAGTGGTTGATAATTTAATGGAAGATGTTTTTGAAATAGTTCATCAAGATGTGGAAATGACAAAATCTGATACAAATCAGAATGTGAACAATCCAGATGCAACAGATATTAATGCAGAAGAGAATGCTGCTTCGAAAACTGTAGAAGTAAAGGCACCTGATGATGGCGGCTTATGCTTGAAAGAAAATGATGATACTGTATCTGATTTAAATCCAAATCCAAATTTGAATAACGAAGAGGTGTCTATGGATAATCCTTTATCAAGGTTCAGCCACGCAAATGTGGATCATTCAACATTAGATATAGCGGAATCAGAAGATTCAAATGCAGTTTTAGAAAAAGATACTTTTCCAGTGGAGGATTCGAATATAATCTCGGAAAATTCAAGTTTGCCCAAGGAACCAAGTGATAATAATTCAAGCAACATTCTAGAATCAAAAAATGATGAAATCCAAAAAAGTTCTGATTGTACTATAGCCAAAGTTTTATCAGAAAGTGTATCAGACAAGGAAGAAAAGACATTTTTCAATGATGAAGATGCCTCTGAGATAGTTAGGTGTGAACGTTTGAGCGTAATTGATAGTGCTCGAATGACGATAGATACTTCCGATGACAAAAAGGCAAGTACAGTGTTGGACGGCGAGTCAGATAGTCCTGAGAAGGAAAACGCGTCCGAGAAAAATATAAATAAACTTGAAAATACAGAATTCGTGCAAATCTCTCAGGATAAGCATGATGATTCCCAAATAGAAGGTCAGGTGATAGATGCGGAGGATCCATTTGGTGGTGATAATTTAGCATCAGAGAATATTGAGCAAATAGAAACTGACAGCCTCACTGAAGGCAATGAGAACTTTCAAAAGTTGGGTGATCAAGCTGATAATCTTCAGGATGTAGTCAATGCTAAGGACAGCTCTTTCAAAACTAACTTTAATACAGGCAGTGAGCAGCCTGAATCAAGAGACAGTGACTGTGAAAAAAATGTACCAAGTGCTGGATCACATCCAGAAAGTGAGACAGTGGTTTCTCAATTAAAAGATGACAATATTAATATGACTGCACATATGGAAGCAAACAATGAAAATTCTGAATCTTCATCTCATAAAACTCAAAATGATATAATTCAGCCCACAGAAGTAGATAACATACATCAGGAATCTGATAGGTCCAAGGATAAAATTCAAGAAGACAAAGAAATAAACGCTGTAAGTGAACATTCAAATGTGTTGCCCGGTCAGGATGACGAATTGTGCATCATTCCGGACAGTATGAAAGTCATTCTTCCTAAAAAGATATCACAGAAAACTGACAGCGAAGTAAATAAAAGCAAGGATGAGAAGGTAACGACAGAAGAGAATGAAGGTAAAACAGGATATGGCTCATCTTCAAAAGCAGCATCAAAGGATACAAAGGAAATAAGAATCGATAATAATATTAGTGATAAAGAAAAAGCAATGATTGCACAGACTAAGCAAACGTCACCTGTACACATAGCAGAGTCAACAACAGATGTAATAGACATTGATGAGGAGTCAAAAAATTCTGAAATTGAGGAAATCTCGACTAAGGAAAGATGTAAACAATGCAATGAGGAGCGTTCTTGCAAAATGAAAGTTAAGGTCGGTCCAGAATGTTTTAATGTCTGTTCGAAGGTGTGTAAAGCTGCGTTTAAAACTGCCAATAATAAAGCTACAGATATCCCCAGCGAGGGTGCTAATTCGAAGCTTGAAAAACGCTGTGCAAATTGTCTACTGTTAGTCGAGCCAAACGATGAACGCAATCTATCTTGGGAAACAATGGAGTTTTGCAATGAAGAGTGTTTGGGCAAATTTCAAATGAATTATGGAAGCTACTGTAGAAATTGCAATGGTTCTGTGCAGGCAGTAAGTTTAGGAAAATATTGTGTGAGATTCGGATATGACGTCAGACAATTTTGCTGTTCAACTTGCCTCGAAGAGTTTAAAAAGGGTCTTAAAGTCTGCAGCTACTGCCAAAAAGATATTAGTTCAGGGACTGAAGGTTTTTTGGCACCTGTAGGTGATAAAGGACAATTTAAAGATTTTTGTACTCAAGATTGTATGGAGAAATATTCTAGGATGAGCAGTTCTGAACCACCCAGTACAGAAAAGAAAGCTTGCAGTGTTTGTCAAGAGGTAATATGATTTATTCTTCTTTAGATTATAATTAGTTCATATTTTATTAATAATTTCTTAATTTGTAACAGGAAAAAATTGTACACTGTGAAGTTCAAATAGATAAATCTGAGCCAGTTGCAATATGCAGTGATCCTTGCTTCGCTGCATTCAAATTTGTAAACAAGGTCGATCCAGATCAATGTTCCACGTGCAAAAAATTCTTCGAATTACCTAATAGGAAGAGCTTTGTGGTATTTTACGAGAACGAAGCACACACATTCTGCAACAAAACGTGCCTAAACATTTTCATCACTACCAACAGAAAAATTGTTCCTTGTAATTGGTGCAAGGTGAAGAAATACAATTTCGACATGATTAAAAAGGAACTGAAATCAGGTCAAGTGATGATGATGTGCAGTCTGAATTGCCTCACTTTGTATCAGGTAAGACAATACATCAATCAGGTATCTAATAATTTGTTCAACTGTGTTTTATGACCATAAATAAATATAACTACTGTATTATCTACAACCAGGTATCTATAAATGCAGTATCAGCGAGACGCATAAACTGTGATTTTTGCAAAGAATACTCACAGGCTCAGTATCATTTGACAATGTCAGATGCAACGATTCGTAATTTCTGTTCATACAACTGCGTTATGAACTTCCAAGGCCAGTACACAAAATCACCTATTACAATACCAACGAGCGATGATCCTGTACCAACAGGGATGCCAAAAAGGACAGTTCCACAAAGGACAGTTGTTCAGTCATCTCAGAAAAGTGACGTACAAAATAAGAAGACGTTACCAGTAATATCATCAGTGACTAGTTTAGCGTCTATAGGAAATGGTCAGCCTAGTCCGACTTCACTACAATCGGCAGTAAATAATGTTACGGTACAAAGTCAAGCTCAACAAGTAATCTACAAACAACAAATTATAACAAGGCCTCCCAGTCCTGTAAAAATTCATAACAAAGTTACTCAATGCAAACCTCTGATGCATACTAAGGGTGTTTCTGTGCGTCCCCATCCTTGCACGAAATCTACGCAAACGGAGGAGATACAACGTGTCGTGATACCAATTCCGGTTCCTATTTACGTTCCATATCCAATGCATATGTATAGTATGCCTTTTCCAGTACCTTTACCATTTCCATTACCTATCCCGGTTCCCATTTTTATTCCTACTACGAGAAACAGCGCAAAAGGTATCTTTAAGGATATCAAGAGGATACAAGAAAAGATTCCAGCAGATCCTTTTGAAGCTGAGTTACTTATGATGGCTGAAATGGTGGCTACTGAGAAAAAAGCAAATGAAAGTGACTCAGATTCAGCTGACGAGAACAGGTAATAAGCATGCGGCGTATTAGTTAATAAAATAAAATTGCACTGAATGTCCGTTCAGATATATCCTGCTGTTCTCATTGGGATATAACAAATTTAGATTTTTCTTTTTTTTCTACTTCTTCAGCCTATGCGTCATGATTATGGGCTTTCTCTAATTTCATGATCTGTCACACGTCAAAAGAATCCATTTTTGTTCAGGGATCATGACGATCATGGAGGTGATCAAGGAAATTCACATAGCGATGGTCTCAGTCCAGAAGGAGTTGATTCCAGCAATACTTTCGGGGATGACATGTTGCAAATGGCATTGAAAATGGCCACTGGGGAATTGGATGAACCAGCAGTTGATTTAGAAGCTGCACTCACGCCAAATACAATAACTGCCACTCCAGCACCACAACAACCAGAAACTGCTATAGATAATGAAGGTTGGACTGTGGGTTATATGTGGACTTCTCTACACAGCTATTAAAAAAAAAATTCGTTTAATTTGCCCGTTATTGTTACGCAGTTCAGCCAGAACGTCTAATCTCTGCGCCTCGTGGAAGAAAGAGAATGGTTCCATACAAACCACGTTCTACGCCAAGTAAACGAGGCAGAAGAATTTCTGGAACGAACGATATACCATTAATGCCACCACCAGAACCACAACCACCGCCTCAACCACGAATTATGGAGCCTATTGAGAAACCAGACGCCAATATGGCTCTGAAATATACGTTTGGAGTAAATGCTTGGAGGCAATGGGTAGATAATATATTGTAATAGATTTTCAAACAATTAGCGAGGCACATACTTTATGAATTCTCAAATACAATCTTGTTCACGCAGGTTGTTACTAAAAATGCTGAGCTAGAAAAGCAGAGTACGCCGACGAGGAAGGTTAAATTGTTTAAAACTGACCTGTTACAATTAACAGCAGACGAATTGAATTATTCTTTATGTTT
Source organism: Hartigia nigra (assembly GCA_031001745.1). Classification (NCBI taxonomy): domain Eukaryota; kingdom Metazoa; phylum Arthropoda; class Insecta; order Hymenoptera; family Cephidae; genus Hartigia; species Hartigia nigra. The sequence continues at coordinate 263,950 of JARPRG010000530.1, forward strand.
ATTCGTGAAAGAAGTTCGAAAACCTAATGGCGCAGAGTACGCGCCTGATACTATATATTACCTTTGCCTAGGTATACTTTTCACTGCTGCACGTTATCACGTATTAAGTTTTGTAATATTCCAGACACGTTCAGCTTTAAATTAGTTATTTAATTATTATTATTTTCTAGGAATACAGCAATATCTCTTTGAAAACAATAGGATAGACAACATATTTACGGATTCGTATTATGAAAAGTTTACAGACTGTTTGAATGAAGTTGCAAAGAAGTTTTCTGTTCTCTACAATGATGCACGTGAGTTTAAGCATTTGATACTAAAAATAAATATAATAGAGCGTTATTTTTAATTACTATTCTCAAATTCTTTTCAATCATAGAATATATTGTAACGAGGGTAGAAGAAGAACATCTTTGGGAATGCAAACAACTCGGAGCACACTCACCTCATGTACTGCTAAGTACACTCATGTTTTTTAACACAAAGCATTTCAATCTTGTAGTAAGTAAAATTCTGATACATTTTGTTTCACATGTACAGTATTGTTGCAGAAAACAATGATACAATTAAAACTTATTGAACGTTTATAGACAGTCGAGGAGCACATGCAGCTATCTTTTTCACACATAATGAAGCATTGGAAGCGAAATCCGGCTGCACAACCAGCAGCGATTGCTGGAAAGGTTCCTGGTTCGAGAAATGTTCTTTTGCGATTTTACCCACCACAGTCAGCACTAGGTATATACTTAGTACAATGATGAATAGAATATTTTCGACGTTATTCAAAAATTTTCTATTCAACTATGAGTACACGAATTAATTTGTTCTTACAGAAGCAAATTCAAGAAAGAAGAAGGTATACGAGCAGCAAGAAAACGAAGAAAACCCATTGCGATGTCCTGTTAAACTGTATGAATTTTATTTGTCAAAATGGTAAGTATGTTCATTAGAGAACTTTTTTTTTTTTTTTTAATTCTAGAGATGAGTATCTTTTAACTATTATCACATGCAGTAATATCTTCTTAACATATATAGCTTTTTATTTACAAATTGTACACTTTGATGTAATTCAATTATTTTTCTTCATAGCCCGGAAAGCGTTAAAACGCGTAACGACATATTTTACCTATTACCGGAAAGAAGTTGCGTACCAGATAGTCCGGTCTGGTACTCGACGTCACCACTCGCCAAGGAACACCTCATTAAAATGCTTTACCGTGTTAAAATGGTGAAAGAGATCAACGTAGCCCTATTAACCAGTTAACTCCGCCCAGCTGATTATGTTTTCTAAAAATTCTTCGCTTGTAAAGGCACTTTTTATTCATTGAATTTAAAGGACAGAAGGGACACTTGTACAATATATAAATATATATATTAATCTGACGAAAATTCCTTCGCCTATAGTTTCTGCGCTCTTGACAAACATTTGCCAGTCAGGATTATTAATATTATTAGAATGCATCTGCATTTGTACTTTCCCATTGTTCGAAAAATTGTATGTCGGTATTACTTTTTTTTTTTTCATTGCGCGTTTTAATGCGTATTACTTCGACGTACTTTTAAAAGCGGAGTATAACTAAGTAGGATTGGATCTTGTTAAAATACCCGTTTACCGTGTCTTACTGTTTTAAAAGGCATGGAAATACTATAGGCCATATAATGGCGAAGAGTAAAAAAAAAAGAAACAGATCACCCGTTGATTCTTTGTTGTATATTTTTCACTTTTAATAAAAAATAGTTTGACTTAATACGAAATACTAGTTGGAGAAATGCTCTGCGGCGGCTGTCATTAGTCAAGTCATAAGATGACTTGTTGCAAATAATACAAAAAAATTAGGATGATAATCTGCATCTCTTGACGTCAAATTTCTTTCTCTATCCTTTCTATCGATATCCTTACTGTTTCTATTTTTGGTGAACATGATTTTATCGATATGTATTATGGGATTCGTTGAAACTTTTCTAAATATTTCCATACGCGACATTAATTTCAGGAGAATGTTTGGCATTGGTCTTGATATTACATTGTACGAATTTTATTCTACAATGGACTATAAATTAGGTGGTAAATAATTCGACATTCGATTCATTAAAATCAGGTGAATCGTGCGATAATTGAACGGTGTAAATACAACAATTAATAGGTTTATCTCATACAATCTTTCTGCTCGTGCTGCTGCTATTAATTTCGAATGAGTTCGATAAATTGTTTTTATTGACTGTGATGTTACTCTTAGTTATGCATTGAAACGCACTCGAGTTGTGAAATCCTTGATGAGACATTAAATCTTGTAAAACAAAATTAATTTGTATGCGTTGTGTAGAATTATAATGCTGCTTCTTGTCATTGTAATTATTATAAATGATTGAATTACTCATACGCACAGAGTAAATCAATGCATAACTAAGTTTATGCAAAATGCTCAGTGCAATAAAGATCTGCCTGTGTCAGGTTGTCAGAAATTCAATGTCAAGTTTTGCTTTGGAAGCGTTAAATACGGGCCATGATTCGATAATAGTGCACGATTGGTATAAGTTCCAGATTAATCGCGTCATAGAAATGATTAAACTACTTCTTTAACAATTTAATGTTTCCTTCTTGAATAATGATTTGCAGTCCTTTTGAATATATTCTTACAAATAGAAGTAGCATAAGGTATATTAATTTTCGGATAAATAGATTACGTTAAATTGTATTTCAAAAGAGCTTAAGAATTGAAGACTTCGAATTGTTTCTCCGTAACGATTAATATTTAATGAATACTTAGAATTACTCTGTACAGCGATATCGTAATGACGATATTTTAAATTCTTAAAAAAAATTGGTGCATCACCTTAGCGTGTAATCAAAGTATTTTTTTAAAATTATAATACAATTCTTTCGAGATACTTGCGGTGTAAATTGAAAAGAAAAATTTTTGCGTGCAAGACTTAAGCATTATTGCACTGAGTGCGTTGGATATATTTATTTCTTACTACGTGCCAAGCTTGAAATATATATTCCATAAACATAATTGTTCTTAATTATAAAAAAAGAATTTCGAGCCAAAACCATGAGTATGTTTTTGTAATTATGTGTTCACTCGTTTCATATTTTTTTATAAACTAATAATTTTCATTTCATTTTTTCATAACGCTTAATTTTGTTCCTTAACAGTGCTATTATTGTCATTCGCAATTTAAGCATGACAATCAATATTTCACTATCTGCCATTTTTTTACTTCACATCAATTACTTCTCTTTGTAAAAACGTCTCGTACAATTAATGATGAGAATTTAGTTTATAAATACCATTGGGTGCTATACATTATTCAGGACAAGATATTAAGATATACGCGTTTAGATTATATTAAAACGTAATATTGTTTAACGCTTTCACAACTATTGAGTGAATAATAACTTTCATATGACGCATTTAAATAAAAATATCATTTCTTCATTGATACGTCACAATTTGATGTGCAATTCAACAGTTTAACAATTCACAATCGAGCATGAATAATATTACATAATAGTTTCTATTATTTTCATTCTGGAATAATGTAAGCGTAAATATGATTAAAGTACTGTTGCTTTTGAAAAGTTCAGATTAACGTTTGGTACTGTAGAAAAAAAAATCGACCGAGCATCTTTGACGAATTTTGTGAATTAACAACATAGTTACAAGAATTATTATAGTATAACAATATTGTACTAAAAGTAATGTGGACGTGAGATATTATTCGGATCTCAACTGTGCATAATGTATCTTACATCTTGTGATGTAAATATGTAAAATTATGTTATTAATGATATACACTGTATGCTCTATGAGCAACTGGATAACATTCGTAAAAAGTTATGATCAAAATGAAAATTAATCTTTTATACAGCAGTGTTGAAATTCATATGATTTATGTGGATTGGATTAGATTAATATGATACAAGGAATTTCAAATGTTAGTCGGTCACAATTTATCTTAGGAAATCATAGAGTATGAAAAGCATTGTATGGTAATTTTACTAAGGATACTGATTAGATTTTATCTCACTGTCCACAATATGAAATATATACAGTAGATGAAGATCGTTGCGAGTTAACTTGAACGTACACAAGTCATGAGTAACTTGTACTTTAGGTGTTTACCTATATACAGGGGTAATTCCTATTTCTAATGTGATTTTATATAAAGAAATACGGTAACTTATGTTTAGTATATTAGTTCCATGATAACGTAATTTGAAACATGGTATAAAAATGATAGTCAGTGGTACTTGTAAAATCTAAGATACAGCATTATAAATTTTGTATATAAAAGGATTGCTTCTCAATTTTAATTTGATTTTTTTTTTGCTTGATTCCTTTAGACAAATAAGGATATACATGAAGTTTTTGGTATTTTTTCTTAGTACAACAGAAATTAATGTATTTTATTTTTATTTAAAATACTATTGCATTCTCTCATATTAAGTATTTATTTATTTGCATGATTTGAATCACGATAATTCAGTAAATACACTCAACGTGCAACTTTTATGTCTACAATATACAATTAGCCCGACTTTTTGGGTCGAACGAATGTGCGCTGTCTCTTCAACTTTTGTCGTGTAATTTCAAGATTGTGAAGATCTGAATAGACCTCCGCGAAGATTTCCTTTTGCTCTTCTTCGGGTATAGTTTCTCTGTAATAAAAATATATATGCATATTTGTATGACAATTTGTAGTATACAATTGTTGATAATGTTATCTAAGTTATGAAAGTTATTTTCGTAAAACTTACCTATAAATTTTCATAAGATCATACTTTTCCCATGGTTTATGTGCAGCTTTGGCTTTCATTTGACGTTTTTCATTAACGACTATGTCTTTAACGCCTTTCAAATCTTTTCTTTCCCATTTCTCTAGCCAGGGTTGAGGCTTTAGCGTCACCTGAAGATTATTTATTGGAACTGAAGTACCCTCAAATACCGTCTCATGTTCCATATCGAATGGAAACGTGCTATATTCTTCTGGAGCATCTCTGAGATACAATAGTTCATCGTCTAGTCGCTTTTCAAGCCTATTAATCAATACAAACATCGGAATAATGAGATATTTGGTATTGCCTTCCATTTGTTCTTTTCTTTAGATTTGGTATAATCTCACCTCAAACAATCAATCTTCTGAATGGTTGGATCATATAATTCATAATGAACCTCTACCCCTTGATTATCAACAACATTTCGTAAAATAAAGTTTGCTCTAAGGCCACAACCACTCCTCTTAATGCAAATTCCAACGAATCTATTACTTTTTCCAGGTGCATGAGGATCAGAAACTGTAACTGCTAAAATTGATCCAACATAAAATTCAGGAATATTTATCCTACTTCTTCTTGCCATCATATCTGCACGCTCTAACTTTTCTCTAAGAGAATTTCGATATTCTGGCTTTGGATCTGGTAAGAATTCTGGATACATAAAACGACATTCCAAAGGATCTGCCGATTTATTATTATTCACTGATTTCTGTTCGTTCTTCACATTGCTTACCGATCCCTCTTTTGGAATTGGTACACTTGCTGAGAAACACCGACTTTCTTTCCCAGCTGGAAAACAGGACAAGACATTTAATTCAATAAATAGACTTTCACTTAAGTTTTAATCTCAATTTATATAGAATATAAAAAATATGATATAAGAAAGTAGACTAGGTGATAGGTTAGGCATATATTTTTCGGTCGGAAGAATAATGTTTAGTAATCTATAATACTCTGTGAAAATAATGAAATTAATGCCTAATAACATTACGATTTCATATAATAGACACACATACCTAAAGTCTTTAGTATTTTTAAACTTTGCCTCATTTGTTGAGACAAAACTCTTCCTACAGCAGACATCTTCGGCGTACTGTGCATTAAACTACTGAAAGAGAGAGAGAGGGAGGGTAATATATTCTTGATGTTGAGCATGTGGAGTACGCATTGGAGCGTATTTTCTCAATGTGCGCGGTTGTGTCATGTGCTTCTGGCGGTATCTTAGATTTTTCTACTTTCACAAAGCCTGAAACTTCACCATTCGAATATTTAATATCAATGTTTAATACTTTGAGGATTATTTGAATGCGACACATGTGCAATCTTAAGGTGAGAGTGATCAGAGAATATTTTAAAATTCAGTGAAAAATTTTGTAAAAGATGCAAAGGAGAAACTTTCAACAAAGATACTGTTTTATTGAGAAAATATACAGAACCAAAGACCTTGATTTTACTTTAATGCAAATTGTATGCTAGAGTCTTATGAGGGGGGGTTAGAATGACGAACGTATTTTCTCTCATCAGCGTATACAATAATTGTTAAATTTTTACAAATATTACTTATTTACGGAAGTGTGATGGTATATCAAATGATTTTGTCATTCCTTTTTTGATGAGTCACATATGTAAATTGTTGTAAAAACAATTGAAAAGTATGTACAGTAATTATATAAATTTCAGAAAAATGAGAATATGAAGAAGGATATCAATTGGAACATCAACAGTGGAATTAGATAATGACAGCCAGAACTTGATGTGGTGCTACATAGAATCTCATATTTGTTATGACAGTACCATATGTTAATGGAAATGTAATTGTTTTATATTAATATGGTCAGCAGTTATATGGCTGCAGCATGACGTCAATGGACCCTTTAAAAATAAATGTTGTACCTTTATATATTAACCAATACTACAAGTAAGATATTGATGTCCTGCTTCAGCCATATAAAAGCAAAAAATTTAATTTGTCTTTTATCTTGACCAAGTATTATTTTTTTTTTAAGATGTGCTATAACAATTTTCATGAAACTGAATCACCATGGAATCCGTGACCTTGGAACTGAGGCCTCGTCTTCGTTCCTGCAATGCCTTTATTTATATCCATGGTGCAGCAGAACCAGAGTCGATTCGACTAAAATTGAATGAAGATGCAATAATCCTTGGTATTGGAAAGAAAACGACAACCCTGTCTTTGTCTTCTATTAAGTTAGTTCCAAAATCTTTATCTCTCCTAAGGGTAACTAGCAATTGGATTTCCTTTCGTATACAAACAAAACCAATAGATTCCTCATACGGATCTTTTGGCACAGAGATACTCGGTGTTGCTTCAGGGAATATTGATACTCTCTTAAGAGACTTAAAAGCAAATACATTATTACCAATTGAAAATTCAGAATGCACGATATCTTGTGTAAATTGTAAAAATGATCTTATAAAAATAATTAACTTTAAGAGAGTCTTGCCATTGCCAAGAATTGACTGTGATCCAAGCGAATGGTTTTGTTGCAAACATGATGAAAATAATGAATCCTTAACAGTATTGAGTCCTCGCAAGTCAGATTATTTTTATGGAGCATATTATTGTGTTCTGCACAAATATAATCTGAGTGATCATGTCAAAATTGACGAGAAAGTCGTTGTCTGTGGTAAATGCTTATCAATTATTGGTATGCCCTGGGACAATATTTCTGTTAAAATCTGGAATTGCTGTATAGAATGTAAGACATTAAAGAATCCATTGCCATTGAAGTTATCAACAGCTTTAGATGACTTTTTACTTGTTATCGTTGACGGTGTTGACACTGTCCCAGGCAGTAGACTTTTATTAGAAGCGACAGAGCGAAACCGCAGTCATTATTTGTTGCTACAGCCAATGGACTGGCATTTGGATTTATTGGTCGAGCCAGAAATATCCTCGAACAATGAAGATTTAGTTTACTTACAAAGAAGTCGTGTCATTAAAGTTTTATATAAGTATGGAGAGAATAAAGCAGATATTATATCGAATTCCAGCGAGTTTCAACAATGCCATGTAGCTTTGCCGATTATGCTAGCGGGTGTGGAACAACTTTTATTATCAACGAAACGCGTGCCTCCGTCTTATCGTGTTGCTGATGAATATTATATTGGTTACGTATATGTACAAAAAGTTATAAAAAATGGTGTACTACCTGTAAAACAATAAGTTATTGCAATGATAATTAAATAAATCTTTGAACCGCGTCAAATAGTTGGGGCTATTGATTTTATTCTTTGAAAGAATTATTACATCTTATTTACATGGGCAAAACGTCAGCCAAATCCTTATTTTTACTCTCTGTTATTCCTCTTATTTATACTATGTAAATGTCACGAGACATTAGAACTTTGATTGTGGTATTATTCTACATTCTTGAACGAAAACAATAACAAATTCTTTATTCGTAAACCTATACCGTTTCTTTTTTATTATCATCATCACTTCACACTAAAATTAGCAGTGATCCTTCGAACAATGTACAGAATACCTCTTTCACTTTCTGGCACTAACACCAGAATAACTCATATAACAAATATTTGCTTTGAAATATTTATATTATTTAATAAAATCCTGCTAAATACGAGTCTTAAGTACACGCTCGTTGTGTATAATATTAATATTTTCTAGGACTGTAACATTTCATAACTCAGTTTCTTCTTCGTTTTTTGTAATTACAATTATGATAGACTCTATTTTATAACAATGCGAGAAACAATACACTGCGGAACTATTCGTTATACAATAATGTGTGATGATCCTGTCCTAACCAGTTGTTATTGTTATTTTTGTCAAAGTACAATTTATGACAAACAAAAATATTAATTGCTCTACGTGTATTTGGAATTTTACAAGATTTGCAACGACTATCATCTATCTCAGATGATCATACAACAATACATTTTGCATAATAATAGACATTACTGTCGTTAATTTGGAAGTGAAACCTTTCCATTTTAAGTTTGTATCCTAATTATACTATAAAACAAAGTGTTTTATTAATAATCAGTGCGTACATCTACAGCTTTGATAAAAGATAATGTTACATATTACGAGGAGTGATTCATACACACACACAAGATGCGCATGAATGTTATCCTTGATCTGTTTGAAAAAGGCCACTCAAGTACGTGTACTCCCAAAGCCTCGTACATAAATCAGTTTTACACTGTTTTTAATATAAAATGTATCCGTTTATATATTATTTTCAGAATTTATAAAAGAAACATTAAAAAGACAGACAAGTCTTCACAACTATCCATCAATACTTCATTCAAGAAAGAATATCTGTGGCTGATTAATTCCTTTCTATGCTCTTCGTAAATATTTATTTAAATTGACATCATTCCACTGTTCGAAAAAACTTGTGGTGACGACTGATAAAATTGTAAGATTCTATGTTTACGAACGGACTACGTTTCATATCACTCGTTATCCTCAGTTTCAAAGGCAATTTTTATTACGTCTACTCGTATTTATACGTGACAATCCTAAAAAATATATTTATATCGTGCTAATGCGCAGGCTTTCAGAGTCACGTACGATTTAAGGCGTTAGGCCTGTATATTTCTATTATTACTGTGCGATTTATAAATGTACATGACTATTATAACTCTTGCTCTTTATGCATATTTACGTCGTCTCAGTTTCCTCAGGATTTGTATGTAGTCTGTCGGCAAGAGGTTTCGTATATGTCCAACCACCGTCCTTAGTCTCTTTGAAAAGCTGATAATGGAACAGGATATACGACATAAGGATACTATTATTATTAGTCAAGGGCTCGGTATAGCATTATAGATCGTAATACGCATAAAAAAAAAAGTAGCCTCACCTTCGTTTGCCAGGCAGTATTATTATCCTTTCGAATACGCGCCTCATCACGTTGTTTCTGCTCAATAGAACATTTAGCAGCAGTTGCTTTATCCATATCATTAATACGTAAGCCTACGGTAACTTCCCGCCAGACTTTCCTCGATTCACATTCTTCCTGTTCCGAAATTGGTTTCACCAGTTTCTTCTCAATACGCATTTCCCGGACGTCAGCGAAATCCTCGGTCCTCTGTAGAATTTTGATTGGCATAATAGGCATTGCCAAATTGTCGTAATAATAACGAAATTATTAAATCTGAATTTTATACTCACTCCGTCAGCCCATTTAGCTTCCATCGCGCCACTCCATTCTCCATTAATCACCAGGAATGGCTTTTTGTCTCCGGGTTGCGTGATCTGACAGGTAATACGATTACGTTTGCCGCCGTAGAAAGGCTTAGTCAAAAATTCTACAGCTGCTTGATATCCAGTCTGCGCACATGTTATCGTCGCTGCTCCACCCAATTCTATCCAAGGCACGGTAAGTATGGATCTACCGTAACCATTTGGAAATGTCAAAACGTATTCCTCTCCGTGATCTAATACACTGACCCAGCCCTTCCCTACGTTGTGTACACCTATACTAAGGCCTAAAAACTTGCTTTTTGTCCAGACGTGTGCGCCAAAACTTATCCTCTTCCCATAATGCTCGGCATAAAATGCACTTACTGAAATTGTATTAAAGACATTGATGATATTCATTGGTTTTGTGATAGATGATCTGAATAATAGGTTTCTTTTTGTTGAATTGTGATAACAATGCTGTATGGTCGTTACCTGGAGGGTGATGAGAAACCTGCTCTGCAACGAATGAGAGTTGATTTTCTTGACACCATGGTACAGGTCCTTCGTTCAAGGGTTTTGAGCTGTGATTTGTACCACTATCGGCAGTGGCATTCGTAGGAAGATCCCAGTGACAACGAAAAATCTCGCCCAATATGGGGTTGTAAGGCTTCTTAGCAACCCCAGATTTACGACCTGCATGGAAGCTGCATAGATACCAGCGTACAACTTGAACCATCCTGTCTCTTGGGGTTGGCATGTCTGCTATGCTGAAATGTTTTTTCTAATTCCAAAAAAGTTCCAACAACATTGGATCATCGATTGTGTAACCAAACAATACAGGTTTATTACGAATAACTTATTATGCTAACAGAATAATGTGTGTGTGGAAGAAATAGTTACCTTACAAAGAGATCAGGATGTGCAAAATAATCTGCATACATTTCCAAAAGCGACCTGCGCTCTAGGATGAATGTTGGTAAAGCAACCTTTGTCAAATCCATGCCAATTTTTACTTGTGACAGTAAATGTGTCACGACCGAGCCATGGCTTTCCATCGAATCCACTAGTAACATTTAATTATATAAATAAGAAAAATAATTTAATTCAATATGAAAGAAAAGGTCATACTAACTTTCTGGCTCGCTTTCTTCCTCGTACAATGCTGTAATCACAATCAAAAATACAATGAATATCTACTACAATAAAAAACAAAACTTATATAATTAATTGTAATCGACTGACAACATTTCATATAAATTCATTATACCAAGAATTATAAAAATAATATTTTATAATATACGTCAGCCTGATGTTTTAATTACAGCCTAAAAATACCATCGGTTCTTACATTATTCAATATTAATGATAATAAATATATTACATACTAATGATAAAGTTGAAGGATTCTTGTTAATTAACAATATCTTCACTCATAATTACATTGACATCCGAATGAAACTTAACCTTCAACCTGAGAATATAATTACAGTAAATCCTCAATGAACTTACGGTTTATACCAGCGTCCTGCATATTTTCTTCGTGAAATAGTACAATTAGTATCCATTCCTAAAGGCTCAGAGCCATGCGGGAGTCCAATGTGTCGCGAAAATTGACACAATGTTTACTACCATTCATGAAGAACATAATATTTATTTTCTTTGTTACGGAATGAAGAATTTCTTTTAATGACAAAACGCCACTTTTCTCCTAAAGCAACCATCGTTCTCTTGAGCGTTCAAATTTAAGTAATTCAGATCTCGGTATCCCGATACGTTTTGTGACGTAATTGTGTGCCACTAAGCGTCTATAGGTCAGTAATCATCTATGTCTGCGTGAATACATAAGCTACTATGTAATCTATATACAATGCACACGGACGTATCCCACCCATATAGAAGGTATATAATTCAAATCAATACTTAAAGCCATCGGTAAAGGCAACTGCGCTTTTGCCTTTGTTCCTGATTTTTCCAATATTAGTTAAGAATCTTCGAACTTCATTTGCACTTGACCTCTTTATATCTAATTTTAAAGTATACTGAACAGGTGCTACAGCATGTGTACTATTAAATGATTATTGACTCACCATCATAATCCACGGATCCATCACCTTTGGTTGGCGGAGGAGGTGGCGGCTGTTTACGACTATCATTTGAACTACTTTCTACTGGTAACCGGTCGCTATCACGTCGTCTGCTAGAACATTATTTTAGTAAAATTTTAAAATATCCAAAATAACAGAACTTTACAAGGAATCATATGGTATTAAGTACATTGCACGAGATGGAAACATGAATGATACTTGCAATTGAGAATGAGTATGAGCTGAGGAAGGAGGTGAAATCTCATCAGCCGCGTCATAGTAATCTTCATCTTCGTCCGAGGAAGAGTATGAAAACTCTGGCACTGGAAGGCTTCTGGCTATAGGAATGAAAGAAAAACGGAAAATAAATACAACTTTTGCGTGGACTCTAAGTAGTCGTTTAAAAGTTCTTTCAATACTCGCCGCAACGCTGTTTATATGCAAAAATAAAGCAGCAAGTCAATTATTAACTAACCATTTGGTAAATTCGGCACTCTTGGCTCAACGCATTCAGAACCTAACTCAATACCAGTTTGAACAGTAGCCTCGGATTCATCAGAAGCTACTAAAAAACACAAATCAACAAAATAATTGCTTTAGTACTACAATTTTTTTAAACATTCGATTACTGACCATGTGTTAAGGTCGGTGTAACGTGTATTGGTTCAGTTGGTCCTCTGTAAATACCATTAACAGGAATGGCTGTATTCTGTAAGAACAAAAGAGTTCACATATCAGTCAATGAAAATTTGATGAAAATTTGCAACATATAATAGTGTCGCAGATGTCCTTGTATTATCCCTTTGCCGGCGTATGCCGGGTCCCTCGTAACCTATGTCTTGACTCTGTTTTCTAACAGAATTGCAAGAATAAATATTTTTCAATTCGTAATTTACAAATATATTGTTCCTTTCTCTTAAATTATTATAATAGAAACTACTATGAGATAGTAGTTACCCGACGTCTGCTTTATGAGGGTTAATAAATGCATAGTAACGTGTAAATTATAAATATTGAGCAATTATCCTTTCAAAACAATTGTATCCGCTAAAGAAGAAAACAGAGTTTAAAGCAAACATTAGTATAGCATGGAACACCATAGGATAGGCAAATTAAAATACCTTTGCAATTTGCAGCTGTACAATGGTATGCTTAACAGAATTAAGCATTGCGTTGGCTTGCGTTAGGATGGCTGCATACCTCTGTTGCTTTTCCTCGTCTCCTTCGTCCACGGTCTTCTGTTTTGCCTCGATTAATTTAATTTGATCAATTAACAATTGAAGATATGCATCAGCCTCAGCCACTTTACGATCAAAATCTTGCTTAGGTGGTGATTTCTTAGGATCCCATCGCTGAAAACATTATATAATTTAATTGAGACGAAGAAAGTTCCATCGTTGTTCACAGAATATGATACAAGTTGTCGCAGCAAGTGGTACTAAATTTTTGACTTACTGACAACGTTCGACGTAATTTGCATGAGAAATAAAAATTGAAAATCACAATTCTATATGAACATTGAATAACGACGCGTCGATTACTCAATCAACGAATATTTCAATGAAGTAATACTGCAAGACACGTAGTATTTTGAATTACAACCAATGAGACAGTCTTTCCATTTCGATAATTTTAAATGATTATATTAATAATATTAAACACAAGTGGATCAAGTAGATATACCGCATGTGAATGTCGCAAAATGGTATCCTCAAGGGCTCTGACCCAGCGTTCGCGTTCCTCGCCATTGCGTGTCTGAAAGTGAAAAGTCTTGGGGTCGTCTTTACAGGATGCTGTAGTGATGGTGAACGTACTGTCATCCTCATCATCGATTCCAATGACAGCACCCCTCAAGCGTACACAACCTCGGCGAGCACCGCGCATCATTTTCTCTTTACTCTGCAAAATTGAATAATGATACTTTTTTAAGAATTCCTTTTTCTGGTCATGCGCAATTAGAATAACAGTAAAAATAATCATTTTTAAATTATAGTATAATACCGTAGAGACCATTGAGCCATTGACCATCTTTGGACTTGCAAGACGGTTTCACGAAAATAATATGCAGCTGATACACAACATTTTTATAAGATGAAAAATAAAGAATCTTCTAATTGTACGTTTAGTCCGTGAAACGTTTTGACAACACATTGAGTAGCGTGAAGGTATTAGCATTGTAACAGAAGTAAACTCAATAATTTCCTTGCAATAGCGGATTCTTTCCTATCAAGAATAAAGGTTGCAAACACGTAAGTAATTTTTGACCTAAGCTGGCTGCAATAACGTTTTAATTATTGCAACGATGGTTCACAATGGTCGGTCACATTCGAGGGACTATTACATTATAATCCATGTAAAGGTCACTCCTCAAAAGCACAATATTTTCACGGTTAAACGTGCATAGTGCAGTCTAAAACGTCAATTTTCTCATTGGAATCATTTCATCTGGTGCAATTTCTGATAAGACAATTCTTAAAAAAGTTTACTGGAATTGATCGTTTCATGTAAGAATATGAAAATACTTTTCCTTGTAGCAGGTAATGTATGCTTTACGACATGTGCAAACAATGATCTTTGTCGACAATGAATTTGCATCAAGTCAAGTGTCAGAATTGGCATATATTCATTGGCTGTTGAATGCGCTATTTCTTATGTATTATGAATAATCTCCAATTTCCATAATAGTATTATGAATAATTTTCAATCATAACGAAAGAATTGAAAAACTTCTTATTGTATTATACTGTTAAATAAAATATTGGTACCTGAATAGAGATATGATACTACATGAACTGGAGCACCATGGAGATGCAGCTTTTGCACGATTTCATAATATTTTTTACAAACAAAAACTTAACGTACATGTGATACATCTATATCGCAGTTTAAAACACTCAATAAGTATTAATATTAAATCATTTACAATGCCTCTCATTTACGAAATCCAACAATCCAACTGTAACCGATGTGTTACAAATAAAAATATATATCGACCGTTGTATTGCAACCAGTAGCAAAATTGTCATAATCTGTTTTTCAAAGTAAAATAGGTGCATATGTTTACCGATGAATGACGCACAAAAACGATTTAATTTGATGAGGGAAACATGCCATATATAAGCCGGTACTATGAATTTTTAAAAGTTTAGACATTCAGCGACATCACCTTTGTGCCGGGATGTATGAAATATAAAATCGTGTTAAATTACATATCAGTAACAAAAATTTCATACTATAAAGTCTCCTTGTAGTTAATTAAGAAAGACAAAAAACGCACAATGGGTTTCACAGAACTATATAATTATTATATGATAGACAAAGCTGGTGAGTCCTGAACAATAATTCAGCATAAATTACTATAATCAGTATTACCCGAGAGAATTAATATATACTGTATTATCATTTATATTGTATTAATGAGTATTATTTTTTCAGATGTTCGCACAAATGATTGGTTTTTAATTCATTCACCGATCCCACTAGGGATAATCTTAATAAACTACCTTTATTTTGTATTGGGTTGCGGTCCCCGTTACATGAAAAATAGGCAACCATATTCACTAAAAACATTTATCAAATGTTATAATATTTTTCAAATTGTTGTTAACACGTTGTTAGTGTACTATGTTGCAATATCAGGATGGACAACGCAGATCAATTTTGGTTGTGTGCCATTTGATTACGGAACGGATCCTAATTCTATAAGAGTAAGTAATTTAAATATTTTAGCAACAAAAGTGGAACTTAATATACCTTATATTTGCAACTATAGATTTTCCATATACATACTTTGCCAGTTTCAGTTCAATTATTAGTTTAAGATATTGAATTTGAAGAGTCAATAAGATTTAATTTATTTTGCAGTTGACGCATGTCCTTTATTGGACTTTCATTGTGAAGATAATTGATTTAAGTGAGACAGCAGTATTTATATTGAGAAAGAAGAACAATCAAATTTCTGGGCTACATCTGTATCATCATGTCACTACATGTGTATTTACGTGGCTGTCTTGTAAATACTGGACCAGCTATATGGGATCATTAACCATACTCATTAATTGTGGTGTCCACGTTATTATGTATACGTATTACCTACTGAGTAGCAATGGAGGTCCTTCGATCCAGGTTGTGTTAAGAGTCATCAAACCATACATTACCATCATACAAATGGTAAGACATATGTAATTTAATATTTGTTTGATATATTTATAGATTGATAGATTAATCAAATAACTCCAGGTGTAACACAAAGTATTCAATAGAATTTCAATATATTTGATAAATCTTTAGACTTTTAATTATGAAATGCATTGGTTGTTTTCAGGTGCAATTTTGGATTCTCCTGATCCATGCAACTCAAGGACTTTTACCGTCTTGTAACGTACCTAAATGGAGCCCTGTTTTACATATAACGAATTTGCTCATGAATTTCTTTCTGTTTCTCAATTTCTATAGATCTGCTTATACGAAACATAAGAAAAGTGTATAGAAAAAAATGTAGTAGAAATAAAAAAGTGTGTTACTAAAAGAATATCGGATTCATTATTCTAATTTCATAAGTATGTCACTGTAATTATTAAATATAATTTATTAGAAAGAACTTGACAGATGTCTAGAGTTCATCATTATACTCATGTTATTCTTATAAATCAAACTTTACGTTAAGTTAAACACTATGTTACTTTATTATGTATTCATATTTGCCGTAAAAATTGGCTCAAATGTATATAAATAAATAAATCATACTTGTTAAATTTTTAGTGTTACATACAATTCAAATTTAAAAACATAATTGGACATGTAGCTACCTAAATTACGATGCATATGACTTTCATTACAATTTTTTATAAAAGTGCTTAATGTCCTAATAATTAAAAAATATTCGAAGCCTAAAGTGTTCGATAATGATGTTGGCTTAATGTATGAAACTGAATCATCATGATGCAATGTAATTGAAATTGTATTACAATTAGTAGAAAAAAAATAAATTGAATGCTTGCTCAGTAAACAACTATAAGATACTAAAATCCTAACCTTGTTTTCCTATGGGACAAAACTGTCAAAACAATGAAAAATATAAAAGCTTTCAAAGCTCCATTGTTGCGGTGACATTACCTGTTGCGCAACACTTGATTTAATATTGAAAACAAACGAAAGAGATCATAAAATCGCCCAGTGTATCGATCACCTGACATCGACACAACGTATGCAATTGAGAGTAAATACATCAATGGGAAAAAATCGAATATATATCAGTAAAATGTAATAGTATTAGAAATATCAACTTTGTTTCTTTAAATATCAAACTTTGACAAATAATCCAATAAACCGCTAATTATCAGGTGGGTGTAACCTGTCGTGCAACAAATTGTAAATGGTTTCCCAAAGTATTGGAAATTTAAGAAAATATTCTTACCGTATAATATGAGAGAAGTCCAGCATTATCGTCTAACACAAACCACCGGTATTGCCATCCATTTACCACATTGGTCCACTTGCTCAACGAACCCTCCATCGTCGACATGTTGTTTGTTGCTGACATTGGAGCGTAATAGATGTTGAACTCAAAGTGTGAAAATGGAATATTCACCTGCCAAGTTGTCCTTTGCGAGATACCATTCCCGGCTTTTCTACTAACGCATTAAAGAATTTAAGTACTAATTACTATTAAAAAACACGTAAGCTCTTTACATTTTTACAGTAAAATAATTACAGGTCCTTTAAGATATTGAAGTTTTGGTATTCATCGTTCGTCAATAAGAAAATAATTACCTCGAGAAAAAGTTCCCAGAACGCATATACGTATGTTTTCAGTGTAAAAAAGATGAAAACGTAAAAAAATTAACATTAGGAATGATTTAATCATACGAAATAGCGTTGTCAATAGTTTTTTCATTTTTTTTACTGCTACGTAATAATTATTAGCTCTTGAATAAGGGTCGTTTTGATTCGACAGTAAAATCACTATGACGGCAATCTAGTAATTGTTATAAGTTACTCATCGGTTCTGTTTCCACTGGCTGTTCGGAAACAATAAAATAATAAATACATCTTGCAGAATTTAAAAGGGCAAAGGTGCCAATATTATTGAGTGACAACGACTGATGTCCTATTGTAAATAGGGAGCTTGTATAGTTTACGAGAGACACGTTATAAGTAGACCAGAGAATAGTGGGCTTTTCTGTTACTGAAAGGACACATTCGGCTGGAACTATCCAATCTTCAAAGAGGTAAGATTTAAATAAATTTTATCGGTCGGATGATAAATTAGAGAGTCTTGGGTATGATCAATTTGACATTGCGATATGCACCATTTCTGCTAACCGGTGTCAATGCTGAATTAACCAAAACAATGGCATGACAAATTGTGAGCATTATTTAGTGCACAGCTTTCTGTGATTTTCAGAGTCTGTAAACAAGTTACGACAATAGTGTTACTTCTTTATTTACTCTTGAGATTAATAAAATTCTCGTGTATTTAACAAATTTCAAATTATTACATGATAAACTTAAAATGTATGTTGCAGCAGTTTCAGCAATGAAAACCTATTAATAACTGCATTTAGTGTGAAAATTTGGATAATTGATGCTACAAATTAGTGCAGACTAGCTAAACTTACTATGAGTTTTGCGGTCATCTCTTCTGTTGTTCAGAATTTGTATTGTATTTATATAAAAGGAAGTTCTATATGATACTGATTGCAATGGAAATTAAAGATGTGATAATGACATCGTATTAAGTTTGTTTCTTAAATACATGGTGTCTTGAATTACCAATGAATGGTACTTAATAATACAATTTTTAATATATTGATAATGTATGCTTGTTCAAGATTGTCGTTTTGTCAGCATAGTTTTTATAAGAAAATGCTTCTGCTTTGTTTATGCATTTTAACTGTATTTTAGATTTGTATTGTTTATTTCTATTATTCCTCTTATAGATCTTTATACTGTAGTATTATATGACTAACAATAATTTTGGAGTAATAGATAACTAAGCATATCTTCAGGCAAGAAAATATCAGCATGACTAACTGTATGCAGAATTTATTTAACAATACATAAATTTTGTCATCAATTAGTCTAAAATAAAATATCTTATAATAAACACTTAAATATTAGGATATAAAAATGGAGGAAAAAAGGGGTGCTGGTGTAGGAGGTGATGAAGAGCCAGAGGAAGCAGAGAATATTATTATAAATGAAGTAGATGGTCTACCTAACGTACATCCAAATTATCAACAATTAGAATTGGAATTTGAAGAAAAGAAGGACCATGGGGATCCAAGTTCAAGAACACTAGATGAGTTAGTTCATGACGAAGATCTTCCTACCTCAGTAATTGTCACTAATGTTGATCCACGTGTCTTCAAATGTGATGAACTAAAGGTTACTCAATTTTGATAGCTTTGTACAGTACATGTAATTCTACTTGATTAATGAGCATAGAAAATACTAACCTATGCATTATTAAAATTTATTACAGAGTGGCATAGAAGCGCTATTTAAAGAATTTGGACAGGATGCTACGTTTCAGTATTTTAGATCATTTAGGCGTATGAGGGTAAATTATAGTTCTCCAAGCGCTGCTGCACATGCCAGAATACATTTGCATCAAGTTCATTATGGGGAGACAGATATCAACTGTTACTTTGCACAACCTGTTACACCAATAGGTTTGTTTTCATCATACTGGTAATGATAGTATTGAAATATTAGAACAGTTTCATACACTATCTTTAGAAGAGCAGTCATAAATTATAATCTTGTGTTGATTTTTATATATTTAAATACAGATATGGAAGATCGACATTTGCAACCACCAGCACCCACCAAACAGTTCCTAATTTCACCTCCAGCATCCCCACCAATTGGCTGGGAGCCCCGAGAGGAAGGTGAACCACTTGTCAATCATGATTTACTGGCAGCAATAGCAAACTTGTCACCAGGTATTTACAATCCTTTGAGAACATTGATATATCTAATTCCAAAGATAATTATTAATTGCCAGACATTCAACATAAATTATTGACATTCCCCTCGTGACCCTTGTTGCTATAATAATAACAAAAGGAAATAAATAATTGTTGATTTAGGGGGTAGTCACGAATTACATCCAGGAGGTTCCGGTCAGCCAGGCATAGTAGTCCACGTATGCGAAACAACGAATCCAATAAAGAATGCTCCTCGTATCCAACACACGCGCTGTCCGGATCATTAATTTGGCTCCTGTTGTATCTTCCTATGTCGTCCAAATAATAAAAATGGCAGTTACTTTGCCCAATCCATCCAGAACACGACAAAAGTCGTAGAGAACTCGCGAACGGCATTTAAAGAAAGAGCACGATGATCATTCGAATAATTGTATTGCCAAGCCATGTTTTGTAAGTTTTGATTACGATGTCAAAATAAAAGGTTCAGGAATAATCTTTGAATAACGGAATATTGCTGCTCAAAAAGGCCAAGGATTTAACTAATTGCTAAAAAAAAAAATCGGAATCTGATACGTTCTATCGAATAATTTTACAGCTACTATCGTTCGACGTAGTATTATAAATACAAAAAAGAGCCTTTTCCTCTACTTTCCAAAATAGTCACGTTTAGTTTATAAAACTTAGTCTAAACAATGCCTGGTCGTAACATGGGAAGGCATAGTCGTCGATTAATGATCCTTTGGTATATTTAATTGATTCTGAAATGAATTTCGCAAATGTCCAATTATTTAATTATCACTTTCAATGTGATAAACGTTAATTTTCTTCTCACGTTTTCGACGGCGCTTGTAAATAAGCGCAATAAAATGCGAAGGAACAAGAGAGAAAAGATGAATTATTGATTATAATCATTATTATTCGTTTAAGGAATATTCATCATTAATTACTCATTGAACAAATAACTCATAATCGCTCATTAAGGAACATAGTCGAATACGCTGTATAACAAAATATGGCTTTGCCCTTGTCTCTTACGATCCTTTACAACGATCATTGTCACGCGTAGAAGGTCGACAGGAAAACTCGTATACTTTCCTAAAAAGGAGAAAGACTCTTCACCCTGTATCTTTAATGTTGAATAAGATAGATCAAAGTTTTCGAGAAAATCTGTCGAACGCGTTGCTAAAGGAAGAGAAAAGAAAAGTAACACTTGCACGTATTGAGAATCGCAACAAAGATATGGCAAGACTTAATGCTTTATGCAGAATTGTATTACACGTATCGTATATTTGAAAGGAATTGTGAAAAAATTATTGAAATAATTTATAAAAATAAACAAAAAAAAAAAGAGGAAGAATGAAGCCGATGTACATACCACGTTCTACAAATTATCACGCAAAATGTGTCGCAACAGAGTTTAATTTACAATTTACATCTTCATATCGTGAATGTCCTATTTATCCGTACGGATAATATATTATCTAATGGTATTAGGATGTTGAAGCAAAAAAAAACATTGAAAAATATGATTAAGATAATCAAAATCTCCGTCAAACTATTCTTCTCGGTATTCGACGTATCCTTAAGAAGACATGTTAACATTTTAATGTTGAAATGCGTGTGTGAATGTGGTATTAGGTATAACTTTGTTTGTGTGTATATATATATACGTATATACCTACCTATAATATAAATGTACATATATTTATATACACATATATATATATTATATATATACATAGATATACATCGCGTTCCCTTTTTTCTGCATAGGATATAAATACTTTAATCGTTAACGATTATTAAGTTGTACTTAAAATCTTTAAGGATCCCATCAAACGGATTGTTGTTATATAAGGAATTACTTGAAAATAGCTTCTTGTCATTTAAGATTGAATTGATGAGAATAAAGTTCATAAAAATCGTTTTTTGCACTTATTATTTAGAGGATCGGTAGGCTGAGCAACAATTGAACGATAGAAAATAAGGAACTGTTTCGACAATGAGTAAAATGAATATTTCAATACAAATTCATAATTCACCGTATGTAATATTCATTTGTATCGATAATAGATATTATTGAATATTTCATTCTATTATACATAAAGATCTTTTTATAATTCATTCAGTGTTTCACTAGAGTATCAATATTTGGATAAGAGATGGTTTTATCAATGAAAATAGGAACATCGTTATACTAATGACAATAGATATTTTTAAAGTAGGATTATGTTTTTCTGGAAAATTCAGATTTTTAATGCAATTCGTGTCTCTTGTATTCTTACACTCTTAAAATCATTCAAATATTATAAAGGCTTTATACAACAAGTTAGACTTTATCGACACTAGTTTACGTAGATACAACACTTTGACAAATTGTGTTTTTCCTCAAACTTATAATCCTACCAAGGTATTTACTTATTGCCTAGCCTATTCTCGAGTTCGCTATTTAAAATGTTACATATACCTATACGCAATTTCATAGGCCGCACATAATGCATTCAAAAACATGTCGGAGGCCCGGAATTCACGAGCTGTCATGAGCAGTTGGGATTATAGGGAACGTTAAATTTGGAAAAAAGAAAGGTGGCACAGAGGATTACATTGGAAGATAAAGTCGGTACATCTATTTTCATTGAAATTTCTTGTTCTTTTTTTTTTTAAATCACCGAAGCATTTTAAATACAAACAGTTTTCTTCGGGAAACTAAACTTAGTCATAACTGTTTCTGCGATCACGTAATAAAGAATCGATCACAACAATGAGATCACCATTATTTAAAACAATCTTCATTAATGTTGACAAATGTTTACAGTTTCTACAGCACGTATCTACCCTTTCTTCGGTATAATTATTCGTTATTAATTTCCAGGGTAATCCTTGTAAGTGATATGATCCGTTGAGTCAACGTGTCTTTGTTCTTTTTCTTTTTTCTGTTCATTCACTTATTAAAAGTAATGTCCATTCCCTTGATTTGAAACTGTCAAGGAATAGCAGGTAAGTAAACCTGTCAACTTTTATCTGCTTGAGTATACGCTTCCACATAGGGAGGAACTCAAGTTCTATAAAAATATAGTATCAGCCATAGAAGTTCGAATAATTTTAGGAGTAGCCATCATCGAAGGTTACGCCATATAAACAAACGTATTGATGTCGTCGTCGTGTCTTCGAATATATTTGTGCTCGATAAGCCATTCGATTTGCTCCTTGATCATTTTTTTACTCGGCAAAAACATATTCTTCAATATGTCTACTAGTTCTGTTTGCAACTGTGCATTGTTTATCTTCTTGCGCATCTTCAGTATCTTTATGATGGCCTCCTGTTTGTATCAATCAGAAAATCATACTGTGCATTAGTTACAGTGAACAAAAAAATGTTATAAACTTATATACTTATGTTTATCTTATTTTACCTGAACACGTAGTATCCTGAGTTGGACGATTGATTGATTATCTTCTTCCTTGCTACGTTCTGTAGAGAGCTGTAGGCGTCCAATCAGATTAATTTTTCCTCGCTTTTGTAGTTTACCATTTTTCCTAAAAATCGAAGAGCGATCATAGAAACTAATAAAGAATATAATGTAGTTTTAACGGTGAGTGAATCTAGTTTTATACTAACACAATGGCAAAATCCTGATTCACCCAAAATCGGGAATCGTGTGCAAAGTCTTTTGGACTGTGAGCTGGTGGATCTACGAGTAATAATTGTCGTTTGAGTTTTGGAAAAGCACACAGCGAGCATAATGTGCGTCTTAGTTCTGGATCTGGTAATTCGGTGGCCAATCGTAGATTCTCATAAGATATTTTTTCCAGCGGTCGTTGATTCCAGGCAAAAAGTACAGCCATTTGAAAAGTCGTGACGTCCACGTCAAATCGGCCAACTTGGTTCGAAAAGGTTATCTAAGGTATGAGACACATTATATATATATCAGATAGTAAGGATTAACATTTTTACTTAATGGAAGTATTTTGAAAAATAAATAATATACAAGTTTTTGAATCTTACCGTTCCGTTAGACATGTGATGATACCATTGTAATTTACGACCGCTATGTTTCTTCTTGTAAAATTCTTCCACTTCAGGAATGTAATCTTCCAATTGAAGTGGTAAACTGACAGTAACACGTTCGCTACCTCTTGCCCATGCTCCTGCATTCAGTATCTAGTGGAAGTTTTAAATACTTTGTTAATGATTTTCTTAGAATGACAATTACTGTAAGACTTAACAGGATAGAAATTTACTTTGATATTAATGCTATCAGCAATGGCTGCTCGGCATTGCTCCTTAAACTGTTGATTAAGATCCTGAGAGACTTTAATATCTTGAAACATACGCGCCAACTTATTAACATAATCTGCCGGCATTCCAACTTCGCGAAGCCATTCCACCATATTTTCTTCCTTTTCTGAATCCGCTGATGTATCCAAAATAAGACGTCGAGTTAGGTGGGCTTTGTGATACCGCATAAACACGTCCTTATTCTGAACGTATTTTAATACTAGTAGCTGTAACATGAAAATTATTATAGTATGATTTCTTCATTGTGATACTTCATATAATCCTGTTATCGTGGTACATACCACATCCCTTAATTTGCTCTCAATTTCATCAGACGTAAGTTTTTTGCTTAAAGGAGTTTTTCTTAAAAGCATATCACAGTAATTAGCCAAAAGTTCAGGACATTTAGATTCTGGTTGGCCATTATTATTATTGTTCGGTTTACTGTTAACAACGGCTGTCCCAACTCCTGCACCCTGTCGAGGTGGCAACTCTAATCTGAATACCGTGGCATCATTTACCACTAATTTGTAAGCCTTGTCTCGGGCTGTAAGAAAACGTGGATCGTCGTCAAAGGCTTCTTTCACGAGTGTCGAAAATCGACGAAACAAGTCCAATAATCTCTCGACGTATTTTTCCGAATCCTGAGTGATTACGTCTACAGCGGCCATCATATCAGCCAGTCCGGCGTTTGCTATATGCTCTTCCAAATCTCTTAGCATAGGTCCAACACCTTCGGGCACACGGTCCATCAACTTCAACATTAACCGCAGCTCTGTTAACGAAAGATTAGTAAAATTACATGCCTAAAAAAGTTTGCCGTATTTACGAAGAGTATTTATAAACGCGACATCAAAATTACTACTTACTGTCCGTTTGATGATGTTGTATCATTCGTGGACATTCTGCCAATATGGCTGGCTTAAAGGTTGCTACTAGTACTCGCACGCAACATTCGGTTAATAATTGTACACTTGCGCTGTTTGGTTCTAGATACTTTTGTGCACGCAGTTCCTCTTCTCTTAACTTTGCTTCGGCATAACGCATATAATTCTCCACTCCGTGTAAGGACAATTGTTCTGGCGCCTTTACCCAGTAAAATGCCTCTGTAGCTTCAATGTATGCCGCTTCAAAATTTTCTCTATATATCTGGAGCTTGTCAGTTGTGTTCGAACATAGATTCACTACGAATGTTAAG
Source organism: Hartigia nigra (assembly GCA_031001745.1). Lineage (NCBI taxonomy): Eukaryota > Metazoa > Arthropoda > Insecta > Hymenoptera > Cephidae > Hartigia > Hartigia nigra. The sequence goes on from JARPRG010000530.1 coordinate 289,398, forward strand.
ATGTTGAATATACATGGATTTTATGAGGCTATGAGATTCTGTAATTGTTGTTGAATGTTACCATAGGATTCTCTGACACCGATTACTAGTTGGGAATCGAAAGCTTCTCCATTTCTTTCAGCTCGTACTAATCGCATTGCAGAATCTTGTAATCTTTGTTTGATTTCGCCAAATATACTTTGATTCCAACTATCCAGCATTAACTAATAGGAACAAGATTACTCATTAAATTGTTTGTAATTATAACAACCGACAAAAGTATTATATTCATACAAACTTTTCTGACTATACTCTCATCGGGCTGATTTCTTTTCTGTGGAGTTGAACTTGTTTTCCCTGCAAGGGATGTTTCCAATTGTCTGAACGGGGTGGGTAAATAATTACACTGCGTAAAAAATTTTCCCCATTCAGCTATGTAAGCTTTCAATAGTGCCTGTTCCTCTTGGTGCGCTAGCACTCTCTATGTTTTAAAAATTGGATTACACGTGTGACATTAAAACATTGTATATCCATGAATGTAAGTATTCATGTGATATATAAAATTAATCATTATGACTTTACCTGTTGAGCCTGTTTTATAAAATCCATTATATCTTCTTTGAGAGCATCTCGCAGTTTGGGTGGACCTTTTTCATTCTCCAGACATACAAAATGAACTGAAAAAAATAGATCTTGCCATTCGCTTTGTGTCACTGGTTCTTGTTTTAACAATTTTAATATAATAGAGCGCATGCAAGGCCATTTATCTTCAAATGTGAATTGGCCCCAATCCTGAAAAACAAATATACTTTTTAATTCATTTACAACAAAAATTTTAATATACGTATATCAATTACTTCTTATACATAACCATTATATTTCAATAAGAATTCATTTCATAACTAATTTTCTTTTCAGACCATGCAATAATTCACTATTTTTATACTACACAAATATAAAATAAAATTGTAATTTAAGAATAAAAGCCTATAAATATACCGATATCTTTCCAATAAAATACTCATATTAGAGTAGGTCATGATATTTTCAAAATTATAAAGCAATTCAATACAAGTCAGTAACTTTATCCTCGTGATTATTATAACCGAATAAAACAAACGTTAAAAATATTTATAAAGAAATATTAAATAACCACAATACTCATGGTAAAGTTTTACTGCATTTCTGAAGAAGATATTTAAATGCCTCCTACTCTGATAGTCAGTAATAGTTAACGGGGGATATTACATTTTTTTAAACGTTTCAATTAATTAATTGATCCATTATTTCAATAAGAATTTCTTTTATTTAATGACAACTAACCTTTAACATCGACGCCATCACAAAATTTTTGACATGTCCTATGCCGATGCGCCCAGTGCGCCATCGTCAGCCATCGTTCAATGTTGATGCATGTACCTAGATGTCATCCTCAACATGAAACGGAATATTTGACCAAAAGAAAAAATATATTCCATTGTTGAGTAATATTGAAACGAGAAAAAATAGATCAATATATTTCTATTATAAATAATGGCGCAACGAAACAACACAATTTGTTGTCAATATTCTTTTTCATAGAGAAACTATTAGAAAAATTAACGATGACTATCATCCTATGGAATGCAAGGACGAAATAATATGAAATCTGGTACAATACGATGCAATAACTGTTATAAAAAATGAAGAAAAAAAAATGCACGTTCTACTAATAACCAAGAGTAAAATCATCTTCGATAACTTAGACAAGGTATAAAATAATTATACTATTCATCTTTATTTTCATTACTGTATTTCGTATCTCTTGAAATCCAAACACATCTATTTTATTAATCCACTATCGAAAAAAATACAATAAATATCCACATTATCCTAGAATTAACAAAATATTCCACCACATCCATTTTTTTTTCTTTCGCTCTCCCATTTGTTTGGTTTAAATTTTAATCATTTTTTTTGTTCTCCTCACAAGCATCTCGAGAACATTTCTTTTTACAAATCTAAATGCAAGTACCCCTCATTAACAACAAACAGTCTTAGCCAATAGTTAGTTTAAAGCGAAGTCTGAGAAAGCGAATTTAATCAGAAACAATATTGTACATAATAATCTATTATAATTTCGTTTACGAGAAATTTCAAGATATGACGGACCTTTTCAATTTTTTTTAATGTTTTTATTTTGTCACTGCAAGAGAATCGAGTTTTCGGGTAGTTCGTTAATATAGGGACGTGCTTTTATTTTATTCGAACGCAAGTAAAACTATACGTACAAAACGGAAACAAAATTGTAGACAATAATCTGCCGGCAAGATACATATTGCATTTACTTATACGATCTGGTACTCTTCCATTTTGGTACATCTACATAATAAGATTTGCGTTAGCATTCTAGCAACATATCTCTAGGCATCGCCAGGTTTATATTTCCTTAATTTACATTCGACTTTATAGAATAAGATAATCAAGTAAGCCCAAAAGACATTACCATGAAAGTGCCAGAACTAGATTTGCGAAAAAAAATCCTTAATGAAAAGTACAGACAATAGTTGTGTATACATAATGTAAAAAGAAACATAATTCATTGGATATAATGATAAAACAGTGATGCGCACACTGAATTCAAGAAAATAATCTGTATTGCATTTATTCTTTTCGTACAACGCTTTTAATTTCGAAAACTGCATACAGAGAAAAAGCGGGGAATCACAAAATCAAAATAAAATAATACCACAGTGTCGCCGACGTTATTGCAAATAAATAAAAATAAAATTTTCACCGACAGAAGGAATCGGGATACGCTATTAAGATCTGGTGGTCTCAGTTCTTTTATCACCGCATTTTTCCTAACCATTTTCTTATTATCCGCATTTCCAATTTTTTTGTTGAGCAATAGGGAGATCAATTTCTGTAAGAAATAAGTTCCCAGTTGTTTTTACTATGTCTCGTGTTTTATATATTGTTCTCCTTTATTTCCCTAGGCTCGATTCACTAAGAAAACTCCACGAAGCTACGTAAATGAGAATTCTTAATCCGTGAGCCTTACATAGACAAAGATTAATATTTTTTTTCCTGTATCGTATTGTAAAATAGAAATTTGTAGAAATTACTACAACTAATCAGTTAAGTAGATATTTCTTATTATGTGGAGTATACTCTTGGAGTCAGGGCAAAGTGTAGCGTACGTATGGGACCTCGACATCGTTCCCATCAACGTCATTGCAGCACAACTCGAAAACCAGGGCGCGTACATGGGGTTCCAGCTTCTTCTTCGACACCTTCTTCACCACCTCAGACATAGGCAGACCCATTCGTTCCTGGCACTTGGCTTTCGCCATGAAGAATGAGTAGAGCATGCAGATATTCTGTGAGAGCATCGTAACTTCTAACTTGTAACGTTCCTTGAAGTAATCCAGGAACTCCTTGAGGGTGAGTTCACCCTTGACCTCAAATCTGTCCCAAAGAGTCCATTCGGTATCGTAATACTTCAGCTTAGGCGCAGCGATCGGTTCTGAGAAGCCGAAGAAGGGTAAAGCAAGATTTACAAATCCATTTTTATAAACGGCAAGATCTCTAACGCCACGAGCTAATTTAATCAACTCCAGGCAAACAAGACCAGCCACTACTGAAGTGGTTGTAGCAATGGCCGGTATAATCTTTCCAGCGATAAGTTTGCTCTTGTGTCTATCAGCTGGTGGAATCTTGTAGTTGGCAGCTCTTAAATTTGAAGCAGCTACGATGAAGTCTATATGGAAATTAGTGTCGTCGTCCTTTTCAAATTCTTGAGGATGAATTACAAGACCCTTCATTCCATCAGACTTGGGTAGCTCCTCCTGGAGCTGAGTGAGTCTCTCATGGTCCACGTTACCGCTGCCGTTGGACACCTGAACCTGGGAGTCAGTTTCCGCTATCTTCACTCCAGACTTTGGTGTAAATTCTGGCACTTGCACGGTGCTTGCAATGCTGGCTATTTCTTCGCGATTACGATTGATCGGTAGTCCATAGATGACAGCCTTAAGGTTAGCTGCAGCGACAATGTAATCTAAATGCAGAGGGTCCTTTACATCGAATGTCAATGGTACTGGGCAGCGCTTAGGTCCAGACCAAAATGGCTGACCGCTGGAACCAATTTGATCTGGTGGGAAATTAAAGAGCAATTGTCTAATTTGGTTGTTATACTGTTCCTGCCAGTGACAGCGAGCCCACGTGATACAATCTGTGAAAGATTTGGGCCTCTCGTCCACCAGGGCAGTCTTCACGGATTCCAAGATTTCTAATGGTTGTACACCAGGTAGCTTCAGAGTCCTCTCGATGAATTGAGGGTCGGAGATGTACTGCGCAGCGTTCTCGGCAGCTTGACGGAAAAGACCCTCGAAAGTATCTCGAGCCCACTGCAGTGTATGTTCTATGGCGTTGGGGAAATTCTTCAAAGTACAGATAGGAATACTCTTCTCCGGGGGATCTTGAGAAGAACTGTAAGATTCTGTGAGGAATGGAACTACTACTTGAGTGTTTCCTTTAGTTCCTAAAGTGCCAGACTCCAGAAGAGGCTTGCGGTAGTAAACGCAACGGCGATCCATGTAAATGCGGGCATCGACATTGTCTAGAGCGTTTGCTACTCCATCCAAAACCTCGAAGAACTCGTCGTTGTAAACTTTCTCGGTTTCCGGGCAGACTCTATTCTCATGCGCAACTATGTTGATGTCAGGATTCATACCTTTGATTACTTTAGCTGCTGTAGAAGACTTTGATCTTTGGACATCCGATGGCCTAAATAAGAACTGACGGTTTAGGTTAGATTTTTCAATGAAGTCCATATCAGTGACTGTAACACAACCATTTTCTCCACCTACACCCATCATAGCAAAGTTTTTGAGTAATTCACAACCTATGGCTCCAGCTCCTACAACAAAATACTTTAAACTTCCGATCTTTGACTGGAATTTTCTGCCAAATACTGCTATCTGGGAGTCGTATCGTGTTCCTGTTGGACAACAGTCTTCTTCGGTCAGTTCTGAACGATCTGCTGGTAGACACTCAATTGCATCAAAGTATAGCCATTGGTAGATTGGATGAAATTTACCGGAGCAAGCTTTCATTACTTCCTGAGCAACAATTCCTCCAATAGTTGCATTCATTGGGTTCAGATCTCCAGCCGAGACCTTGGCAAAGGTTTCTAGCAGCTCGGTATTTATTTCAAGGTTAAAGCCATACTCTTCATTTACTTCTTTAGCAATACTCAAAACTTCCTCAGCATCTTCTTTGTTCCATGGTCTTGGTAATTTTCCCTTGGTTGACTGATATCGATGTAAAGCTATAAATGCTAGGTGCAGTTGACCAGGATAATCAAATTTCCCAAAATCTGTGATGACAAACTCAGGCTTTTTCAAAGCCTCTTGGAGTGGTAGAAAATGTAGAATCTTTGGCATTTTCACTTGAGTCACAATACCACCACTAATATATTCAGAGTACTTGCTGGTATCTCCGATGCTAAATGTGTATGGTCCAAGAACCTTGATCTTTTTAGGCTCACATGCATTTAGTTCTGTCATTCCTTGAACTTCGGAGAATGTAATATGATCTCCATCCTCCATACCATGCCGTGTATCATCCAGACATGTCACTACTCCTTCACTGTCTCTCGATATACTAGCAATCATAGTAGTAATAGGTGGTTCCCCAGTGGTATCGACAACAGTGAAAGAATGACCAAAATCACAAAAGACTTGAGAAAAGAGTCCCCTAGTATCTGCTATTATAAGAGCTATATCATTCGCATGAGTAATCTCAGAAATACGCAGTTGTTCCTCCAATGAAGTTTCGGTTAATACAACAACTTTAAACTTCTTGATATAAGTGTCGGTAAGAGATCCAGAGTGATGTCGAGTAGGTACATAGTTGTTGAGTTCAGATAAACGTTGGCAGCAGGCTGCAGCACGGTTCTTACCTATATCTGCCTCAGTAAGGTAGAACTGGGATCCAAGATCGGATATACGGCAAAGTGCGTCATCGTGTAGGGTAACTGACTTGACACCGCCGAGGATGACGTTTTTGGCGATTTCAACGCCAAGACCACCAAGTCCTGAGATGAGGACGTCCGAGGACGCCATCCGGCGCATGGCGTCATGTCCGAGGACGTAAAGTTGCCTGGAGTAGAGGCCCTCGTCAATTTCGGCGGGCGCGCTAGAAGTAGAGCCGTTTTTCGCCATATCTCCGGTCGCCGCGGGGTCGTCGGCTCCTCCCGTGGTGGCAGCAACGCGTCGCTTCTTGGTTGGGGGGTCAACGGAGCTCTCCACCACCTCAGCACTAGACATCGGACTTTACGAAGGCCGTTTTATATCTGTCGATTGTTTTCCCCGTCTGCTGCACTGATAAGCTGCACACACTGACTCCCTCTTCCTGGCTTACTCTCTATCTCCTCGCAGGTTGCTCCACCAACGCGCCCCACGTCCTTACCTTCAGCCTACCTACAACCTTCCTCGAGGTTCTATGCACGCGCTCAACACACAACATGCACCACCGTCCATGCAAGAACGATTGAGAATGATTTTTCGTTCTTTCTGCTGTTCTCAGCCCGGCCCGTAATAGCGATACCGATGCCTTCTTGATAGAATTTTCTCGTCAACTTTAACTGGTCTCAGCGTGCTCAGGAAACCAGGTCGGTAAGGTAGAACGGTGAGTTCGTAACTATGACATCCTCTGAACTGACTTCTCGAATCTTCGATATCAAAAGTTTTCTTTTGGATTCTGTCCAAATAAGGGTGAGTTAAATATTTCTAATGAAATATATTTTTCAAAATGGGCGCATGGTTGTTGAAGGTTATAATTGGGAAACGGCAATAACACAACGGGAATTCAAAAAATAATGCGTTCTTAAAACCGTTTATTACATTACGAGTGAACATCGCCGCGGTTCTTTGTTTGCGTATTCGAATGGACACGTCAATTTTCAATGTTTACGAATATTTGTTCCTTGCCGCAAACAAAGATGACATATCAATGATAAACTTTATTTTCTTTGATATCTTAACAAGCAAATATATCTAGACACGAGAAATCGTTCTTCCTTTCTTCTTCTTTGTTGATGTAGTTGTATTAATCTTATATACAGAACATGGTCGCAATACGTATCACCTCGGACTTTATACAATAATCTACACTGTTGAAATTAAATGTAATTTTATAATATTATATCTGACATTTGGAATAACAGCCGTGGAGAAAATTATTAATTTACATTTGCACAAATACTACCTGGAGTAGTACTATTGGCCACACTGTGAAACACTATGACACAAACACTATACTTCGCGGTCACCATCAATCATTTTATTACGATAGTTTAATATTCTAAATTTTAACGTCAATGAAAACCTAAAATTAATATATCTTACTTTTAATTAATATAATATGAAAGGGTCCCTTTTCAACCAACGATCCATTTTTGCAGAGAGAAAAGTATACAGATAAAAATAAAAGAAAAAAAACAGCTATAAATTTGAGCCACACCTAATCAAAATGGCCTAACATAGGCCAATTTAAATTTGCAAATGTACGGGCCACCCAGTGGAACTAAAAATGCGACTCATTATCATCAAGCGATACTAAACTACCAAAAGCACGATGTGCAGAACGATCGTCCTTCGCTCCAGTGGCATTATTCGAGGTATTCCTGATTCGACCCTTTCTTAAGGAATCATTGGTATCCTCGTGTGTCTCATCAGGTTCCGGTGAGGTGAATGGTGATGGTGTCTGGGATACAGCTGGAAATGGCACGGTGGGCGCCAGAGATTCAGTCGTGTCCGGTGCGGAAGTTTGTCCCTCGACGAGAGGACCGCTTAGAACGGAGTCTGGTGTCCCGTTAAGAGAATGATTATGTGGCAAAACAGGCCCGGTGAGTCCTTCAATGATTCTTGGTGGATTCCTTGCGTCGGGAACCGTTGAAATCCGACGTAATGTCGCCTTCCTATTTCTGAATGAGATCATCCATGTTATACATATATTATTGGCTTAAATAGCGAATCTCTCCGTGAGTTTTTGCGGTTCGAACTACGCTATTGACTCTCATTTATCATCAGTTTAGTGACTATATAATATATGGGCCTTGTGCTGTTGATTATGATCATTGACCAAAATTTACCTAGTGTTCCTACATTACTCCAGTAATATTCGGAGCCGTATATATCATAGTGTTAGCATGGTGGTCATGTCTATAGCGTTTTCAGGTGAGATAGACACCCACCAGGAAGTGGCTATAGCTGGAAGTAAATCGGAAGTAATCTACTATCTATAAGATCGTTTTTTTCCTTTTTTCCCCTTTCTGTTTTTTTTTGTGTCTGTTAGGTATCGTGAGGAAATTTAGCTCTTGATTATTCTTGTTTTTTTTTTTATCTCCGACGAATAAGCCGTGTGAATTTTCAGTGGTTGGGCCTTACTGATTGGCATCAACTGGAGAGGACGTCTGATCAGGACTCTCCGAGGAAGCGTTTCCGTTGTCCCAGGAATTATTGCGACGATGTTGGCTCTTGTCCTTGTAGGCTTCTGCAATGTTGTTGGAGCTACCGACGATACGCCGTTTATCCAACTCCTTCTGCACCTCCTTCGGCATTCCTCGAACTAATTTTCTAAGAACTCCAACCCCAGGTTTATCCTGAAATAAAAGAATATTTGTTTCGTTATTAGGAAATGCAATTCTGTATAGTTAAAAGTAGGTTTATATCGTACTACCTTGGACGTAGTGAACGTTGGTTGACTGGAGTCGGTGTTCGGATTCGTCCAAACGTTCGTAGCACCTGGTGCGTCGTCCCCGTTGGCACTGTTCAACATTTCAGCGGAATATGTTGGTCGAGCAGGTATAATTGGCGATCGGCAACATACACTGTAATCAATGTAGGTCCCATTTTTGCCCTCTTTGACAAACAGACAACGAAATTCTACTTACGAGTTCACATCCTCGAGCTTCTTCAGGAGCCTCTCGTTCTCGCGGCAGACAAGCTCCTGATCTCTCATTACTTGTTCTCGGGTGGCATATAACTCAGCATTTTCACGACGTAAAGCCTCGTTTTCAGTTATGTAAGAGCGTACCAATTTACTCAATTCAGGACCCTCCAGTTCGGCCAGCTTATCCAAGTCCACTGACGGTGCCGTTAACGCCAGATGTTTTTCTCCTGGTTAAACAAGTTTTTGAAATTTTACCATCCGCGCCAATCCTATCTCTAATATATTTTTAAAGCGGTAACTACCTTTAGCTTCGCTTCGTAAGGCATTCTGTCCATCGCCTAAATGAAGAGCAGCCCTTAAGTGATCGTTTTCATTTTGAAGAGCATCCACTTCTCTCTTTAGACTGAGAATCAACGCTTCTCTTGGATCCTGTATAAAATTAGAGTAATCTTAGTACGAGTACCTTTGGTATGATAAGAATAATAATAATAATATAAATTTTCTTCAAACCCACCATGACTACAATAGGCTTTGTACGAATTTTCTTCGCTCTTGCGGCGTATCGCAAAGTATTGATAGTCTCACTGGCGTTTGAACGTGCCGGCGATATACACGCGATCTGAAGAAAAGAAATCGCTCGTACAATTCCACTACATGTTGATTATTTTTTTTATATAATTCTTTATAGATCTAACCATAAGCGTAACTCCGTTCCCTGCCAGGCTGTCCGCTAAAAGTTTCGTGAGCTTGCTATCCCGATAGGGAATGTGTCCGCTCTTGCGTTTTCCGTCACTGAGCGAGGCGATACAGTATCCTGTGACGAAAAAAATGTTTAATAATAAAAATTGAAATTTCAATCAAGTTCCCCAATCGAACTTCACGACCTCGAAATCCGTTTATGACTGATAGCAATTACAGAAGGTGCGCGTGACTTCAAAGCAGCGCAAAGGATTCTTTTAATACATTAAATGTATACTATAATGTACCTATTGATTTTATAGCGCATATTTGTTATCAGAAAGAAACGAATGGCCTGACGAACTTGGTAAAATTGCGGTATCGATTCAGCCGATAATGTTTAATCGAACAAAAGATTTTCACACGAAGGACAAACAATCAAAGCAGGTGATGAAATTTGTGCTTGTGAAATAATAATGCAGTGGTTGTTCGCAAAATTAGTTTTAACGAATTCCACTTAATTAGAAGTTAAATCCTTGACTATCAATACAAACTGGGTTAATTACTGGGAACTCTGATTGAAGCTAGGATATATAAATAGTAAACGATAAAGAGTCGATACGTATAGAATATTTTAGGTCTCTTAATGATTTCATTCAATTATACCCTATCTAATATATATTAATCGATATTCATTCAGACCTGATGCACGATTCCCTTAGAAATAGAAAAGGCACGCTGCTACTTTAACTGTCTGTTTGAATAAAAGATTCTATAGCTCTGTAGAACTTTGAAATAATACGTATTGACTAACCCAGGACCATTAAACTTTTGTTAATATTATTCGCTTCCTCCAAAGTCTTTCCTTCACTTTGAGTTTTCTTGGTCATTTCGCTGCCTGCCAAATCGACGAAGTTGATCTTTCCTTGTTTCGAGATGAACACGCCATTTTCCATCTGTTATAATAATTCATGAATAAAAATAGAGATATATCTTTTTTTCTTTTCCTTTTTTAATATAATTTATTTACCTGCTGCTCAGACGTAATATGTACTGTCAGTATAGTGTGACTTCTACTAGAATGATCATTCATATTGTGCGTACCGACCGATCTGTTCCTCATTCCTAAAGACAGCATAAATAAATCATTTTTTGACAGGAAAAAAATCCTTCTGATATTCAAAATGGAATAATAGCAAGAATCTTATTAGAATTATGGATAATACGTAAGCCAAATTATTGATCGCTTTACCTTCCTCCAATACAGCTAGAAGGTCATCCAGTTCCTCGCACTCGACCGTGAAGAGGTTCTCGACGAAGAAACCACGGATTTTCTTGCTCCACCTAACCGCCAGAGGCTTTCGAGATGTTCCGGGATTCAGGAGATCTATTACCTGGCAGCAAAGAGAATTTTTAAAAGAATTTTTTAAGTGGTTATTCAGGCCAATCTTTTCTTCTTGAATTAGTAATAAGCACCTTCTCGTTATATATTTCCAGGAAGGATGCCTTCAGGACGAAATTACACTCCTGGCGTTCCTGCAGAACTTTGAAAAGGTAGACGAATGAACGGAACACCAATCCGTGATCCTCTGAATAAGGATTCATCCTGTTGAACTTTTAAACATAGATATTTTATTTATTTAATTAAAAATCATTAAATTCTGAACAGAGTACAAAAAATGTTTGTATACAGTGTATGTATATACTAACTCTGTAAAGTGTTCCTGCAAAAACATATATCAACTATCGGTACAAGTATTTCGAATAATCGAAAATTAAATATAGATCGTTAAAACCATTACTTTGAATAAGCCAGTGATGTAAATGGGAAATAACGATCTCTTTTTAATGGACAACATCAATTAAACTTAAAAGTGTAATTGGAGTTCTGTTCGAAACCGTTTCTTTTTGTTCAGAGCACTTAGACGATACGTAGTTAGTATTATTTTTATCGATATCGTTCAATGACGATTGTAAAATCATAATTCGATTAAATAAACTACATGTATTTACCAATCCCGGAGGTCCCGTGAGTGTGTGCGTTTTTCCACTTCCGGTTTGTCCATAACAAAATACCGTACAGCTAAAGCCCTCCACAGCCATTTCGATGAGCGGTTTGATTCCAGAATATTGAACAATATCTTCCTGCGTGGCGGCAGGTTCAAAAACGACATTGTACGAGAAAAGTTTCGCTTTTTTTTCGCCACTACTTTGAAAACCATCACACTGATAAACATTAATGGAATTAGTTAAAAGGTTTTACTGTCATTTCTAAAAGTTCAGCATACTTTTATTTTATTTAACAATCATTTTTTTTTCACACGACCAATATTATATGCGTACTCACGTATATCTGACCTGCGCCAGGAAATTGAACGGCTGTGTCGTCACCGGACTTAATTTCCTTATTGCTCAGCGGACGCACCCTGAAGCAAAAATTCTTTTGTCAAATTAATTTTTCGCAGAATTCGCACTCTGATAAGATTGACATTCAGTTTGAATTTTTATATTTTTTTTTATCACACAGACTAAACGTACCTGACAACGACGTTTATGTTATCTTCCGGAAGTAGATGATGCGAAGCGATGACTCTTTTATCTCCATCCTCTAGTCGTTCTATGCTACCCGTTCTAATGGATTTAATTAAGAAGGCTATTAATTCAATTGTGAAGAGTGATTATTCATAGGAAATAACATTTGTTTTCTTTATTAATTAAATGCTAATTGACCATGGTTTTGTACGCTAAATGATTATGGTACAATTATCATTATATTTTAGAACCTGGAGATTGGCAGGTACTCTTTTATAACATTATTTCTTAAGGCAATGAAGTAGGTTGCACTTTCTTAATATATAAAAATTATTCGACGTACAACTGTGATCTTTTTCGATTAAGGATTTTTGGAATTTTGAAAATGACGACAAGTTTAGCCCGCGTAGTTTGAATCGTCGGAAGGTGAATGACAGGAACTGATACAAGGCTGCCGAGAAGTATTGATTTTTATTTTCATTCACAGGTGAATAAAGCTTTCAACGTTTCAACATAATTTCTACGGCATTTTCTATCGTCTTCGCATCAGTTTGTGAAACTTCCATTGTTTCGCAAACCTCCGTAACTATTCTTCTTGAAACAAACATTGTCTATTCATACGTATATAAAACAATAAAATGAGAAAGTTATCATCCCCAAATAGCAAAATATATATATAATTATATATATAATTGTAATTTCACATGTCACGTATAATATATCAAACGCCAACATGCGTGTAAGGTAAATAACACGCGTACAATAATAAAGTGTTCTGGGAGTCGCGTTAGACATAGAAATCAGTGCGTGAGATTACAAGTATTACATGTAATAACGAAATAGTGGTCTAAACAGTCCATGAGTTTTGTATCATCGAACAAAACTGTCTACATATATGTAGACACCTAGTCATAGATAAAAATGTCACGAATCAAAATAAAAATAAAAAAATAACATGTCGATTATTATGATTTTCGCAAGTAACATTTCCTGAAAGCTCAATTGACATCGCGGTAGAGATACATGAAACCCGAGGCCATCCATCTTTCGCCTTCGCATTAACGATCAGCGAATTAGCAGCGTGCTGTCATTCCATCCAATAAAACTCCACTTCATCATTTTACAACTGAAAAAGAAAAAGTCAATTCCATTCGTGGAAGAACAAACGCGAAAAGCTTACCGATACTTAAGTGCCGTAGATATTTCTACGAAATAAATAATTCAGCATGGAATGGAGGTTTAAGCCAGCAACATCCATTGATTCATCCTTCATTAAAAAGGTCGTCCGTCAATCCCATTCCGTAATAGTGTCTAATTTAATATTTAAGAATTGAAAAGTTCACGGGTATCGACTATCTAAGGAAAAAATCGCGTGTCCGGTGTCTATTACGTGACAAACACCATAAGCACGTAACACTCCAAAGAGTGAATGTCGTACTAAAAATTTTATAGAAAATAATACCAAGTCTGTGTAATAAAGATAGACGAGTTTCCATTTTAAATATAATCCCTTATTTCCAGATTCGAGAAATTTCTAGGCTTAAAAGGAAGAAAGCTATGGATACAATTTTTTGGAATCTTTTCTTATCTGCATTGGGTCACGTTGTATTGTAACGGACACTGAAACGATGGACTGCTCGTGTTCAATGCATCTAACGATTAGTAACTTAATGAAAGTAAAGGAATAAAATTTGTATATGGACGTTTCATAGTTACGTCGTTACAAGCTATGAGTGGACAGCGACATACAGTGAGTATAATGTCTATATGTAATACAAATGGCAGTTGATTATTATAATATCGATCGTGCTAGACACTCGGACAAGGTCTCGTAATCAATACTTATATCGAAATACGTCGTCGCATGTGTAGACGTGTGTGCATTTGCACAACGTTTGGATTAATATATGCAAGCGTAAAGTATGATTGTGAATAGTTTTCTCTAACATGATGTTTCTATTTACTGTGCTAGATATTAGAGACAGAATTATCCTTTGTGACTGCCATAAGCCATCTTCA
>JARPRG010000530.1:303642-315015 GCA_031001745.1 Hartigia nigra
CTAACATGATGTTTCTATTTACTGTGCTAGATATTAGAGACAGAATTATCCTTTGTGACTGCCATAAGCCATCTTCAACGCTACTACTTTCTTTATTGAATAAATTCCATTTCTGGTATTGATCGATTTTTGCAATAACGTGTATCGTTATTTACTTTCTTAAGATGATTGTCTGTGAAATATTGAATATGTTGTATATGTAATCTCTTGGTGAAATCTTTTTGTAAATATTTCGATGATGCATGAAATAATAGTGTTCTACGAAGAATATTGTATTCCAAGGATAGTATGCTCTATTCGCGGTAACAATTGGCGGACTGTGGCCGAGTATTATTTTGAATGGCGTTAAAGTGTACCATGTAATTTTCGTACGGTATATAGATGTCTGTACGTTTCCAAGATTTTATTGTACAATTCTATTTGGGGAGCGAGGTTCGGGTAAAACCGTGTGTAAAAGAAGCAGAGAATTTCATTGGATGGACAGTGTTATTTTTGCATTGGCTCGAGTACATCAGCCTCGGCCAGTATACGATGAGTAAGATAGACCGAAAATATTCTGAATACAGACGGATGCGTCTAAACAAGTTGAAGTAGCAGTATATTTAAAATTGGTAGAAAGTCTCTGTAATACTGGTTAACGCTTCTGAATTTAATTCATACCTACCTGTTCCAAGACTGATACCTACCTTAGACAGTAGGTATAAGTCAAGACAAAAAATGATAGCTATAAAAATTCTGTCTATTTGTTTATAATAATTTATATCAATCATTTTCACATAAAATGAAAGATCAACCAATAGCTAGTGCGATAATTCACTGCCAGTAATTGTTTCCGCATTTCTCCATATTCTGCAGAATACACTTGGTACATCTATACCTTCTCAGTATAGCAGAAAGTCGAGAGAGCAATTTTATGCTCATAATTTTTTTTCCAGGTGACTTAAAGGTCTTATAAGGAATTGGCAAAAGCTATTACTTCCTTACTGTATAGAAGTTGGATACCGTGAAAAAAGAAAGATTTGATACCTATTCAATTTCCGCTCAATAACTTTACACCTAAATGACCCCGAAAAAACCTGGTTAACGTATCGAATTCGAAGATTACAGTATTCTTGTGTAATGGCACTTAAAAGTTTTTTTTATGTCCATCGTAATGTCGAGAAATGGAACGCGAGTAATTCTTTCCTTTTCTTACTATTATTTACTCGTTACAATGTAAATCAGTATGGGTGTATATAAGATATCATATTAATGAAAAAGAAAATATTTTACTCACTCGCTTCCTCTAGAACCTGGCAAGGTACTTTTTCCTTTTCCTTTAGATCCCAAACTGGCTTTTCCTGGACTACTTCCTCGCGAGCCGACAGATTGTTCTCCAGGACTGTTTCCTCTTGATCGTCGACCTCTCTTCTGTTCCGGCTTAGGATCCTTCTTTGGACTCTCGCCCTTTGGCGGAGGTGAATCTTTCAGCAGCACCATCCGTCTGTGGAAGGTATTCTGTATCTTCTAAATCATCTTTCCAGAGTCTGACTATAGTTCCACAGTATAAAATATACTATAACAAATTCTCTGGGAATTAACAGTTTTCAATGAACACACTGAGAGAGAAGCACTTTGAGCATAAATTCTTGTAATCGATGAGAACAAGATAAGAGAAAGAAAAGAATAATTTCACGGCCAAATCCATCCATTACCGTAAGCAAGGAAAAACTGCGAATATCAAATGAACGACTAGTAGTCTGACTCAGGGATAGTAGAAATTGATTACAACATAACTATATGATACTCACTTGCTCTAACTCTATCCATTCAAAAATACATCATTGTCGCACCGGCAATTCCTTCGCTCTATTAGCAAGTGATCTCAACGAAGGAAGATAACGTGTGACAAAGAGAAAATATTCTATATACTCGATACTCTTGTCTAAGGGTAGTAATAAAAATATAAGGGAGTCACGGTGTGAATATAACGGTTGCGCGCGCGGGACTGACACACGAGGTTAAATGGAAGTAGACTTGACCCTAGGAGGGTTGGCTGATTCTCCGATAGACGGTGGAGTCGATCGAAATCGTCCTAACATATTCACGACTCCTGTTCCCCACGTTTCCCTAGCTGTAGGAACTAGCCCCTTCGGTTAGCTATAGTGCGACACGCAGTGCGGTGACCGTCCACGTGGGTCACCACTGCGCCACTGTGAACTTGACACCTGGACGTAGACACCTCGCGTGTTAATGTCTTGCCGATTTCCTTCAATCGACGTATTTTATTCCCATACTACCACCTGTATAGATAATAAAAAATAATTATCTATGATGAACGTATGATAATTTTTAGCCAACATTGTCAGGTTTTTCATATACTGTTTAAACCGGTAATTTTAGTATGACTAAGACTAAACTATTAAGAGTATATTGTCCTGTTGGTTTTTTATGTATTTCTTTGAGATCAACAACAGCGGAGAGGCTGCCGGCTATTATCATTCTGGTAAAAATAGTGCAACGCCCCATCAGCATTAAATGGGTTTCAGTCAAGTTTTTCTTCTGCAGCAACCACAAAAGCATTTTTGAAGATTCCATTTTAATATCTTATGAGAAACTTCATAGTGGTTCGCTATAATTCCTATTGATTGATCGACGATCTTTGATCCTTCTTGCATATTATTTACTGACCCTAAAGAGCAGCAATATGGGTAATAATGAATGATGGTATACAGATATAGATAGTGGTGATGGATGATTGTCAGAGAATTGAGCATTCTAATGGAAAAATATAAAATATTTGTTATATTTCATTATTTGAATAATGAATGTTAAATTAATTGCTGTACTATTTATAAAATGACTCGTTCCCTCTGTTTGACTTTTAATGAATTTGCTTTTACTTTTTGATTCTTTTGAGTGGCGTCTATTCAAGGAATCGATAATCATTATTGGAATACACAGAAAATGGAAGGACGTTCTTGAAAAACCATAATTAAACTATTATTAACTACAGTATAGTGTGCAGTATCTGTTGCTACAAAAAAGACCACGTTCGTGCACCGCACTGACAATATGAACGTTTATAAACATTAATGGAAGCGAGAAAAGAATCGTAAAGATAATAGGCACCATTCCTGTAACGTGTTTGAAGCCCAGGGAATTTCTTCGTGAGAGATACCTTAAAATTGCGTATAAAACTAGTATCCACTTAAGTAGAAGGCGAGCGTCATAAACAAGTACCATAGTGACGCCACAATACACCACTATACAAACACGTCGCCATTTTCTATTGTTTTGAAAAACCTTCCTTAGTAAATGGCGTACCGGTCTCACTTATTTATCTAGCACAAATCTGCTAAAGTATAGAAAGATATACTCGTATATTTAGATAAATTGCCTACATTACAATGGTCCTCGAAAATAGCAGCACAGTGTGCCATTAAAATTTCAGAACTCCTTAGTTTAATGATTCATACCAATTTCTATCTCGAATGAAGAACAACATTTTATTCAGTGATATCAGTCGACTTATCGATAACGTTACGAACATTCAGATTAAGCTAAAAAACAAATGGTATCATGAAATTCAGTATTCCAAGAACATATTGCTTTAAGTAATTATAGACCTTTTCTTATCAAATGAGGCAACAAGAATATTTATTTTGATAAAAAAAATATATATAAATAAATTGCGTCGTCATTATAGGTTCATTGGAAAGCATTACACGGTAGAACCTACGGCTATAGGTTATACATGTGGGTATACAGCAGCGAAAGTAGCATTCGTAGCCAGCGGTATCTTGTTCCGCTAAAGCCATACGAATGAAAGCTATGGAGTCACCATAAAATATCAGGATTGTTGTAAAGGAACAGTCAGTATAATATAAAATGAATAAATATAAATTCTATACCTATCTTCTTTTCTCCTTATCATCATAGGTAACGTATATAGCCATGAAGTTCAATCGTTCTCTGGTCAGATGATCGATAAGTTATTATATGCCGGGGATGCACATTTTGGCTTCCTCAACGTAGTAAGTGGGATCATAAGCTATTGCTCTCTTTACGAGCAAGATGAGTATATTCACGTTTTGTACTATAGGATGACTCTAGAGTAGATGAATACAAATATAGTGAGTCCGACGTAGTTTACCAACAGTGCCTATTCACTGTACAATCATGTGAAATTTCCTTCAAAATTAACAGGGGCGGACGTAACCTGTAACAAGAGTATAATCAACGTAATTGATAAAAAGCTTTGCACAGCCATTAACATAAATGCCAGTATGTAAAGTTATAACTGGTAAATTCGCAGCGTCTTCTTCTAAAAAAGAAACTTTCGCGTCAAAAGATGTCAAATTTAAATAAATATATCCTGCTATTATGTCCGTGAGTTGATTTAGAGTAAAATTTAAATCATACACCTGTTTCTTGTGGAAATATTAATAACCTCCAATTACAATCTATGTGTCTCATTATCACCCGATACAAAACTAAACAAACGGAATGTATGGGAATATATGTATGGTAAATCATACTGGTTTTCTGGATGCATAATCCTCCAACATTCCAGAAGGGATTCTCTTTGGTCGTTCGAGGTAGGTTCAGTCGATGTCTCTAATGTAAGACAGAAGTAGGGACGGCCCTGAGCCGAGGACAGGTTTCGGGTTTGGCTGAGATCGACAAAAGGAACAAACATGAGTTCTGCACTGCTCGTGAGTCGTTCGTTCTATTCACTAAACGTAAACGTGTACGCATACGTAGGTTGCTCCGGCTTCGCCTTCTCCTCCAGTTCCTAAACCTCGTCCTCTTCCTCGTACACCACCTCGTGCTCCACCATTGGGCCTCTACGGCCTCCTCCCGTTCCTCCTCCCTCATCTACTCACCTCTCCGCCTTCTCTCCTTCCTCTCCGGCTTCTACGAGTCCCGGCAGTTTCGTATGCTACATCGGCGCGCACCGGGCACACACGCCGATCTTTTCGCGTTCACCATCATCGTCATCTTCTGCTTCCCGTTCACCGGAAAGTCACTCGCTTTGTCAGTTAATAACCTCCAAGTAGAAACCACCAGATTCTCTCACGAGGACGTTTTCCAATAGCCAGGTGATTCCCTGTTACAAATATCGGAAAGGTTGTCTGATGCTGTCAGTGCATATTTCATCTTGTGCTTTAATACCTAGTGTAGAAGTTTTAAATTACGTTATCTAAACATATTTTTGTATCAGTGCATGCTTATCGGATGGATCAAAGATTGCAGTGATTATACCTGTGATTGCTATTGAAGACAGTACATCAGAAACAAAAGCCAACTAGACATCAGACGGATTAATCGAAAAATCGTAAGTCCTTTACCTGCATCTATTCTTGACATTTTTATTAAGATTCGTAAACTGTCTTATATTGAGGTTTTCGTTTGTCTCACTGAAATATTAAACATACTGCTTTCACGATGCTTCGTTTAAGTTCATTAATGAATTCAACGGAAAACATAAATTGTACTTTATTACTTTACCATCTGGAATTGATGACGCCTTTTATCCATCGTATTTACAGTCTACCTTGAATTGCTGGCCTTTAGTAGAGGGTCGAATGCATTGTCATCGTTAAGTATTGTTACGAGAGCAATTGATTATTACTCGTAGAAATAACTGAAATTATATGAGAAATCAGATTTTATCAAAGATTCACTACTAAATCCGTAGAACTTTCAACGATGTACTCACCTGATGGAACAATGGTCAATGGCACATGGGTTAATAAAATAGCCAATGTATCATTGGTCTAGTAAGGTCGTACGAAGGCTATATCGATAGGATGCAACCGGAATTTCATTATCTATTTAATTCAATACATTGACCTTTATACGGCATCGACACGTGTTCAACACATTAACGTGGTACCATATAGTATCAAAATAATTAAGTAATTAAATTAATTCCTATAAAGTACCTTAATATCTGCAGTTTCTATAAAGCTAATTCCCTCTATATACATCCTCTTATCTGACTTCATCTATCCATTCTCTTTGGAGAAATTGAATTGCTTCTAAGTGGATAGTAATACCAATATAGCCCTCGATAGGAGAGGTCAAAGTGTCCGAGAGAGTTTCGATCGTCGAACACGACTACGCAGCATCGATACAAAAAAAAAAGATCATAATGGCAAAGCGTGAAAGTTCCAAGTCAATTTTATCCACATAGATACAGGAGATGGTTATGCGATTCACAATTCTGGCACATTCCAAATGGCATTCGATTCGCTGACTAAGGGAGAGAACAATCACGTGTCGCCTAGTCCGACCGGTCATTAAATTTCATAATATATCCAAAATAATAAAATTTATGAAAATATATTTACGAGAATTACGTAATATTATTGCCTTGACATTTTCAAATCTCGTTCGAGTTATACACTGAAAAAGTCCTAGTTCCATCTCTTCGTGACATTTCACGCTCTGCGAATTTCCCGTCTCGGATAACGAACATGCGTTACCTCCGTTCCTAATGACGGAATTCAAACAAAGTCCTTCTTCTTCGTATCGCGTATGTCTAAGGCTATACAATTTTATATTCTCCATAAAGCATACAAGAATTGCAAATCAATGATCTATCTCGTGAGCCTTAAAAACATTTACTCCCAGTGTCCAAATTTTTCCAGTGGCGTCTGGTCTGTGCTAGCCATAACAAACTTTTGTACAACTGCCTTGCATGAGTTGCGCAATCGCTCTTGCGCACCCGCGTACCGAGACGTATCCTCAAGAGAATATTTATATCCCTGCGACAAACATACCGTTACGTGCTTTTAACCGTCAGGAGTCAGGAGGAGCTCGTTTAGAAAACCAGTTAAGACTTTACCGACATGTCAACGTATCAGAGATTCGAGATTAAGATACATATACCCACATACATAAATTGCTGATATAATGTTAATAAATCGCAATGGAAGACATTGACTAAACTTGATAAATATCATAGATGCCAATTTTCCATAATGATCCATGACGCTAACCTCTAAGGACATTCATATTTTAAAAGGTTAGTGTCATTGACGAGGAATTCTATAGAAGAAATCAGTACAGAATATAAATGCATGGAACGCAGTAATGTGTGGTGTATTCAAGAGACGACAACAATATTTTTTTTGTATTTTTGTTCGTAATGCACGGGCTAAAGTTATGGCTAATTCCTCGAAGACGCTGCTTGACCTTGGTTATAGCTATGGCATTTATATTTAGAATATCATAACGGTCATTATACCAGTTTATGGAGTGTCGAGAAAGGAACGGTATTTGGTGTAGTGATAATGGAGAATTATTCGGGCGTCTCATGAAATGCCCAAGGCCACAAGAATCCCCGATGAAAGAAGGCATTGATGATGAGGGCTCTGAGAGAGAAAAAGAATATAGTGAAATAGAATTACAGCAATGATTAAATGTACTGTGGAATGTATCGCTGTCAAGGTGATAATATTGATATTTATTTTCTTCTTTTCCCTCCAACGGTATTAAAAGTTGGAAATCGACAGTACACGACCCCTACGCATTGTACAAGCGTAGGACTAACGAGAAAGCAGTAACGTTATAAATACAATAAATACTAAAAATTGGTTCGTGTTAAAAATAATTTATAATCTAACGACGGAAGTTGGGATAATCGAGCTTATATCAAAATTGCCACCTGTTATCGTCTCATATATCAATAACGAATGCGTTAACTTTAATCTCGTCGCAGAAATGTTTGTAATACGATGAAATTTTCTGAAATATTTTTTCACAAACCTTTTACACACTTATATGTATTCATACGTGTAATTATAGAAAAAAAAATTGTTTTCTTTCATAAACGAGAAAGTTAATTAACCACGTGAATCGCGAGTTACCCACGTGAAATTTCTCAAGGGAACGGTACTCCTCGTAGAGACCGGAAGTGTTACACAATGCACAATGCACTGCTTCCGTTATCCGTGAATAAATATACCAACATTAAGCGCCACACTGCAACCGGAAGTTTCACGCTGTTTCTTAGCTTGAGGATTTTTAAAATAATTTTTTAAATTTAATAATGTATTATACAGTTATTATAATGCCTCTATAAAATACTCTTTTTTAGTAGTCACGATTCGAACGTTTACCTATTTATGCTAATTATACAGTATGCCTGCAGTGAAGACCCTCGTTAGTTCTGACAAAATAATACAAAATTGATTACTGCTAGAGTGCAACCAAGCGATACGGATATATACTTGATATGATTATTTTTGTTTTTTCTTTATATGTCATCTTCATAATGATCGAACAATTATCTTTTCTTTCAACAAACTGCAGCACTGTGGTTAGATTTTATGCTTGTCTTATCCATCTGTCTAATCACAATTAAGTTGCTGTTAACTATTTTCCACGGACTGATCGATAAATACTAAGTGTTTTTACAATATCTGTTAATCTTACCAATGCATAGTCATAAAAATTGAATATCTTATCGTTATTGTTATATAGAAGTAATTATTATTATCGTGCACAATTGGAAGCGTACAGTACAGCAGAATGGTTGAAGTTAATACCCAGAGGAATATTACTTGAGGTAAGGATCCTACGAATAGTATCATAAAAACACCATAACCTCGTACAAAACTTGTACAATAGTTTTGTCGTATAAGGTAAGACAATTTTTTTTATAATTTCTTTTATAATCACAATCACATTTTCAAGTAATTGAGTAACCTTGTGGTAACTTGTATCATTCATAGTCGCACAGTAGATTAATCATCCGATAGAACGAAGTTTAAAAGAGGGCGCAACCCATTTCCGGAAACCGGTTGACCTCTTATAGGTACTCTTGGCTTGATACTCATTTTTTCTTTTTCTTAAGGCAGTTTATCAATATGTGTATATATATCTCCATATGCGCATGTGTATTACCTCCAAGATTGTACTAAGCGGATATGCTAAAAACCAGTAATTTTTAAACGTGAAAAATATTATCCTGATACCCATCACTGGTCAAGCTGGAATGCTTCACTGTTTGGTCTGTCCTATGCGTGACTCGCATTATAAATATAACTAACGATTTTTGTACAATAGAGAAAAAAGATAAGAAGCTGAAGAAAAAGAAGCTCTTAAAATATCACGTAAGGGAGGACTTCTTTCTCTAGCCAATGACAGAGTCTATGTCTGTTTCGTCTCTTCACTACGAAATAATTATGCGACGAATCGTATGTGGGTATTCTAATCAATTCAATGTGATGATTTATCCCTTCTATTGTTTTGTCTAAAGAATATACCTACGTGCTCGCCCATACGAAGAAACTTCGATGGCGCAACATCGATTATCGCTTATCCTATTTAATGAACAACAAAACACTCGTAAGAATCATGTGGTATAAACCGCCATTGAACACAGTTTCTCGAAGTAAACGGGGAATCCTGGATTTTCTTAATCGTGGTTCTTTATCGAGGAAAAGCAGAGATGAAAAAAGAAAAAAGGAAAGCATAAAAAGTTCCTGAGTCATCCGTGACGGGTCTGTGATTCATACTGAGAACATGTGCGACCCTGATTTTTACATGACAAATGCAACGATTGACAAACGAATCAAGAATATTTTCTCGACTGGTCATATTCTTAAATGGCCAATCCAAGATACGTCACCGTTGCCCCAAGAGAATCAGGTGCTGATAATCATCTGGCAAATTTACATTGGATCCTGAACGCATTGTTATCCAATCATCTTCTGGTGAAAACGTCGAGTAATTATTTCATGACCCTGCGGGATCGCGAGCTTTCACGCTTGGTTTCTGAGGGTACTTGCGCAATTTCAGCAACAATGGCCGTATCGTGACTTGCATAACGACACACAAGAGCGGGCGGCAAGCTTATCGTACCGAGCAAGTCCATTTGAAATTCTATGGCTGGCGATATTCGTCATACTCATTTTATGTAGCATTAGTGACCGAGTAAGCCTGAGAATAATTAATGTAACATAAAAATCAAATATCCACGTTCGAATCTTCATGAAAAATATTAAATGATTACGTATTTACCTACACGTATACTCCGTTGACATTACAAGTAGTCGACCATGAAATTTTCCAAGGTATACTTTTAACTCCCATGTCAATTTATTTGATGTTTCCATAACCGTCTACTGGTTTCGTTTCGGTATTCAGTAGCTGTATCCACGCGAACTTAGCAAACAAAGAAGAATCATTCGTGTCGATTGTTCCTTCGATTTCTGTGAATGTATTACGTTGTGCGCCTGCAAACACGTCACTTGTAAACATACAAAATCATCAAACATGAATTAGTTATGAGGTTAAGGGACTTTAAAAATACACTAATGACTCAGTCAGTCAATAACCGTATAAAGGAACATTGTGGCATCTTAGAATCTTCCTTGTACACTGGCATTATTATATTTGTCCTATATTACATATGGATCCATAGGAAAACTTACTACCACGTACTATTTGGTCTGGTAGAAATAAAGTTTGACGCCATTTTCAGTATAAAAATCGGAAGAATTTACCGATTTTTATAATTGATTCATTTTTTTCCCCCAGCTTCTGCCCACGAACGCGAGCTATTTCTGTGCAATAAAATTGTCCGGTTTGCCGCGGACAGGTTGGTAACCTTGGCAAAAACCAATGATCTATACTCGCCTTGACCTCTAGCATGAGACACCCAGCGGTGTTATCGAACTCAGTATTCTACACGTACGGCACAAGTGGACGATTTAAATGACTTATTTTTATTCTGCAGGCGATTGGTAATTCTGAAAAAAATGATTAGTCAACTTCTTCGTGATTATTATAAACGTGATAACACGAACGAATTGGGGATAGGGATGTAACGGTGCAAGCGTACCAATTTTAATCAGGTCGGTCAGAGACTAAAATAATCCACGCTGTATTAAAAGACAGGCGGATTTAATGGCGCGTATTTATATCGACAGTACGAATAATTGACGCTGGCGCGTACAAGCGAATGTTTTTTCATTTTCTTACGGAGAAATAATAAAGTACACTTTTTTAGAGTAAAGGACTCGCGAAAAAAATCGTACGCAAAATATAAAAGCTCGAATACTTTCTTGTCTGTTTGATATCGACTTTTTTTTCTCTCTTGGAGTTAAAGTTTCCTTCACTCCGCTTACAGTACTGGGGTTGTTTACTTGAGCTTTAACGGTGTCCTAAATCGATAATCGATGTTAGTTCTCGATTGCATCCTTCGTGGCATCTAAATGACTAGTTGTGGCTTTTATCTAGTTTGCCTTTTTCCATTTGTATATGCGCATAAATCCAAATATGCCATTCAATGTAGGTATCCCCTTTTCTAATCTTGCTGAAGGTGACCTTAGGTTGATATAGATAACGGCATTAGGTTTCAATCCCTTTCTTTTT
>JARPRG010000530.1:324667-371120 GCA_031001745.1 Hartigia nigra
CACGCACACGCACGCACGCACACACACACGCACACGCACACATGTATATATATAAAATTAGTAGCACATATGAAATTGGTGAACTTTAATGAAATATTTTCTCAAGAATTTAGTTTTCTTTTATACAATAAACAATATTTACTAATGGACTATGAATTATAACCACAGGTCATTAAAGACGATGCATGTGTTAGATTCGGTGGGAAAACTGAAAAAGTAATATTTTTTTTTACATAGCGTACGCTTACGCTTTCGTAATACAAATGCTTCGAACATTGCATGAACTCGGAGGAGTAGATGTATAATTTTCTTTTGGCTAAAGGGTTGCGGGTGAAATTTCGGTGCTAAATTTAGAAGCTTATCAACAGATTAGAACGAATCGGGTGGCGCTTATTATAATCATAATAAAATATATATAAAAATTTGTCTATATTAATAATTTGTATTACGATAAGGTCTTGCAATTATATAATGACTTATTTATACATAGGGTGACTTAATCTTGGAAGTGCCTCACTTAATTGAAGCTCTGACTAAAGCGATTGATATCACAAAAAATCCAAAAATCCTCAACATTGTCAACAACGAATCGTGAGTGTTAAAATATTATTTATTCAATCCGACATGAAAGTAGATTTATACGAGAATATCTCATATTTATTTACAGGGTCTCGCATAAGCTAGTCAGTGGAAAGGAAGCTCAAATCGAAATTACGACTGGTACAACTCCTGCCATAAGTAAGAACAGACAGAGTGGCCATCTTCTAGTGGTGAGTGTTGTACAGTCGATAATTCATTTTACAATAGAAGAAGTAGCTGGATAATGTTTTTTCTTAATATTTTAAGGTGGCTTCGCCATAGAAGCAAACAACGAAGAAAAGATTGGCGACGAATAATACGTACTTAGACGACGTGAGACGCATCAGAGATGCCGGAGCTAAGGAAGCCTTAAATAATGTGATTTTAGAGGAAGCAAAGTATTACGAAGAGATAATAATAATAATATATATTGTAGAGACGTACATTTCTTAAATCAGTACGTTTGCGTCCTTGTACCATAGTCATGTAAAAAAACAATATGAACAATTCTGATTTGATAGGTATTTAAATTTTTCCGATTACTACATGGC
Source organism: Hartigia nigra (assembly GCA_031001745.1). Lineage (NCBI taxonomy): Eukaryota > Metazoa > Arthropoda > Insecta > Hymenoptera > Cephidae > Hartigia > Hartigia nigra. The sequence goes on from JARPRG010000530.1 coordinate 325,798, forward strand.
ACGCGGATTGTGATCGAATTGTTATACTGTAGCAAAGCCGCAGGAAGTGTGTCTCGCGCATTTTTAACTGGCTTTTTTTGGTTGAATGTTTTTTTTGGGGGTTATCTTTTGCCATAATTTGCAAAAAATGCCCACAGTGCCATTAAACAGAGTTCAGACTCGCTGCTACTGTTAGTATTTACATAAAATTGTTTGAGAAATATCAAAATGCTTTTTTTAACTATATTCCTAGAACTATACTGTTTTATAAAGATATCATTACACTTTTGTACGAGCGCATAAATACACGTTAATGCAACTGCCAGTACTAATGCATTTGTCAGTGTCTGTACAAGGCTCTGTTAATAATTGCATTTCATATCAAAGATATGATGCATTGTTATATTTAAATATGGGACATGTTCTTAATAAAGTAATATTTCAATTATAGGTAAAAATTGTTCTTATTCCAAAGAGACCTTTAATCTAATGCCTACATATATTAACGTACATAAATACTATTACGTACAGTCATCAGAAATAAACTTACAAATCATTAACATCATTTTCACCATCCTCAAGTTACTTATTCTTCGATGTAGTCGCAGGTTCTTTTTTCGTAAGGGACTGCTTTCCTCCCAGAGCTCTTTTCCTCAATTCATTCTCCATAGTTTTATTTACTGTCTTCGTGATAGCCTTCTTCAACTTATGTGCTTCTTGAAATTTGGTTTTTTTGGACTGAATAGGTGCATCTATTTTCCAAATAAAAGTACAACCATTATAAATGGTAAAGTAATATAATATAAGAGCCAATATTCTATAGCTACATCAAATGTTCACAAGCATGCTACAAGTAGTATATAAAGTAAATCAATTTCAACTTACTTCCACGACGTTGAACAGCAGCACCCTTTTTGCTTTTATTTGCTTTATTCTTCACAGACGGTGGAGGTTTTGTTTTTACTTTCAATTTCCCTTGTGCCATTGTTTTAATCCAATTCTTTAAACAATAAGTGAACAAGCACGCAAAACTTTATAGGTTATGTGTACTTGTCTAAACAGTTCCTGCCGTGTGTGCTACTATGAGTCAACCAGAGTCAACTGAATCGAAATGTACTATGTAAGTATATTAAATACCAATAGAAATAGAAAGTATTATATAAATACGACTTATTTTCTCAATCTCCATATCCTCCATTAAATTTAAAAAAATATTTGCAAACGAACAACAGTCATTACAGTTATTGTACAAATTAATGTTTACTAAGTAAAAGTCATTACTGATCCCAAAATGGACGCCGAAATTTGTTTTCGACGTAAAAAGATCTAAGAAAGGGTAAGTTTACGTAACTCATTAAGCTAATAAGTAAATAATGTTTAATCGTAACGATATTATTTACGATAACTTGTATGACGTATTACATCATGTTTGCTTTAGTATCGAAATATCAAACATAACGTTACATTGAACTTTGATACTAACAGTTAAAATATATATTTATTTAACAAGAATCTATCAAAATTATAAGAAATATCAAACGTATTGGTATAATTATGATAAAACGCAATATTTCTAGCAAAAGATATGTTTCACGAGAAAACTTAAATTCACTCAGTTGTTTGTTCATTGACACTGATTTTTATAGGATTTTCCCGTTTTTTCAAATGAACAAAAACGCCATCTGCAGCAGCTGTGAATATCGTTATAGCATTTAAATTTTTGTCTTCCTTAGGCTTGTAAGACAGCTCATAATTTAATAGTATTATTATGATACCGACTTTCGTCATAAGAGTCCCGATCCTTTGTCCTAGGAAAATACACCGCATTGAAAGTCATATCAATAATGTTAATTCACAATGTTCTTTAATAATATTTAAAAGATTCATACCAACGCACGACCGGGGTCCGATTCCAAAAGCCAAGGAAGCTCCAACCAATTCTTCTTTACCTTCATGCGTTCTTTCAGGATCAAATTTATTAGGATTTGAATAATATCTGGGATCACGATTTAGACCATTTGTCGATACAATAACAGGCGTGCCTTTTTCTATTACCAAATCAGTTCCTGGAATCTATAATAATAAAACAGTAATAAATGTATGAACTAAGATGAACATTATAATTTCACATTAAATATAAATTTACGCCATTACTTGCCTTGTAATCTACAGTAGCAAATCTATCTACCAAAGGCAAAGGCGGATGCATCCTTAATGTCTCAGCAACTACTTTATCTAAAAAATGCATCTCACTTAAGGAATCATAATTGATGCCATTTTTCATTATTTCTTTTTTTATTTCCTGAAACACGCGTTCTTGATATTCCGGATGTCGTGCCAATTCGTAAAGAGTAAACGCGATTGCCGTAGAAGAAGCTTCGTATCCAGCGACATAAAACGCCACAGCTTGAGCCAAAAGGTTGTCGCCTTCGAATTCTTAATGAAAAGCATACAACAATGTATGAAATTAGCAGACGTATATTAAAAATAATGAACTTCCCGCATAAAAATAATTACTGAATGTCGGATTCTGTTCGCCATTTTTCAATTGCAGAAGCGAATCAATCAAGTCGCCACGCTTATGGCCAACTTTCTCGCGAGTGTTCATCGAGTCCCAAAAAACCTCTCTAAAGAATTGTGCAGGACCAGTCGTTATTGGATAAATAATATCTGCAATTTCGGGTAAGAGGAATACAATCATAAGTATAATATTTCTCTTAGTACCAGAGAGTATCCTAAGTCCTGTAAAATAAAAATTTAATAAATATATATCACAATATATCCCAGTAAGAACAATGTCGCGTGTAACATGAATTTTTTTATTGATCATGCGTCCACACATTATTAAATACTCAATGTGTGTACATATTTGAATAGCAAATTAACTGGCATGCAAATTACGTGCAACAGTTCTTACTACGGCCTTTGCAGTATCATTGGATTATACTAATTAACACTTACCAGCCTCCCAAAAGGCAGTATCATTCTTGTCAAAAGAATTCGTGGTAACACCAAAAGCCAAAGAAGATATAACATCAGTAGTAAATCTAGACGAGATATCCTTCAATTCAAGTTCCTTCCATCCATCGGCGTCAACAGCTTTATCGTCGATAAAACTGGTCATCGGATATCCAGAATCCACCATAAGAGGAATCATTCTTCTGAGCTTTTGTCCAGTGAGAAATGGAGTAATTTTTTGCCTGAGGTACTTCCATCCCGGTTGTCTTATTCCCAAGAGATTAATAAGTCCTACAGAGTCTGCTTGTCTTTTTCCGCCAAAATTACGATTTGGAAACAAATCAAAATCCTTTATGAATATCTGTTTTATGATGTCTAGATTTCTCAGCATCAAATATCTCTTTTGGAATATATAGAAGCCGATATAAGGATCATCTGGATCAGCGTTCTCGTGTATATCCCGTAATGTATTGCCAGGTGCTTTTTTGAATGTTATTGTATCCTTGAAGTTACCGTAGAACCAATGAACGGGAGGCGTCTTGATACCTCGTGTGCTCCAATACGATAATTTGTATCTGATATAAATATAGAGAAGGCCGATCAACGAAAAACTAAGTGTCGCTACGTAAACCGGCCAATACGACGTTAAAATCTCCATTTTAAAGTTCAGACTAAATTATACATTTCTTATCGAATAGGCACGCAGTGACGGCGCTAGTAGCAACTTATAAGATATGACGTACCGGGGTTAATATGAATACAGTATATTCATATTCATACAAGATGGTAATTATCTTGACTAATACTTGATTTGAATACTATGCTTCGATAATGGGAGCTATATTGTTATCATTTAATATAGTTCAATGATATCTGTAATTTATCAGTGAATATCATATTTTTTTGCTGGATCTATTCAGATATTCTTAACTTTCGGAATAGATCTTCTGAAAGCATTAAGCCAAGAACAACGTTGCTTCGCAAATGACGATTGATAGTTCGGAATGGCAAATTTTGTAAAATGAAAAATTGATAAACGCGATTACGGAGAGATTAATATGAAATTAATATTACTCATTATTTTCCTTCCAATTCAATACTTGCGTAGGCACACAGATCACGTATCTAAACATATACTTCAGTATACGCACAAATCAGAGCTCTAGCAGAAAACATTGAATGCACGTGCACAACATGTCCAGTAACATGGAAGTAATATAGCAGCAGCGAGTTACGTTTGTTAAAGTAATTCCATCGCGAATAACAAATTAAACGCTTATCATACTTTTTTATTTTTCGTGCACGCAAAAACATAAATTGCGAAATATTTAAATAAAATATCCATTTGCATGGAAACCTGTATCAGTACCTTAAGAAAAAAATTTGAATACTGTCGAGGTCTAGATAACTTCAAACTTGGACATTGCAATCTAAGCAGTTTCTTTCTTTATCCGTATGTGCATACGTAATTTGCCACTGCACAGTGTAAATTGATCAAACATCGATCATATCGAACTCGTGCAGCAATAGTATTTTTGTATTTTATTTTTTATTTTTCAAATATTAATTATTACTTCTTTCGGAAATTTAGGTTCACGTAACACCAGACGTCCATAGGACGTCCATTATTTGTCCAATCCGTTCACTATTTGTTATGGATATACCAAGCCATCCATTAATTCGTCCATTATTGGTCCACGTCATGGGATTTATAAGAATATTCCTTGTATATTCAATATATTCGTAAAATATCGATACTCTCATGATGTCAGCTGGACATCCAAATTATGTCCTGGTGCTATATTTTTGAATCGTACTATAAAATAAGCACGTTAGAATTATAGCGTGACAAGTTGACTCTATAATTTTTAAATATATGCAGCTAATACATTTTTTAAATTTGCCCAAGAGTATAATTATACATGCATATGGCATATGCTTGAATTAGACAAAGTCGACATTGGGGTAATAGGTGCAAACACAAGTAAAGGTACTACGACTAATTCTACCTTTGCATCATTTCAAATCAATTGTACTATGTAAAGCAATTCGGTACGTACAATTGTTATTCTTATAACTATATAAAGTTCGATAATATAAATTATAAATATAATATAAATTCGACAAAAAATTGTCTAGGCTTCGTTCTGTTCATTTAATCATAAAACACGATTAACTGTTACGTATACGTTAACTAACTAACTAAAAACTATTAACTACTAACTATTACGCATTATCGATAAACTATCAAATTGGCGATACTGATAAGCTTAGTATGAAATGACTTCGTTATACTAAAAATCAAAATACAGATATCTTCCATCGATTACAGTTCTACTAAAAAATAATTAAAACAAGTCATTAATCATGCCTGAAATGGACGATAGTTATGATTTCAAACTAATAAACTAATAATAAATATGTAATGTAATATAAATCACAACGATTCATAAGCAAAGTTCGAAATGTAATCGACAAGGAAGATATGCAAATATATATGTCATAAGACACGGTTTAATCTCGTGCAACGTACAGTTGTACGTTAGCAGGATATTCAAAATCCGATTTCATAGTCTATAGCACATTTATTTACGTAAGCATGGGAACTTCTAATAAGAATTTTTTTGAATGGATTTAAACAAAACTATTGATTGCCAAGCGCATAAAAAATAAATCCTTTTGAAACATCCTCATTAAATATTCTTAATACCGTCCTGTGCTAATTGTAAATATATAATAACTGTCACGTTTCTCAAAATCATTGAACCAATTTCCTGAATTGCAATACAATGCCATTAGCTGCTGCAGTAAAGGTCGAACGAGGATCCAGAACACTCTTGTCCTCAGGTTTCTGCCATATTTCATATTTACGTAAAAGCATTGCGATCACAACCTTGGCGTGAAGCTGACCAACCTTCATTCCTGTAAAATGGGAAAAATCAAGCGATTTGAAAAGTTGTCATACTAGTTGCATGAATTATAGTCATTACACTGTATTGAATGTTGTTTAATTACTTACCAACGCACATTCTTGGTCCACTACCAAAAGGAATATAAGCATCAGTGATTTTAGTGTCATCCGTAAATCTGTCAGGATTAAATTCAAAAGGGTCTTTAAAAAAACGAGAATCTTCTTGAAGACCATAAAGAGAAATGTAGATGGGTGTGCCCTTCTCGAGGACAATGTCGGTGCCTGGAATCTGTGAAAAAAATTAATATTCCAAAAATCTCTCTCAATAAAAATGCCTGGCCAACAAGCTTCGTGAACACACCTTATAATCATTACGAGTATATCTGTCAATGGTGGATACGGGAGGATGCAGCCTAACCCCTTCAGCGATTGCTTGATCTAAATACTTCATTTCATTAAGGGCATCAAAGGTGAAGCCGTGAGCGTCAATAGCTTTATTGACATCCTGACGAACACGTTCTTGGTACTCTGGATGATTGGCAAGTTCCATAAGAGTAAAGGACATGGTCGTGGAGCTGGACTCGAAGCCAGAGAAGAAGGTACCGGATTGGTAAAGAAGATTCTCGCCTTCGAATTCTGTCATGAAATATGAAAAATTCATTATCATAAAATCCATTGTTGTTCGTGTATATCGTGGTACGTACTGTAGTCAGAGTTCTGTTCGCCATTCTTAAGCTGCACAAGGGAGTCAATGAAATCTCCTCTTTTTATTCCAGTACGTTCTCTGGACTCTAAGGCATTCCAGAAAACCTTCCTTACGAAATTGGAGTTAAATAACATACGGGTGCCAATCATCTCCACCAATTCAGGCATAAAGAACACGGTAACGAGAGCAACCATACGTTTGAATCCATGAAAGAATTCCATAACTGTAATGGAGCAAGAAAAATAAATTTTTATAAATAATCTGACGTCACAATGAACCTTAGGTATTTATACACTATTTTTTCACTGATTAAACATTTGACTGTACACTGTTTGGAAATTATGTGGAAAAAAGGATCACTGTACCTGCTTTGGAAAATTCTTCATTGGGATTATGGAAGGAATCCATTTTGGTGCCAAGTGCGACGGATGCGATTAGATCGGTAGTATATTTATAGCTAAGTTCTTGAGCATCAATCACTTTGATACCATTTTCATTCTCAGGTTGATTTTCCAAATACTTCATCATGGGTTCACCAGTTTCCAGCATGAGAGGAAACATTTGCTTCAATTTGCCACGTGTAAGGGTGGGAGTGATCTTGGACCTGAGGTACTTCCAGTTAGGATTTTTAATGCCAAAGAGATTCTTCATTCCAATACTATCCTTCTGTTCAGAACCAGCAAAGTGACGATCAGAAAAGTTTTCGAAGTCTCTTATCATGATCTGCTTGATGACTTCAGGATCGCGAAGCAGGAAGCAAGGTTTATGAAAGATATAGAAGCCAAGATACGGAACGTCTCTTCTAGCAGCTTTGTGAAGATTTCCAAGATGCCATCCTGGTGCAGTGCGGAATAGGACAGCATCCTTAAAGTTACCGAAGATCAAATCCGTTTGCAGAGACTCTACACCACGTCGTTTCCAATAGGAGAGCTTGTACTTAGCGTAAATGTAGAAGAGGGTAATGGCTGTAGCCACCAAGATCAGAGTGATGCTAATACGATCCACGCTAAATATCGCCATTCTCTTTGGCAAAATATGACAACAGACTGATCTTATGATCGTCGAGACTCCTCTTATATATCTTCTGCGTCAAATGCTGATGGAACGTAAAGAAGTGTAAGCGATAAAAAATGGTTAATTTAGAATACGAAATGAGAAGCCAATCTAACGAGTATACTGGTCGGAGTCAAGGAGCCAAGAGGATAGACTGAGGAAAAACAAAAGTGCAAACCGCTATAGCAAGAAATGGTCATCGTCACATGTTATCATCGATTATATACATCTCGCAGAATTAAAATACAACAATTTAATTCGATATTACATGGCGCCTTTTGATGAAGATTACGGATGACTCACTTAAAGTGTTAAATACTAATAGTGCCCAAACTGTTAGTGCTGTAGTGAAAAATTTCAAATAACAATTGTACACTATCCAGGGGTCTATCATATGAGACATTCTTTTTTTTCGGTAGAGACGCTGAAACTGGATCAAGGTGACCTCCATTTTTTCTTATGAAGTGATAAGATTTTTTTTATAATAACCATACTGATATTAAGCTGAGTTAAATAAACTATGATAAAAAGTCATTTAAGGTCACATAAGGTTAGAAATGATAAAATTTAAAAAATCGAATGAAATTGAAATTCGTATTTATATATTACATTTATTCAAATTCCAAACCTTGATCTTGAGTGACACTCGATGTTGTAGCAAGACGACTTATTTCAGAAGATGGTCAAAGTGGTGGCTTTCAACTTGCAGGCATTTGTTGACTCTTCTATGAAAAGATTGTCGAACTGCAGCGAACTATTTGTTTAGTATCTTAATTTATTTTTTAGCTAATCAAATTTAAAATGAAAAGCCAATAGAATAACTACAATGGACGAAAGTAAATCAAGAAGACAGAGTAAAGAAAAAAGATATATTCAAGTCGCTATAGCAAAAAGTGATTATTACCCAAAGAAGTTAGAAATTTTTTTTCTGAATTAAGATATCAACCAGGTCAACCATTTTCATTTTTTTAAATATATTCGAGTAATAGCCCTTATACTGCTTGTAATTTTTAAATGAAAATTTGTCGAAGCGTTTAGTCATTAAAGTGAAATACGTACAAAACTTGCAAACTTTGATGACAACCCTTGCAAAAAGCTGATAATAATGCTTTCAGAAAACTTGCTTTAAAACGCTAGGAAATTGAAAAACCGTCAAGGGTTTTTACAAGAATTTTCCAAGACAATTTAAAAGTGGGAAGCAAGTGTTGTACCATGAATTTATAAAAGGTTATACCAAGAGTTAGGAATGGCTTATACCAAGCGCAAAGGGTTTCGTCTATCGACATAGAAAAAAAAAAGTAATCACAATCAATTGCAAATTCTCCGCACATCGTAAAAAGTTATTAGCCAGTAGCGCGTGGTCCAATCTGATAATTTAATTCCAATATATCTCCTCTCCTCTTCTCGACTTCCTTTCTGCTAATCACTCAAAATACAGAAGTGCAATTGAAGTTTTATTAATAAGTTTTATTCGATTAACTATTGTACATGAATTATATATGTATATGTATATTATTTATATAATACATACGTGTATACGTATGCAAGTTACATACAAAGTCCATGCATATGTGCATATCTCATGTATATGTATATACACGTAATAATTATATCACACTCGATATACATATATCACGATGCAATTATACACGTTTGGACATTAATAAGCTATCAACACGACGCTATAATGAGAAATATCTTGTTAAAATCCTAACGCGAACCTATATATACATATACAAGTTACATTTTTCAAATTACTTTTTATACTCTTGCAAAGTCCGTTTCTTTCCTTGCGATTACATTCGTAGATATCCTTCGAGGCTTAGAGGATTTGGTCTTGAAAGGAAGTAAAATGAAATGGCCAAGGATTAAGATAAAACAAAAATGACAATGACCATCAATGAGCCTCGGCACACTTCCATTTACTCCTAGAGTATCTCTCAACTAATAAACAATTGCCATATCCCGTGGAACGAATTTATTCGCTTATCGTTATTTTAAAATCAGTGATCCGCAAATTAGAAACGTAACGACACACGCGTACGGTACGAATCCTTTTGAAATGTTTTAAATTATTAATTAATTCACTTCAGACATCATTCCGCATCATTCGGATGACAACGTAGAACACTCTTAAACAATCTATACGTAGATGCTTTTTTCTTTATTAATATTTTCATCCAAATTTCGCTCACGGTCACATATTTAGCATCTACTAATACCATGAAATACTAAGTACATATATATACTTTACATGAAGTATAAAAAACAAAATGATAGAAAGAAAGGACTGATAAGTAGTGTGGCTAATCACAATCTAATTCTAACAGAACAGGACGTTCGAATCACTCGGATGATGTTTCTTTTTTTTTTTCAACGAAATACAGCGAGCCGTATGCTAATCTTAAAATTTTGGAGTCAATGAATGCTTTCCTTGCAGATTTATTAACATAATAACAGATGTTACAATACATCTATAAAGTAATTAAAAAGAAAAAAATACGTTTACGTTACGTCGTCCAAAAAACGATTAGCAAATCATCAAGGCTTTATAAGCAAGTAAATTGCATTCCTGAACTTGACTTATTGACGTCATTGGAATAAACGGATTACACTTCAAACTTAAATTGTAATTTAGATGTGATTAAGTTCCTTGATTATATCAGTTTTCCCAACTGGACAGTCATGGATTATTTCTTACGCAACGTTAGTCGATAAATCCTATTAGATATTTTCAGGATATCACGCTCGTTATTTTTAATTATGTCCAATTACTGTATTATGTGCTCACAGCATGAGGATAAATATTAATTGAAGCGAGGTATGTCGTATTCATAGTATTTGTATTCAGGTAATCCACATTTTCTCTTGCAACGAAACGATTATCTTTCATTCTATTTTTTCCTGCTACAGAATAATAATGATAAATTGTGCAAGAGTACGCTTAACGGGTACGCAGTTTCTCGATTTTGAAAAAAAAAATATGTCATTTGGATATTAACAAGGATTTTATATTAGATACGACTATTTTTTAAAATTGTACGCATAAAGCCCTTCACTTCTGATCCTTCCCTTAGTACACGGTATAGGTACAAATTGTCAAATTTGGAATGTTATATCATCCATCGATTCGCTCTAGAAATATTTAAAATCATGTTGACTCTTTGACTCTATTTCACATTCTTGAATTGGAGTCAACACGAATATATTAAGAATCTCTAATACTCGACGATTAGTCTGCACTATTTCTGAACTACAAAATTCATTTACTTCTGCTGCGAGTCTTGTTGATTCTGTTGTTGTTGTTGCTGTACTTGTTGAGTATGGGCTGCGTGAGCAATGGTTTGTAGCCTCACTTGACTGGGTCCGGGACTAGCTCTGGCTGTTGTTACGACAGGCTTTCCTTGTGCAGGTGTAGCCTGTCTCAATTGAGCGCTGCTAGCAGATACTACCTGAATTGTTTGCTTTAATGCTGCTGAAGCAACAGGAATAACTCTTGTTTGTAATGGAGATTTTGCCAGAACGACCTGACCAGCCTGAGATACTGCTTGTCCACTGGAGACCTATACATAAAATCATTAGAAAATTATTGAGTAGATTTGCAATACTAAGAAGATATAGAATAAATGATTTCTAATAAGAGATATGAACTAACGTGTGTGAATTGCTGCATAGTAGAAGGCTGCACGTGTTTCATAACTTGTTGTATTTGCTGAACAGTCATCGTAGCTGGTAATGATTTCTGCTGGACAATAAGCTGAGTCTGCATTCCAGCCTTGCCGGCAACTTGAGTTAGCTGAGCAACTTTCTGCCCTGGTAATTTTCTCTGTGCCAAGATTTGAGGATGTAACGCGAGCTGTCTGATCTGTTGCGGAGTGGCGGTGCGCACCCCTGCGACATTCGCAGCCTTAACCAATGTCGCTACAGGTGTACCACCTGCGGAAGTTCCAGCTTGCTGAACCTGAAGACCAGCCTGGGCGAATATCTGCGCAGGTGTTAATCCAGCCTGCGCTGGAACTTGAACTTGGGCAACAGCCTTAGCCTGTTGCTGAAGTGCAGCTTGTCGCTTTATCAGCGCAGCCATTTCCGTCTCGGATACTGTTCTTGTTACAGTTTGTTTTCCTAAAGTAGCTTGAGCTACAGTTCCTGCGGCAACTCCTTGTTTCATTAACATCGCTCTTTGCTGTGCAGCTGCGGCGGAAACAGCTACAGAAACCTTTTGTCCACTTGCAGCCTGTGCTTGAAGCACCTTCAGCTGTTGCTGGCGCAAAAGTACTTGTTGCTGCTTATAGTACTGAACTTGTGCTGGTGTTAGAGTTTTGCTTCCAGATGCTGTCGCTACAGTCACGCCGACGATACCCTTCTGTGCTATTCCTGTCGGATTTTGTGCAGCCGACACTAAACTTGCCGTGGCTATCCTCTGGGCAGCTTGTAGATTCGCCACACTGACTACCGTAGGAGTTGGTCGAACGTCGTGCATTGTCAGCGTACTGCCAGATCGACCTTTTACTGCGGTGGTTACAACGGTTGTACCACTGGTAACGATTGGTGTCGACGCGACTGTTTTTATAGAGGCTAACGTTGTTGTTGCTACACTCGCTATTACTTGAGTGAGCTGATGTGGCTGTGGTGTACTCGTAGCTAATGCAATTTGTGATTGTTGTTGTTGCAATTGAATTTGCTGCTGAACAACTTGCTGCTGCTGCTGAGCCGCTTGTTGTTGCTGCTGCTGTGCGGCCTGCTGCTGTTGCTGTACCAGACGGGCAGTTGCTTGTTGCTGTTGTTCAGCAGTGAGTACCTGTAACGAATATGACAATTTTAGCTCGTATTTATTATAAGAATCTCTAGGTATCATATAAAATCAACTTTGCTTACAGCATTCTTTAATTTTTCTTTGGCTATCCTTTCGGCACGACGTGTTGCTACTTCTATTGGTGCTAATGGGCTATCGTACTGGATACCACATTCAGCAAGGACAGCAGCATGCTTTGGGTTCTTCATTAGAGGATTAACCAGTAATGGTTTCACAGTAGGCGTTCGCTTATTAGAGACAGATTTAATAGTATCGAATCTCTGACAGCACATCAAAGTGAAGGAGTGATTTTTATCCTGATTATAAAGCTGCGACGTCCTCATTGGCCGATTGGTCTTACTTTGCTGTTATTCAAAGAACAATAGCATGAAAAACTATTTAATTTGAAACAAATAATTTTAAGAATTAACCTGTACTCTACCTCAGCAACTTGTGGCATCTTATACACTCCCTTTTGCTTCTTCTGCTTCTTTGGAGTGGTATCGTACAATAGTTTTCCCTCTTCTCTTGGAACAATAACAGTTTCGTAGCGACTTCTACACTGTTTAGGCGACCTGTAGATCCTCGAGGTGTTGTTAACGATATCAGCAACCAAATCCCAATTAGGTGTATGTCCTGGTGAAAGAATCATCAAGTTCAGGGGTAATCCCTGATAGATTTGAATAGCTTGCAGAAGAGCCCAATCCTCGTGGACCATCCAGTCAAGGACATGATCTGGTTCTGGCGTAGGTTTTAACATAGGTGATGGTTTTATTCCAGGCATTGGTATAGGCGGACGTACTATTGCTCGATATTTATGCAATTTCATGTCACGTCGCATTTTTATCAAGGCTGGCGATGGTCTGTCGAATAATGATCTAGGTGCGTAGACGGATTCCTCCTTATGTCGCATCTTGACAGGTCGACGACCGTCGCTTCTGTCACTAGACACAGCATCCACTCTACTTCTCTTTTGTTCCTTCTTCACGTAAACAGGAGGCAATTGAGCCTCAGACATTGGGGTAGATTCATAAAGAAATCCAAGAGAGTAATCGATGTACACGTCATTATCCGTTGTAGGCGGTGTTGGCGGACACCACATCTAAATATTTGTAAGAAAAGAAAAACGAAAGTAGTTCACACAATTCTATGCCCTTTTATATTTAACTTCGTAATTTTCTTTGAAATACTAACCGGCATCTGTTCCATGGTATTCTCCGACAACCATACCTGCAAGAGAGTAAATGACGCTAAGTATGACTTATATTGAAAAGTAATATCTCTGATATATGATAAACTGATTATCTTCTCCATATTAAATTCATTGATCTTTGATTTTGGATGAAATAAACTTACCTACGAGAATCCCAGAACGAATGCTCTCCCATAATAAACAAGCAAGCTCTTCACGAATGAATAGGCGTTATTGAAGCCCGAATTTGATATATAACGACGATTAAAATAATGTAATTTATAATATTTCATTATTATTCTAAGGGAGTGGCCTTGTTCGTTCAAAGGCTCATTGTTCCAATCGTTCCGGTCCTCGTAGAGTGTGATTAATGAAAATAAACTTAATTCCTTGTTAACGCTCATTGATGTGCCTGCTTATAATCTTGGCTGTCTCCAAGTTTGGAATGGCAAAGGCAGTGTTTTGGTGCCATTTTTCTCAATATTTCTATCAGTCTTTTCTTTCTGGCTACAAAAATGATCTTTTTCTTATAACTCTCTTATCTGTTTTCATTGTTCCTTCTCTTTATTCATTTTTTTCTTCTAAATAAAACGCGCCTGGAGCATAAGAGGCTACAATCATACAACAAAATGTCTGTCTCTTGTGCGGTCATGACAGCCTTGCCACACCAAACTGACGTCGCAACTTCATTTTGTTGCGCTTAAAACGACTCTCCAAGCATAAACAAGCACACTGAGCAAATTTGACACCAAAACGGAACTGAACCTTTGATCGAACAGACTTGGAAACGCACCAAGAAATAAGGAAACACATTATTCATAGCAAGGAATAGTTCGTTTATTTTTCATCCTCGGACTCACTCGATCATACAAAATACAGGCATACAGCTTAACGATAATTATTACAGTAGGGCATTTTTCTTTCATTCTCGTAACAGCTGATCTTACAAGTCTAATAGTCGTAATAACGTACGGCGTATATGGGCGTATGTAGTCAAGTTATATTCTGCGTGTTTTTTTTTTCATTCTTTATGTATATCGTATATATAGCGTGTATTCTCACGAAATATAACGGGGATTCCGTGCGCAAGGGCCTCGACAAAAATACGCCATACAACACAGCGAGAAAATGCTCGGCTCACTCTTTTTTCTCCTTTTCCTTCTGTTCGTCTCGGCTGAAAATAAAATCTTAAAGGACTTCACTCGCGTTACCTCGTTTTCTCATGTTTCACCCTAAAAATTCCTACCTGAGCCCTCTATAGAAATCGAGTACCACATTTAATTACCTTGGTTTATATTGCGATACGGTGTGTTTTTTTTTATATAACAGACACAGGGACATTCACCCTGAAACATCTAGCCTAATATAATACAGTCATGAGTCTCAATTATTACGAAATATAAATTATACTATAACCTAGTCCCATCTAGTCATTTACAAGATGCGTGTCAACTCGCGCGGCTCACTAACTCGCATCTCCCTCTTCATCGAAGTAACTTAAAAAATATTACAATTGTATCCAGTACAATGAAATTCTCAAAATAGCCATCCATTGTACTCGTCTTAGTCCCGCAAGATTATATACAGATTTTCACAGCGCGACCAGCGATGGCCATGAGAGAACTTGCTTTGAGAAATTTTCATTAATTTTCATTTATCATTTCTTTATATACTTGTGCTCTCTCTCTCTCTCTCTTGAAATATCCACTATCGTCATTTTTCTTCAATGTTTCTATCCATCCTGCTACAAAAGCCAACTGCTTGACGCGCCAGCTAAGTCGTATGAATAAAAATATAAGCGTGACTCAAGACACCGGGCTGTTATTAAGCTTTTCCGAAGGATGAGGATGAGGGCTTTGATAGCGAATGGATTTTTTCACTGGGGGCGTCTGTTCGTCCTCCTGCTCCTCGTCGTCCAAAATATCCACTAATTGAATCTCCCCAGAATTACCTTGTATCAAGGGTTTTGTGAGGGGAGCTATTCTCGTCCTTTTACTTTTCTTTCTTATTCTCTTTCCCATTCCTGGCGTAGTGAAATCAGTTTCTGCGTCCAAGTCAATCAGAGCGATCACCGTTGGATCCGCTGGAGTGGAGGATCCTTTTGCATTGTTTACTATACTGTCTGCTTTAGTTACTTTACTTCTTGGCCGAGATGTATTACTTGATCGATTGTTTGCTTCATTGGGTGGTACAAATGCTCTCCTACTAAGAGGACTTGAGACTTTATTTGCACTTTGAACACCAGAATTTTTTGGAGACACTTCCGCTGTTTTTGCATTCTCAGGCTGTAATTTCTTTGCGTTGTTGTCGAAATTTTTCTTGTTCATTCGCGAATCCGACATTCTTATGCTATGATGACGATTCGAGAGGGTATCCAGGGTGAGTATTGCTACGACTTTCGCCGTTCTTTGAGGTTTGTCACTTACATCTGGCAAGATTGGTGATAACCTACTAGTTTGCTTGGAATAAGTTTCAGATCCTACTGCATTTCCATTGGAATCTGTGTCTAGAATGGTATCGGCAGTTTTTGTAGATCCTAAGGAGACTGGTGATTTCCTTAGGTTTTTACTCTTTGTTGCTGCTGAGAATGGTATGCTAGATTGTAAAGTAAAATCCACTCCTGATCTGGTCACCCTAGGATGTTCTGCATCTGGCATAGGAGTATCCGGACGACGTTTTGGAAAACTTGATTTAGTTTCTGAAATTCCACTTGGACAAGACTTTCTGCTTGATCTTTTTAGTACAGGACTTGCAAATTCTAGATTCTCTGGTGTTTTTTGATTGAGAGAAATGGATTTGCTTTTACGAATGTACTGACTAGGAACTGCGAAGCCATTGTCTAAGGTTGTTTTTGAGCTACGAGTTGGAGATCGTTCGAGGAAAATATCTCTACCGGATAGTACTGAAGTATTAGAGTGTGATCTGGTGATCGGTCTCGTGGTTGAATCTAAAAAATCAGGTAACGGTGTATCAGGTCTTCGTTTGAATAACATCTTATTCAATTTCTGAGAGATTCCTGGTGGAGGTGTCGACGATCTGTTTGATGTTGATCTGGTGATTCTTCCATGATCAAATGCGACGAGTTGACCATCAAACTGACTTACACTGTGTTTAGTGCTCCGTTTAATATCCACAGAAGATGGTGTTGTGCTTAAAATTCTGTTTGAAAATTCCTTACCCTCAGGATCAGTATTTTCAGCATTCACCTCTACATTAGATGTGGCTCTTGCACTCCGCGTCGTAACTCCTGGATATGGTGTATCAGGTCGCCGTGTTCTTCGTAAAGGTTCCGTCACGATGTTAGGTGTCTTAGGTGATGGCAATGAAGGTACAGCAAAATCTGTGTCCGAATCCGTACTCCTGTCGCCCTGTGATTCATCGCTATACTTCATGTCCTTTAAATCCAAAGTTTTCGAAAGCTTCTCAAAGGCCTCATTAAACTTTTCTAATGAAGTTTCCAGTTTAGGTATCCTCTCGACTTTTACTACTTTCTCCGTCGGTTTTGAATCTAGTGTAGGGGACTTTGACTTGCTTCTACGATCCGAGGCTATTTTTTGAATTGTTCTTCTAGCTGAGTCATCCTGTGTCTCCAAACCGACGCTAGATTCTTTTCCTTGTGAGGATTTACCACGCGTTCTTGTTTTTGTTGGTAACATCAAAGGACTAGATGCTCTAAGTTCTAATTTTGATCTACTATCCATTGTATCTAAATCACCACGAGAAAATCGACCTCTTCTTGTAACTGTTTTAGGTAAAAACGAACGTGTTTCATTATTTTCACTTAATTTCTCTGTTTTTGATAATCCTTTGAGTTTTTCGTGTTTTGAGTTAATGAAACTTAAATTTCTACTCTCGTCCGCTTGTTCTTCCGCAGCATTGCTGGATGCTGTGGAATCTTCACATTCTGTGGTTTGTTCTGTATCCTCTAAGACATTCTGATGCATTACTGAGGAGATGTGAGAATCTTGCGAATCACTCTCAGTGTCGACTTTGTTCTTTGAATCGTTTTTCACTGTTGAAAAGTCTTCAATGGATTCTTGAGACGTTTCATATTCATCCATTGAGGAAATGGATGATTTATTATTTAACAGTGCAAATCGATCATCTTGAACCTGACTTTTACGTATAAAATCGTCGTCTGTCTTTACGTCATTTAATTTTGAATGCCTGTGTACGCTTTTACTCTGTGCTTTATCGGCCAGTGTATTATTGGATTTTTGTGCTACTTTTTCACTGACTTCATCCTCAACAGAGAAAGAAGTCTCTGAACCTCTCTTATAACATATCATATCTTCTGGCCCATTATCAGCTTCAGAAAAATCAGAATTTATTATCTCAGAAACATTATTTTCCTCGCCTTTATCGCTCACGGATTTAAACTTATCTTTGAATTTCACCTTGGGAGAAGGTGTTTCAAGCTTAACATTATCTAGACTCGAGTTTTCAAAATTACTAGCGGAATTCATAATGTCATAGAGTCTAACCATTGGAAAATTTAAAGCATCGTTGGCTAGGATGTTCTCATGAATTTCAGTTTCCTCTGCAGTTTTGACTTTAGACGATAAAAGCGTACTGGCACAGGATACTCTGTCGCTTGCATGAGAACTCGCGGATTTTAACTTTGACATCGATGCATCCTCCTTTGTCGTGTGGGAAGCCTTATTGTGTCCTCTACTAGGAGTAGTTTTATCAGACCCTATTTTTAACTCTTGAGTCGATTTCGGTACAGAACTCTCGTCAAGATTACTTAGTTGGCTATTAATATTCTGAGATCCAGTGGATTTTTTCGATTGACTTGAAGACTGACTGTCAGCCTTGTTAGCAGGGCATGAGTTGACCGATTTTCTTGAATTTGTAATCGGCGCTAAGGGTAACGCAAATATTTCATCGGCTCTGGGACGTCCGCGCTTTCTAGGTGGTCCGCCGGCAGTACCACTATACTTAGGCCTAATACCAGGAAGTATAGGGCTCACGTCCAATGTCCAAAGATTTATTTTAACGTTACCTCTGGATCTAGTGCGCGGACTGTTTAAGTCAAGACGATTTTTACTTTCGTTGGATCCGTTAGATCGATTTCGACTTTTCGAGTAACCGCCATTCTCGGATTCGTTTTGACTATCACCCTCATCCTCCTCATCCTCGTCACCCTGGCTCTGACTCTCCGTATGACTTGACTCTTCGTCTGGAGTATCCTCTACGAGGTCCTCCTGAGACTCTGACTCGGACTCTGTCGTAGTCTCCGTTTCGCTTTCCGACGACACTTGAGCACTTCTACTACTTCGCCTACGTGAGCTCCTCCTACTCGGTGGGGCTTTCTTATTAACTACTTTCTTAGAATTACTAGCGTTATTAACCTGGTTTTGCGCGTCCTCACGTCCGAAGGTCAATGGCTTCTCCTCGTCGTCGGCCATTCTCATGCGTCTCTCCTCCTCCTCGCGCAAAGCACGAAGCCGGTCCAGTTCCCATTCCTTCTTCTGTTGCTCCAGTTCTCTTTCTGCAGCTGCTATCTGCGCTGCTGAAAATGTCCCTTCGGACTCTTCCACGAACTTCATCGCATAACGTTCTATGGGTGTTAGCTGGGGAAAATGCAAGAGAAAATAAAGAATGTTTCAGATGTTCAAGAGGAAAAAAGACCAACTGCATTGAAACTAACCTGCGACACCAAATTCTGAACTTCTTGTTCTGCCTTGCTGATCTGCGTATCTTCTTTATCGGCGTCATCCAACGGTATGTTCTCGTCGAACTCTGCCAGGTCAGCAACAGCTTCAGCTTTAGCAGTTTTCGCAGCTTGGACATCAAGATCCTCCTCAACAGCAGCCAGAGCACTCTCCAAGGCGCCGATGGCGACTTTTTCTTCTGTTGGTTGAGTTTGTGATGAGTTTGATCCTGATGAGTCCCTATGTTGCATCTTTTCGCGGTCCTTACTGTGCTCGAGAACTTCGGCCATACGCATCGAGGCGTCATTCTCCGATTGGTCGATATTGAACAGATCTTGAATAGTTGACTATACAAATAAAAAAAGATGTTGAACATATTAATTACATCATCAATAAAAAAAATTCGATGACATTCCACTATTTTTTTTAGAAATACGTACACTTTTGAAGTATGCTGTCGTAAAGTTTCCGCCCTCGATAGCTAAATCTCCCAGCAACCTCTTCTGGTTGGCTTTCTTTAAGATGTTCTCCTCCACCGTTTTTTCACTGACCAATCTGAACAAATATTATCATTTTTTTAAAATTCGTTTAAAAATTAAAGATCGATTATTAATAAATACTTTATTCGCCAGTAGTCTCTTTACCTATAAATATGTACATCACGTGTTTGTCCTATCCTGTGACATCTGTCTTGGGCCTGTGCGTCCATCGTAGGATTCCAGTCGCTGTCATAAAAAATGACAGTATCGGCGCCTGTTAGATTGACACCAACACCACCAGAACGAGTTGACAAGATGAAACAGAATATTCTTTTATCGCCATTGAACCTCTCCATCAACACCTGCCCAATAAAAATAATCAATGATAAATTCGTTTTATTATTCCAAACTGAAAGATAAATTAAATTTCAGGTACAAACCTGTCTTTGATCCACTCTAGTAGTACCGTCCAGACGAAGATAGATGTGCCCATGGAAATTGAGGAAAGCCTCAAGGACATCCAACATCCTAGTCATTTGTGTAAATATGAGAACCCTATGATTCCCAGTTTTGAGTTTCCTGAGAAGACGATCTAACGACTGAAGTTTCCCACAGTCGTACTGTATCAGTCTAGGATCAGGGAATTGAGTGGCCATCGCACTGGATACAGGATGGAACAGGACCAACTTTGGTGACAATTGCCGTTGCAATTCCACATGCATTCGTCGTTCGGCCCAGAGTTTGTGTGGTGGAGGATGTGATACATGAAAACGAGGTAGTGGTGCTCTTACGGCAGGCACGTAAACGACAAATCTAAAAACCACATCCAACATAAAATTATACATTCACTTCCGATAATTAAAAATCATCCAATTGCCAATAGTTCCTCAGATGATATTTACCTTTCGAAGACTTCCTTCAGTTCCTCAACGATTAACTCGGTCGATTTTATGGCTTCGGCCAGAGCTTCGGTACGGGAGAAGAATTGCTTCCTCGTGCGTGAACTACCTTTTGCCGTTGTACAGTGCATCCAACCATTTCCATGCCAACGACAACCGCCAGAAGGTCTACCGATCCTCAAGGCAGTGAACAGATCTTCGCCATAAAGTGGACAAGCAGCGCAACGTCTCTCATTGATATTTGCTAAGGTATGAAGTTTTGCTTGCCGCCTCTGCTTTCGTTCCTCCTCTAAGTGTGGCTGCGTAGCATTAAAATTTCGAAGATTATATTTTATTCGAAAATATACATACAACATTTTGTATTATGACGATATAGGATACTCACTACGTAAAATTCAGACTTGGGTTGTTCCTTGACTTGAGATTTTTCAGTATCCTTCTGTGCATTCCTAGTAACAATACCACACCGCAATTGTTGTTGTTGTGGTTGCTGTGTCGTGGCTGTTGATTGTGCTTGGGATGTTGTCACGTTTAATGGAGGAACTCTCATAACCGGTCTTCCACTAGCTGCACTGGCCACAGTCGTGACTACTCCTCCGACAACTTTATTGACACTTGACACAGATGAGGACAGACCCATCAGTGATTTGGATAAAACTGTTACGCGTTGTCCACTGGATGTCATCACTGGGAAGGACACTACAAAAATCCATGATATTCGTTGTTATCTGAATTTCCAATTTTATAATTCATTTGTAAATATATATTGTATTTGTCTCCCCAGACAGGATACACGAGTCAGACTTTCCACTATTGACACATGAGTTTAAATAGGGATAAACTTTATTCTACCCTGATGTTCATTATAAAACGGTGCAAGCACTGAATT
Organism: Hartigia nigra; assembly: GCA_031001745.1. Classification (NCBI taxonomy): domain Eukaryota; kingdom Metazoa; phylum Arthropoda; class Insecta; order Hymenoptera; family Cephidae; genus Hartigia; species Hartigia nigra. Next base: position 347,313 of record JARPRG010000530.1, read on the forward strand.
ACTATCACCGTTGTCGGACAGGGCTAATCATTAAAATTTTCATATAATCTACTAACCTGTATTGGTGTTTTGCTGATTAGATGTTAAGATGATATGTCTACCAGTTGAGGTTTGAACCAGCTGAGCAAAGCTTGGTACAGCTATTCTTTGGACGGAATCGCCTTGTTTTACAGTAACTGTTTGAGTTGTTAATCTTGGTAGACCATCGCGGATGTTCGCATTACCAACTGTTATCCTCTGGGCATTCATTGCAGTTGTGGTTGGTGTAACGGTTGCTGTACTCTGAGGATTGTGTGCCAAGGAGCCCACTGGAATAGCTATTTAAGCAAACACCAAAATTTTAAACCATATTACAAACAATTTTTTAGGTTCATTTTTATTGTTGGAAAGTATTTTGACAATACAAAAAAAAGTGTTCACTCGGTTCTGGAATGCCCATAATAGGTAAGATAATGAACAAGCTGGTCCGAGGTGAATTTTTATCGCATCACTGCAAATGCTCAATGCAATAATGTACTCTGAGCAGATCGATGATGCGCTTTTTTCAAGGACAATACTAAAAAACAAAAAAAAAATTACCTTTTACGCTTCCCTGATGTTGTACCAATTGTACGGAGTAGCCTTGCAGTTGTTGCCCTCCAGCAACTCTCAACGTAACTCCTGTGACAAGAAACATTCCATGCATTAACGATTAAACGTCAACATCTTTCTACAAAAATAATGATTCAGAATACTAACCTTGCCCAGGCGTACTTTGGTTGTTAAGAGACTTGATAAGGGGTGAAGTACCGACTTTTGGCGTTGGCAAAATTCCAGCCAAGTTTTTTAATTTGGTCTGAGCTTGTGGCGGTGGAACTGACGGCGCTTTGGCTTGATTCGACAACCTAACGCTTATCTTAATCTTGCCAGAGGGGCACCGTGGCGGAGGATCCGGTAAGCTATCGATTTCCTCGATTAATTTCCTTGGCGTTTGCAATCGTCTAATTCGATGGGCTACGAAGGCTGTGAGAGTGAATTCCAAATCGACCAACAGAAGATTCAAACAAGACAAATCGATATGCTATAATATAAAAATGTTAAGTTAAGCATATGAAATTGAGACAGTCAATTTTTTCCGATCAGTATATAGCTACCTTGAACGGATCATAATCAAGAGCACTCCACGCCAAAGACGCAGTTACGAATTCAATGGCTTCCATCTGAAAGGGTGAGACAGTCGGGCGGACCTCGAAGAGATTTGGATGATTGCAGACCTTACGCAACTGCATCAAGACATTGATCACGCTCAATAAGTTGCCACTAGCCAAGGTCTCCTTTGTCCTTTGAAAGTATATACAAGAAAACTTTAGCAACGTCGGCAAAAGATAGCGCCACAGTCAATATCGTTATAAATTATAGCAACCATACTTACTTGGCCCTAGACATGAAGTCATCGTAGAGAAACCTCTGCCTCTTAGACAGCCTACACATAAGAACGTGCTCATATTTCTTTGGCAGCTGTTTCTCAACCTCTGTCTTTAACCTTCTGAGGAGGAATGGACGCAAGACCTGAAATTTGAGATTCTCAATTAATATAAATCTAACATTATAACAGTATGCTTATAAAACTGACAATTTGTGATAGTCGTATGTATTACATTTATTAGCAAATATTTATCAATTTGTTTCTCCAGACAGGATTCGCATGCCATATGATTTCCACTTTTGTCACACGAGTTTTAATGAAGAATTACTTTTCTTTACCGCTGATTATAAATACTAGGACAGCTACGGCGTTTGGTTATCGCGCGTATCTGTTGTCGGCAGCGGATTTATGTATTATCTAACCCGAATGTGAGTGTACAAAAAAGTAGTACGTACAGACCTTGTGAAGACGTCGGATAATGTTTTCGTTGTATTCGCTATTGCCCTCTATCATCCCTGTCACGGGATTGCTGAACCATTCCTTGAATTCTCTGTGGGACTGGAATACGTTTGGCATAAGAAAGTGCATCAAAGACCAAAGTTCCATTAAGTTATTTTGCAGTGGAGTTCCTGTGAGTAATAACCGCCTAAAAAAAAAAAAAAAAAAACGAACAATAAGTATTCCCATTCATTGATTAAGCAAAACGAATAATTATTAGAGAACACATATTGGCCAATCTACCGTTGCGTCTGAAAATTCAGCAGCAGTTGCCATCGTTGCGATTTGAAGTTCTTAATATTTTGCGCCTCGTCAAGGATCAGGTATTTCCATTTTTTTCTACGAAAACTCTGATGATCCTGAATCACTAGCTTGTAGGATGTGATGCATATATGAAAAGCATTTGGTTTCGTCCAGCCTAAAATACAAAATCCAGAAATCATTTTTATACTAAAATGGTCTAAGTAGCCAAACCAAATTAATTTATGTCGACTGAAAGAAAATCAGACAAATGCCTCAATCTCATCACAAAGTAGGGTTGAGTTGAATGGATCTCGCGCCTTATGTGTTTGGTATAGTGTCATCACATAATCCCAGTATGAAAAATTAAAAAATACAATTGCGAAGCTAAGCATTGTTTTACTCACCAGTCCTTTTTTGCTTTCTTTCTTTTTGCGTGCCATAGTACGTGAGAATCTTAAATCCGGGACACCATTTCTTGCATTCCATCTCCCAATTGAGCATCACCGAGGTGGGAACAATAATTAGATGAGGACCCCAATTTCCCTTTTCACACGCTAAATGAGCCAGAAGAGCGATTGTCTGTATGGTCTTTCCCAAACCCATCTCATCAGCCAATATTCCATTGAGCTTTCTGTCGAACATCGTAACAAGCCAGTCCAATCCTATGTGCTGATACTCTCGAAGAGAGTGTTTCAGGAGAAAAGGAATCTTCGTCACAACCTGTAATTAAAATATCAAAACAACGTTATCGAATTCCTATTTGACCTATGAATCTTTAACCCTATGAGTTGATCCCTATCTTTCCATGGAATGTTCTATCACATAATAGTCACTCTTGGTCCGGGCTGCAGCAAATAGCAGCACGCAGTACATGACCGATGTTATATATCAAAGTATTATAAAAGTACAATATATAAAAAAAATTCTTACACTAGTAGTAAGTAGCGTGTTTCCTTTAGGCTGTATACTCTCTGCTAGGGCAGCAACATCGTCCATTTCGTTATGATCGTCAGACTGATCTACAGTTGTATTCTGAAATAATGTAGTTAATCAAGTATTAAATAACTAGTAGATACAATAAGTAGTTTATATATAATTCTAATAATTTGATGCCTACCTTAGCCTCCGTTGGTTTTTCATTGGATAAATCTTCAAGTAGCGATTTCAGACCGACGCCAGTTTCATCATCGCTTTGCGTTTGCGAATCCTCGTCCTTGGTCTCGTCCTCGCTTTCACTTTCACTCTCTGTCTGCTCCTCGTTCTCGTTTTCTTCCTCTTTTTCAGACTCTTTACCAGACTCTATACAAAAGGATTAAAATGATATACAGGGACGCGATATGCAAGAACGAATTTCATTAAATTGTAACAGACTCTCAGGCAAATGCCTCAATTTCATCAAGATGATGGTTTGAGTTGAATGGATCTCGCACCGTCAAGATTTGGTATATTGTCATCACTGATTGTTTTTCAAAGATAAAGAGAATTTATTCTTGTTTACTTAAATAATACGTACCTCCATCTATATCTCCGTCAACATCCATTGGCGCCTCTGGTATATTACCGTACTTCGCCATTAGTTCGTCGATGCTCATTTCATTTTCAGCCTAAAATCAAATTAAATTTCGTATTTAAATATATTTGAAAGAGGATTTCACTAAAGACTTAAGATACACATATATGTAGGCTACCTTGAGATCATCCAATTCTTGTTTGTGATCGTCGTTTCCTTCCCTTTTCTCTTGTTCCATAATGGTATCTTCGTCATCTGAAGATTCCTCGGAAGCCACTGTAAATTCCGCATCACCATCTACAGACTTCTCATTTTCCTGAAAGTAAAAATCATATCTTGCTGTTACTCCAGTCCAAAATCTGATCCCATTAGTGATACACATTTTTTTTTTACATCTTAACATACCTCCACAACAGTTTCTTTAGGCTCTGGAGATAAACTCTTATCCCGCTCTTCCAAATAATTTGGAGGTAGCTCCTTCAGGAGATCTTCAAGAGGTATTTCCGATTCCTTCTTCAACAGTTCCACCTCTTCCTTGTGATTCGACTTCATCTCTTCCTCGGCCTTCGCTATCGTCTCTTCGTCATCGTCTGAACTTTGGTTTGGTTCAAACTCGTCTACAGTCCAAAAATAACAAAAAATAAATTCAAATATAAAATTCCCTTTTTCCAACCTGATCTATCTTGCGGCAAAGATTGTACACTAAGTCATATTTAAAGGCTCACCGTCAGAATGGTGCTTTCCAGCTGGGACCGGCGACGAAATTCTCGAACTATTCATAGAGGCAGAGACGCTTTGAGGTCCGTCAGTTTTGTTGAGCCCCTCCGTCAACCACGTAGAATATTTCTCTGTCTGGCCAACGATGAAGTTCAAATGCTGATCCAAGGCTTTTTTTCTCTTTTCCTCTAGCCTCGTCTGTTGCTTATATTCCACCAGCTGGAAACAAAAAATTTCATAAATATGCATCACAAGGGTTTGATATTAGAGCAATACACGTTATCTGAGTACAGATAACAGAGATTCAAGACCCTTTCATCTTATATCTTTATGTTTACTTTTCAGAAATACTTCTAGATTATCTGAATATATTTTGCCCTGCCACTCGTGAGCCGTCTGACACAAGATTGTATAGAAAGCAATTACTTTTTGCATCTGTCTAAAGATTTTGAATATTTATAACGCACTCTTGAACGTTCTTATAAATATCATAATAGTACTCAAAAGAATAACATACGTCACTTTATGACAGATTTCATTGTATCAAAACGTCCTTTGGCTGAATCAATTATTAAGACAGCCATACACTAGTTAAGAATTTCTGTTCCCACAACGAGCACACATTTTCAACCTTGGGACGTCGAAATTGCCGGCTTAATAGTGTGGGGTGTAAAATAAAACGTAGAAGAGAAAGAAAAAGAGAAATATAAAAAAAAAGAAATACCTTCTCAACGTTAGTCCAGAAAGTCTTGATTTCCTTGGCAACAAATCCAGCGATCTTCTTGAGTCTCAGTTCCTGGGATTTCTCAGCCTTTTGCGCTTGAATGGCCTTCTCTTGGAAATGTTTTTGCACCATTCTCGCGCACTTTTTCGCGGCTGCTTTTTTCCACTTGCGTTCCTGGGCAAAATCCGCAGCAAGCCACACCATCTCCTCGAGCAGATAATCCCAGTGAGCTTTCGTTCTCGACGGCTCCTGGACCTTTGGCAGTCTACGTTCAGACCAAAGACCTTCTCGTTGAAGCTCTGAGATCCTTTGCATCACGTACGCTTCCTGAGAACAAAAAGTTACAAACAAAAATTATATAATCATTCTAACAGCGTTATCCGGAGTTGTACCAAACGACCAAAAGCAAATTAAACACATCTATAAAGAAAAAACGAAGTAAGCGAAAGAAAATCCTTACCTGCTTAGCCTTTTCTACAATTTGTTCCTGAATATTTTGAGTATCACAGGACAACCCTGTCGATGCCGGCAATTTCACAAGTTTAACTACAGGTTGCGTTGTAGCAATAACAGGCGTCGAGGAAGGTTTAGGCGGCTTGGCCGACGTGCTAGCTGCTGGAGGTTTGTCAGCTACAGGACTTGCAGGTACACTGGTGGGAACAGATTTCGGTGGATCCGGAACTATGGGCGTTCCACCTGAAACATTAATGACAGATTGTGACTTTTCTTTTTATTTATTTTAAAAACGTAGTAGCTGTTATAAATAGCAATACTCTCGTGGTACAGTAGCCACTAAGAAAGGTATGAAAAACATAAACTGGTATAACTGCATTAATGAATATAGGCACTAGGTGTTTGCACAAGCAGAAATGAAATGTGCGTGTAGTAAACGTAAACGGTCGTACACTAGAATTTTCCTTATTTGCAGTTTATTAATATACGTCGATCGCCATATGATTACGGTAATAAATTTAAACATGAAGATCCAATGATTGACTATAGGTAACTGTACCGTTTGCTACTTTTACAATATATAATTAATTAGTGGCATAATTGTAACCGAGATTTTCCTTTGGCCGCATAGATTAATGACTAAGAGGCCATACACACGCTTGGTTTTAATGTTCCCACAACGAGCTCACTGTTTAAATATGAAATCATCAAAACAGCCGGCTTATTAGTATGGGGTACGATTCAGTATGATCATATGACGAGGAGATAGAGGTTAACGATATCTGAACGACTTATTTGATTCGAATAGAGATTATTATCTTTAACGTATGACATCCTACATATTATGAAGGATCAAAGTGCATGTGTTACATTATACCTACACCTTGATATTCAATCTCGTAAATGTGGATGAATTATGTATCTGACTTGAATGCATCATTAAACTGTAAAACATTACTATAACATGCATCACATTATTGATAAGATCAATCGTTGAGAATCTTACAGAATTTAAAAGTCATTCATTTGAAATTACATAAGTATTTGAAATGAAGAACATCCAGTAAAAGAAAAATGATTCGTTCAGAAAAGTAGAGGTACAAAAGGTCTACCGTGTGAATAAATAAAATAAAATAATCGACAAGAATCTATGTGCAGCATGCAATAATTAATCAATGTCGATCCTGATCGATTGAAATTATAATGTAATATATCCTTCAATGACGTCTAATGACTACCATTCGACAAAGGGCTTACCGAAATATTTGAAAAGGTAAATGAATAAAGAAATAAATGTTAAAATTGAATGACGGGCCTACGGTAATCACCTATAATGAGCGTGGGTGCTTTTATAGTAGAAGTGGGTGTAGGGTGAGCGGTCACTGGTGAAGATTGAATGGCTGCTCGGATGGCAAAGACCATGCCGTGACGACCACCTTGAGGTCTACCTGGTACTTGTCCTATTGCGCAAATGAGTGATTCAGTATGTGCATGGTGATAGATTTTATTCTATGTTATCATGCGATTCACAGTGAACAGTGCGATATCATGTATTGTCGCAGGAAGTATCCCATTCGAATTATCTACGATCTATAGGTAGAGACCTAGCATATGATATCACATATGATACACTGAAACATGTACTCGAATCCAAAGAAGGTGAACACTCCTTTGCTTTGGAGGATGTTCATGAAGAGTGCGAATACAGTGATGAATTTGAATGAGCTTACCTTGTTGGCTGAGTTGAGCTACGGCAGCAGGCAAAGTCGTCGACACGGCGACAGGAGTCACGCCGACGCCTGAAATCTTCACCTCTGTACCTTGGCTCAATGGAGGAGTAGAGGAAATTGTTGTGGTGGTGGGCGACGTAGGGATTTCGGATATTGGCGGTAAGGGTATGGTGAGATCCTCATCGTCATCGTCAGGATCTAGTCTGTGCTGTCTCAGGAAATGCAAATACTGAGGAGTAGGTGGTCGCTTTCGCCAAGTTTGAAAATCCATCATGTTTCCTCCGTTGTGTAGAAAAAAGAGCTCGGATGCGTTTTCCGCATACTTTTCCCGGATCGCTCGCATCCTTTTCATCTTATGCTCCACGATGCGTCTTCTGTAACCGACCGCATCGTCCAGAGCCGTTGGTTTCTCTGTTGATTCCGAGAGTCTCAGTCTTTTCCTAGCAGGCGGTGACTGTACTGAAGCTTGCGATGTTGGAGTCACGAACAAGTTTCCCATCGACGTGCGCATAAGCTTCGGTGATGTAGCCAACACGACTGTTGGATTTTGTCGTGTTGGGGAGGTAAGTGGAGAACCACTACTTCCTGCCACCCCAACGACGCTAACACGTGGCGAGGAGCCACCGATGTTAACGATCCTTGTGACTCCAACTTGTTGGAGGCCCGCATTTGTCGTAGCACTGCTTGGTATGACCTAGTGATTAAAGAATATTATTTGAACAAGTGCTAAGTAAAACGGGTATTGCTCTGATGTTACTTTGAAGTATCAGATAAATGCCTCAATTGTTTTCAAAAAGTATGATTTGAATGGATATCAATACTTTCATGTTCGGTATGATAGTCATCAGTTAATGTCAAAATATTCATTACAACAATATTGAAGTAATGTATATTAGAATAAATGTAAACAACTGTAATCTATGAAGTTACATAAGAAAAGGAAAGAAATCAAGTTACTTTAAAATAGACATGACAAATATTTGTATCAATAATTTAGAGTAAAGATGATAATAATATTGAAAATAAATGATATCTTTGGTACATTTAGTCTGGATAATAACCTGTGTAAGACCAGGAACCTGTGATGTAATAACAAACTGTTGTCCACCACCCGTTGTGAGTACATTGAGACCCTGAGCACTTGCAAGGACCTGTTGCAAACTGACTGTTTGCTGGGATGCACCTCCGTTGCTTCCCCCATTATTTCCTCCGCCCCCGGTAAGGGGCGGTAAATTAGGCGCACCCTGCTTATCAGTCATTACACGTCACACTGAAACACAAATAAAAAATTGTTACATTTAACAACAATATGTGTACAACGCTGCTTGATGTTTTATCAGAAGGAGAATAAAAAATGTAAAAGAAATAAAGCAAACAATAAAAGTATTAAATGAATTTCAAATAAAACAAATGAATGGATCTATCGAATAACTATAAAGTAACAGAAAAGAAAGAGAAAGGAAGAAAATGCAACAGAGAATTATAAAACGTAAGAAATTAGAAAAAAACTTTATTACAAATTACGCGTGAGAATTTTACATATAATTTTTTCATTACAAAACAAACATTTACGATACAAACAATCAACACTAGGAGGAATCGGACTGTCCAAGAAACATACGTAAACTTCCTTGTCTAGTTAAAGTTCAAAAACAGATATTAAAGTTACAGGACGTGCATACCCAACTTTTCGTGATAGAGTAATTTTCTAAAAACGATAGTGAGAAATTGATCTTTGTAGAAAAAGGATGAGAAATTTAATGGAATGTAGAGAGAATTGCGTGATGTGTCCGTAGAGCAGCACTTCGCGTTAGAGTGTCTCGCCACCGGGAGCGTTAATTGATTCGAGAAAAAGCGCCGAAATCAAAAAGCTTACCGAATGAACTGCTAGCCGTAACGAGATATTAATTTTCACGAGTGATCGCAATAAGCGACCGACAATAGGGAAATGTAGAGTATTTCGTGTAACGAAATGAATTCCGCGAGCGAATGTAGACCGAAAACAGCAATGTCATTTCAGGTGTCGAGAGAACGTGGAATTTCGCGGGCACCCTTGGGCGTTCAGTATCGTGCATTGTATAAAAAAAAAAAACGCTGAATTATGCGCGAAATATAAATATCTTCAAAATGTCGCGAGGTTCACAATGAATTCCCGCGAGTATCCTAAACCGGCAGATAATCTCATAAAGGGAGATTACTCAAGATATTAATTTTTTCAATTGCATCAGACGAGACCCGCGGCGATACAAAGGAAATTTTTCGTCCGCCATGTTGGCGTTGCCCCGATACGAGGGCGGACTTACCATAATGTAATCACAAAATTCCGCGACGTAGGTGAGCCATCCACGAAAATGAACGTCACCCTCGCGATTGGCGTACGTCAAACCGTAATTAGGTACCTCACGTAATATTCAGCACATGAGCTATATCTAATATTTTACGGAACATTTCGCTCGACTCGCTCAAGGACGCACACACTTCTAAACATGGCGACGGCTCCCCGACAAATTTCCTCAACGACCAGGCCGAGAGCTGCTTGCTCGTTTATGCTTATGGAAGCCGCTGGGAGATGCCGCTGCGACTGGGATCCGGTTCTCGGATTGGCCGGGTCGAGACAGACGCTTGGCAACGTGGCATAGGTGACCAACTCCATTGGTCAAAAGTGAAACTAATGAAAGGGCGCATAGAAGTACAAATCAAATCAGCAACCTTTGCATTGTGCAGCACTATATTTTCGCTTATTTCTCTCATTTTCTCTACTCTATAAACTCTTTTTTCCAAAGTCAAGACACGAAATGTAGAATAAAAATTTTCCCTAAATAATACTACGTTCGTGTAACGTTGGAGGAAAAATACATCTTGGCGACCTTTGAAGGCTGATTCATAGACAATAATTATTGAAGGCGTAAAAACTTGTACCATACTATTATCCTGATGATACGTATATTTTTGTAGTGTATAGTATAACTTATCTTTATGAATCTTTATTTAAAATAGTTATAAAAAGTATCGAGACCAGTACTAGACTTTTTTTTAACACGGAGCAACTATTGCTTGCTGATGTATATATGATAATGTATGTCGATGTAATCTTTAAAACGTTGAATTCGTGGAATATCAATACCCATCGCTTAAAAAGAAACAAAAGTTCTAAAACTACGAGAAACTCATGACCAAGCAGCCTTGAATTTAAACGTAGTGCGCGTAAAAATCCATATGCATGTATAATAAGGATAGTCTACGAATGATAATTTTTTTATATTATCCATTATTTTTGTCTAATCTAATCTACTCAAAATGCGTCTCGTACTACAAGAATACACCACTTTAACTCTACCAAAACAGTATGTACCATCATGAAAAAATTACAAGCTCTTTCATATTGCCTTATATAGCATCTACATATTTGGCAAACGTCCGGTGTTAACGAAATATATTAAAATCTATAGACAGTATGTATGTATATACGCATATATGTCCATTGTGCTTAGTAATCTTTTATAGAAGCACCCGAGGCAGTACGTAATCCAATCGATTACTATAAAGTTTCGTTAGCATTCCCGATCGAAACCATCTTTATTCCCGTAAAACATTAAAGAATCATATTTCTCTGCATAACCACGATTTTCTCCTGAATTTTTACACCCCTTATATAAATATATAACCTCCAATCATCTTGTTATTCTGAGGAATTCATCATGGCCGACATAAAGTTTGAAACCTCGCACGTGGCACGCTGTATCGAAGCGAAAAGGAATTTTTGCGGATTCTCAAAACACAGATACGGTACAAAAAATAAAAAATAATAAAAAAAACTCACCTGGACGCTGTCTTTGAGATACAGCAGGCTGAACGTTTTCCATATAGATTTTCGCTTAGGTACATTCCGTTCACAAAATTGTTACGACTAGCGAACACAAGCGCGCAATGCCCTCACCAGGGACCGCGTGTAAAACACGTTTTTAGCCTCAACGATGAAACCTTGCTGAGACTCGACGGTACAGCTTGCTGCCATGTTCGATGTGAGTATCGAACGCTTCCAAGAGAAATTCAAGTATCACCTTCCTTCTTCTTTTTCCACCGTGATCCACCATCCACGCGGTACGATTCAATGAATGACGCTGGGGTCATTTCAGTACTCGGCGCATCATCTTTTTTGAATATGGGTTCTACAACTGTTCACACTGATCTACGTAGTACACCCGATAACGGTTTGAATTTTGGACGTGAATTACCGATTTCCGCTGAGGGACTAAATCAAATATTCATGCTCAACAGAATGTCGTGTGACTAATAATAGAGACTGAATTCGTGCTTTAATTATAAATTATAGAAACGTAGAACTCTTGTAATGATCGATAGATATTCGAATTTCTATATTTGTGCGACAGAAGCATTTAATTGTTGAGGGCTCGATATTCGTTAAGTAACGTTAAGAAAGTTAAAAAACATATTTTAATTGTTTCTTTTCATTTCTTTTTATGAGAAAAATATTTGTTTTTAATTTTTTACTGCTGTACGGCGGTGTGTATAACTAGAACATTAAACTTTCAGGCCGAGTCTTTTCTGAAATGGAATTCGAGTTCACGGGTCAATGATTTTTAAATGGATTCGTATTTAGTCAACACAGCAAATTCAGAGAGCAATGGCGAGATTAAATTCCAGCATGCATCCGAAATTAACGGATGAAATCGTTCTGCGTCTTCAGGCTAAAAAAATCTTGACGGTTTTCAATTTTATGTCAGAAGATCCTGATAAATTAATTCGAATTACAGATTTTTCGTACAAAGTAAGTCTTACGTTGTGTATATTTATAATTTATTTGTAATAAACTTTTACACTTTCTATTTGCATACGTAATATATGTCACGATAGAAGTAATCGCCCAGTTATGTAAATATTCACGTTTTCTTATTTGCAGGAGGTACTGGAATTCAAAAAAAGAATTACCAATTCGTTCGGTGGTCAGATGCAAAATTCGATTGAATTATTAAAAATAGAGAAGAGCAATATTATCTCCACTGGTATCATCGGGTAATATTTATATTCAAGAAGTTTAATTTGATTCAAGAATATGCAAATAAAATATTGGTTACAGCTTGGATGACTTATTAAAAGGAGGATTGTATCCTGGGCATTTATATGAAATATGTGGAGCTTCCTCATCCGGAAAGACTCAATTGTGTCATACAATTACAGCGAATATTACAGCAAATACCAAATCCTACGTGCATTACATTGACACCAAGCGAGATTTTTCGGCCTTCAGAATTCAAATGATTTTGGAAGCAAAAAAATATTCAGATGCGGTATAAGTCATAACTTGTTATTCATCTGATAAATACCTTTTGCTTGGGATGATACGTATACATACTTTCGTTTTCAGAAAATCGGTGAAACATTGGATCGAATAAAGGTAACGCGGATAAAAAACGTACAAGAATTATTCAACATTTTATATCATTTAAATTCTTCATTTAAAACATCTAATGATGATTATCCAACGAAACTTGTTATCATCGACTCAGTGGCGGCGATATTCCTTCAGTTGCCAACAGTACAAGACATGGCTTGCGCTTTAAATAGTCTCTCAAACATATCCAGATGTTTTGCGAACAGCTTTCATATACCGCTTATCACTGTGAATTTGATAAGCCAGTGGCGGGAAATCGATGGATTTGCAATAAGTAAGAATGAAAATCCCACGGTAATAAAACCCAGTCTTGGGAAATATTGGTTGCACGTTCCCAACACTAGATTAATGATACGGAAGGAAGAAAAGGAATTTCGAAAAATTAGTATATGGAAGAGCTCTCAATTAAAACTTAATTCGACCTGTATTGTTAATGTTACCGATGCTGGTGTTATTTGATATTAACTACTAATCGTTCGCTACAGTGTATAAATACTATTTAAGAAGCTTTCTTTAATTTTATAAAATAATTAATGATCTGGACTACGTGAATATATATTTTAGTACAATTTTTTTTATATTTTCTAAGTATTGATTGTTATAACATGAAAATAAATGAGTCATTTTTTATTTTCATTGAACGCATTATTACTTAAATAATTTTTATTTGAAATGCAAATAAAAATTGCAGAATGGGATTATTTTTATGAAAACACCCGTTGTACACAGAACGCGGTTCGATGCTGTTAGTTTGTTTAATATCCACGTGAACATCCGGCGCTGTATTATGACGCATTGCGACGTTGTCATATGGGACTGACCCGGATATCTAGAATAGCACAATTTATAGTGGTTATATTAGATTAGTATTTGTTAGTAATTTCTGTTAATTCATTGGTAAGTGCGATGGCTTCCTTGGTCGCGGACTACGGAACCTTCTCTGGCTCGGAAAGTGACACGGACGGGCCCTCCGATGACAACGACAGCATGTAAGTTTATGCCAAAAGTCAATTATATTTTCTGCTTGTATTCATGCTTCTCTACCTAACCCGTGCACCACGTCACGTACGCGCGCGCAGTTTGTACACAAATTCTTTTTATATACACCTAGGTTGTTATATTGGCAGACACTTGTCATACTGATAAGTATGCACTCTGGATCCATTAACAATATGACATGAAAAGTTGTTTGGGACACATGAGACACTGGAGCAATAGCCTTCAAACATTCATGTTATATTTGCATTGTTGTTTTGTGTATTATAAAACAGTATGTACCACATCTAACATCCTTTGCGACTCCAAGTTTACAATGATTTAACAATAATGGAGTATGAAATCGTTGCTCTTATAGATACCAATCACAGTCGTTAGATACATGTAAGATTGGACTTGTTCTTTGTAATCTGATATTGCCTAACTCTCAGTTCCAAGGAGGACGAGGAGGATAATGAAATCAATGATGAGACCCAGAGAGAATCAGCTTCCAATGAAAAGCTTCCATTACCTACACCAGATTTCAACAGCACACCTACTCCTAAGACTTCTGTCTTCTCGAATCCATTTGTCGAAGCCGAAAAGGCCAAGAGCGCCATCCTAGAGAAACACGTGAAGATGACGCCAACGCTGGACGATACAAAAATGATTAATGGTCGAAAAATATGCTGGAACTATCGGAAGGGTCGTTGTCGCTTTGGTCACAATTGTACATTCGCACATGACTCTGATCTGCATCGTTCTGCAGCTGAGCTAGAAGCCATCCGAACACCGCAGGAGACCATAATATGCCAGACACTATATAATAATGGTCAGGTGATAGGAAACGAGGAAGACGAAGTGGATCAGGAAAACAATCAAATGCAGAAACGTAAAAAGAGACCAGGGCTAACTCAAACTTTAGTGCCGGGTAAGAAAGTCTTAAAAATATATAAGACACAGCAAGCCAAAGCAGTTGGCAGATAAATATATCGAGAACTCAGGCCTATAGAGAAACACATTACAAAAACTATAATTCGGCATTATATCTTACTAACATTTCTCGCGTGAAACGTATGTTCTATATTAAACTACGTTAGTACTATTTCGATACTATTTAGAATAGAAAAAAGTATAGGGGTCAGCCTTTTCTTTGCTACATATTTAAGAAATTTAATTGTTTTTAAGACCTCCCTGGTGCGATCAGAGGGGGGCACAACGAATCTTATACAAATTTCAACGACGATGGCTCTTGCTTCCACTGCAAGTTAGTCTGTTCAGTGATAGAAAGTGCTGTGCGTATGGAGACAGAACGTATGAAAAAGTAGATTTTAAAACCGTACAAGCCTCCCATAGTCTTCGTATGGCATAAACTATAGCTGCACAAAGCTTAGGATTCAATATATTAATATACGTCGCTCCGAATACAAGAACTTTTAACATACAAATCAAAACGACTCAGCGCCACCAGCATAATGAAATTACAATGTTTTCCAATCTTATTAATTTTAAATCATAAGGAAGAAACATCTATAAAATTCTTAATGAAACTTCAGCTTATTCTACAATTATATACAACAAGAAACGTTTCCAGTGATAAAGTATAAGCAGTAGGAAATCTGTCTAAGAAGACTTTTTATCCCAACTATTTTAATTATCTAATTCTTGTAATGACAGCCAGAATCCGTTCGTTATTAACAAATCAGCAGTGACATTGAAAGGAACATTTTTATGAAGAAAAAAAAAAAAGAATACAAAGGCAACCAGTAGGAAGTAAGAATCTAAGT
The DNA here is from genome assembly GCA_031001745.1 of Hartigia nigra. Lineage (NCBI taxonomy): Eukaryota > Metazoa > Arthropoda > Insecta > Hymenoptera > Cephidae > Hartigia > Hartigia nigra. The sequence continues at coordinate 362,768 of JARPRG010000530.1, forward strand.
ATAACGTGTCCATTATAAACGCGATATCTCTAAGACACTTATTATAGACTATACATAATTATACTTCCATAGATGTACGTAACTTTTTACAAAAAAGAAAAACAAAAAGAAATATACTATAGATAACGAATATTTATATGAGCTAAGTCCTCGATCAGCGAAGCAGCAGAGCAATTGATCAAATCAATATCAAGAGCGCCCTCGCTATCAATGTAAATTAGTACGAAGCCGTTTCTTCCAAATAATTTTGTGTTCTCGGGTTATTATTCAGATTGTTCAAACTGTTCATTCTGTTCAGGTTGGGTTCAAAAAAATAATTAAAGCCGTCCGTCTGACAGCTTTTTTAGCAATATATTACACAACATATCCAAACTATTGAAATGCTTGCAGGATATCCTTTAAAGGGTCGTCCCTAATTTAAACACTGTGTGATTAAACTCACTTAAGGGATTGCGTCAAGATCCGAAGGATGCAGTAGGGTTGTGCGTTTATCATATTAAAAATTAAAGATAAGAAAATGGCATAACTGTAAACCTAGTCAGAGAGAAGTAACGAGTATAATGATTTAACGTAGTGTGTTGCTGCGCGTTACGTTCTCTGATAAATAATATTAATTAAAGTAACGACGAAGATGATTAGAATGGTAAGAAGGATGTGAGGAGTCGATTACAGATAACATAAGAGTTAAGGTCGAATTTTAAGAAGAGTACAATGAATCTGTGTATCGTATCTAATTGGCGCTTCTCATTTAATTGTATAAGCCTTTGAGAAGTGCGCTATATAAATATAAATATATATATATGTATATCTTGAAAGTCCAGATTTGAAAAAAAAAATCAACGATTAGCTTCCAGCAACTGTTGTCGGATGTAAGGTGAAATGTCTATATTATTTTTTGGGATTAGAAGACACTGTTGAGTTTAGATATTCCATAGTATTTATCTGTTTATTATTACGAGGATCTGTATGGTATTTACTGAAATCGTGAAAACCTGAATGATGCATCATTGTCATGATAATATATTCAGTTATGATAATTATACGTTTTTCGATCTATTTATCTTTACTGTTTATTTATATTTTCCGAAAAATCTTTGTAAATGGTTTACCCACTTGCGTGTATTAGGTTTTTACTTCTAGGTTTCATTTTCTTCCACGTGCTCTATCGAGAGAGTTGTATAATTATTATAAATGCTGAATAAATAAATTATTATAAAAGATATATGTATACAATGATTATTAATATATACGTACATGCTCGATACCCACCCTCCTTGTTGCTATCCATCACGTTTTATGCAAGTTTTGAGTTTTTACACGTAAAAATAACTAAATAATTGCAGGCATGTGACATTTTTTATTCGATGATCGTAAGTACATTCTGAAGTCAGATTGATTTGAATATTACGAGAGATGGGCCGAGTGCGCCGATCACATCTTATTGCATCATTTCGTTTTAAAATATATTTTCATCCTTTTCTCTCTCTCTTTCACCTTACTTCTTCCTCGTCGCTCTTTTGCCGAATATCTCGCAGGCACTTTGTCTCGCGTTGGGAACGGGAATAAAGTCCGTGTTCAAATATTACTCGCGAAGTAAATAAACGGGAAAATGCTGTTGTCTTCGCTATAGTCGATATACAATTAATTAACGAATAAACATCCTCGTGTACTTTCACCGTATAAAGATCTCCCACGTGCTTTCTTTTCCAGTCCCATGAGGAGCGTCAAGATACAAGTAAAATTCGTAAAATCGAGCAGATTATATTCATGTATAATTTAAAGCGAACTTTCCACTTTCGTTGGAAAGAGAACGATGATAAAAAATTCGCCTTATCGCTCTGAACATATACATATATCTTTTATACACGTAAGTTTTATTTTTCCCATAATTTGCGACTTCTGCCAATCATTCTCCAGACGTAAGTATGTAAATATATCTTCATTAGATACACTTATTTGTCATACATAGACGATACATATGTACAGTAATATTTCGCTCATTCAAAATGTACAATAATATGTGACCATTGAAAAATCCTGCTTATATATTTTTTTCATACCCCCATAGATCCCTTTTAAGTCGCACGACTGATATCCTCAAGAAAAATCGTATATTCATGTAAAACTTTTATAAAGAGAAAACTATACTCCTGTACACGATTCATGATTCAGGTAGTTTTTTGTTTTTTTTTTCATCATATAAACACTGTATCTACGTTACCCATGTCGCAACTGTGATTGACTCCAGCGATTATGCATAACGTACCCATGCTAATCACTGGAATTAACAATGAGAAATTTGCAATGGATGGATTTTCTCAGTCCTTGTCGTAACACTTTGCTTTATACGTTAGGCAGCAGCTTGGAATATGTCTAGGAAATCCTTTCCCCATAAAGATCCAAATCAAGAGAGCAGCGTCGAGTCAGCCTCGAGAATCAGTCATAGCGAGCTAGAAGGAAATCATTTCCTTATTGTACATGATCTTCGTACCTCGTTGGATATCAATTTCATTTGTACGCAAATGAAGAATGATCGACATCTTGATGAGGTCAATGGCACAGTGGTATGAATGTATATTTAACGCTTCTCCACGAGACTTCATTGAAATAATAAAATGATTGAAGGGAATACACGAATTTCAAACACCCAGGGACTCGATTGACATCTTGGTCATTTTCTTTATGAGATAATTTTGTTTTTCCTTTAGTTTCTTCATTCTTTTTGCTAAGCCATCGTCATACGGAACACTCGCTGATGAGAGAGAGAGAGGATCTACGCATAGTATATAAGTATACAGCATGATACACAACGATCAAGAGTAACATGCTTTTAAGTTTCTATGGTGTTCCTTTTAAGTCATCGGGATGGGTGCTCCTTTGCATTAGGATATATTTTTATATCACAATCATTCATAACAGTTCCTTATCTATTAGAATAGAGACAATACTTCAGGTAAAATACGTTATACAGTACATAGACGATAAACGCTAGGTGATTTTTCCATTCATTCGTTTTGCCCTTTTTTTTTGTTTTTGTTTTTTTTTTTTTCTATCGCTTCTCTATCCTCGCTTAAAGTACGAAAATACTTGGTACGTTGATATCGGCATTTTGCTGCCAAAGCCATCATCTAACGGACGCCAGTTAACCATCTAATAATTTTAAGTACATAAAGATACGGGGAGACGAAATGAAGAGACAGAAAATTAATAGCTGAATCGAAAGAGGCTTAAAGAAACAGATTAACGAGTTAGCGAGATCCTCTTTCGAAGTTTTACATACATAACAAATTTACGTGTAAAGGAACTTAGAGGAGAACAAAGAAGAATATACATAACTATACATACAATAATAGTGAGGTTCTTGCGCTTAAGCAAATTTACAGACTAATATTGCCTAAAGTGGATGGAGGGTCAATAGTCCTGGAATTAAATAATTTATCAATGCCTAACGCGAATTCTTTATTAATCTTTTCCCCTTTTGCTGTCCTCACGCTTTGGATACTTTTGTTTGTCTTTCTTTGTTTTGCTTCCATACTTCGGTCTCGATCAGCCAGGCAAGTATTCGCTCCGCTATCTCCAGTGTTATATCTTTAAACCGTTCTGCAGAGCGTTCCTATGCAATCCGCCATCGCTCTCGTGAATACCGTCTGCCAATTTTTTGATGGGACTACCAAGTTCGCTAGTGGCGGAGGATTTTCGCTCGTCGTTCAGTCCGTTACGCTTAACCCCATTAGAGAGAGTCGTATGAACGCCATTTTTTACGGGACTGCTTACACTATTTTCTAAACCGTTTACACCGTTAACCCTATTACTATCGACATCATTCGTGTGCTTTTGCGGCGTCGAGCCATTCGCTTCGCGCACCTCGATTTTGCTCTCGGCTCCCGCATTCTCGACCAAGCCTGTAAGAGCGTAAATTGTACAATAATACAGAATCCACTGTATTAAAGCCGAAAAGTTCGTACTCGGCCATTAGGGTAATGCAGGTATTCATGCTAATTAGTTAAACAAAGCTTCGATGAGTGTGTGCACCTTTTCGATTAAAGTGCATCTTTTTTTTTCGTCTTGAAACGTAAGATTGTGAATGAGTGGCGAATTAATTCTAATGATTTCTAATGCTTCTATGACTGACGGCGATTACGTCGTCGTCAAGACTGTTGATTAAGAGTATATTTTTGTTCTACGTACCGTGCAGGGTGTGACAGTATTTATTTGTCTTGTTCCATTCCTCCCGTAGGCTGAGATTGAACATGCTGTAATCGGGATTGCCTGTGACTTCCTTCTCAATTGTTAAGAACTGCGGTAGGATGCGTTTCAAGTCATCGCCACTCAGAGCTGTATACGTTTCCAGGAGCATCAAACCCTTGCATCTGTAGATACGAGGAGCGAAGGGTAGATTTTTATTAACCGTACAAGAAAAAACTGGAAGAACATTACTGGATTTCAGAGAATCTCTAATATACCTTGGATGTCCAGGTTCTCTGTATATATCCAGCTGAAAGTATTGATTGTTTATAAGGAAGCAGCGTCTCTTTTTGAAAATCGTGAAATGCGCATCATCGCGTTGCGCAAGCATATTCAGATAGTCGCGATGCGTAAGCTGCGTTTTGACTTCCACGACTTGGCCGCACATCTTGGGTCGTCTGATTGTATGAATATAGGACCAATGACCTACATAAGATACACAATGCATTAAGTTCATTCAAAGTCAAATGACAAATACCAATGATCATCCAGTCCACAATATCTTTTCTTTCAATACCTTTCTGACCACGTTTCCGTAAACGCGCTTGCATCTTGGGTGTTTTGCTCTGCAGGTAATTGTGCACAACGTCGAAGTCCTGAAAGGGTGGAAACTCGCTATCTGGTGGCAAAGGTCCCTTAACAAGGAACTTGACCTTACGACTACTGGCTCGCAATCTGTCGCCTGTATCAATGCCAAGCTTCTGACAGACGCACTCGATCATCCGACAGATCTTACTATCGAAGTCCTGAGAATTGTCTATCACGTCGAAGTAAGGGTGTCCGACCCAAGCAGCAGCAGCATTGTAATCAAGTTCACGGGCCAGTTCGACGCCCTCGGAGCGACAAGCGTGATCCTCCGTCGAGTAGAAGTCTTCAGCGCCGTTCGCCGCTGAGACCATATGTATTATTTGGTTATAGCGATTGTCACGTAGCTCCACGTTGTTCCATCCGTTAGAAGCCATCATCAGTTCCCACTTGCCTTTTGAGATAACTGCAAGCAATCATCGTGACAAATTATAATCCGGCATCCTCCCACGGGATCGCTATACTAAATTGTCTATAATTTCTCATGGAAATAATTGCATAAATCTCAGAACAACAAGTCTGTCTTCCTGAACAATGCTCCAAGTTCCATTTGAATACTCACATGCAGAAGCATCCATGGCGCCACGATCACAGATAATAAGGCAATTTCGAGAGCAGCTCTCACCCAGCTGGAAGAACGTGTTCTCTATTTGGATCATCGTTCTCAGTAGATTCTCTTGAAACTTGAATGCTGAAACAAAATTTCAAAGTTTGTTTATATCATTTCAAGGACTGTATTAGTTCTTGCTTCACGTCTGACATTCAATCTCATATTGTTAAGTCATAAATAAAGTACACGAGAAGCGCATATGACCAGTGCACATGGCGGAATTTTGATAACGTTGCCTGATTGTGCTGACCATAGGTAAATACAGACGTCTCGACAAGAAGCAATGCAAACAGTATACATATTACCGAACATCAGCGACAGAGACAAAATATGTCATGGTTTTTATGTGTACAAAAGAACAAAAAATCGAATAGTGATAAAGCCTGATGCTTATTGCGCACTTTGGTATCCGTTCCAGTTTGAGAAATACCTGATTGAACGTTACAAGGTTCCCCGATGCTATTCTAGGAGTTTTTCTGTTTTAACAGCTTGTCACTTTTCGACATTGACCTGTGTCACGCATCGATGCTACTACGCGCTTGATATTCCCTGTTATATTATATAGAGAAAGAGAAGAAATAATTTAAGGGGAGAAAATTGCATAACTACAATAATAGACCAAAATGATTAAATTGTGGCAAAGTTTGAAATTTAAGAAAAAAGAATTTTGACTTAATCTTCATTGATAAAGAAAATGCCTACTCGGCGTAAAAGATACGTTTGTTGCATTTCGTGCAGCTCTAGAGGAGTCAATACGCAAAAAGTAGGATAACTTAAATTTGATAAAAATAATATATGATGTAACAATACTATATCATCTATATGATAAATGATTACCGATTTGATTAGTATTTCTTTTTTAAGGTCTCGACAAGTCACGGTTTCGCATCGCGTAACACAGGAGACGTTTACTAAAAGCCAAAGTCGACTTTAAATAATATTTATTGATAACGACCTAAGGTGACTGCGAATATGATTTTTGCAACTTCGTGCAGTTTCAATATTGCACCAATATTACAAAATGTTGTTCCTTCGAGTTCATACAAAATGGAAGATCTTACGGTTCACAGGAATCCTTGAATCTAAGCCACAAATAATATCTAAGATTCAGCCTTGAGTCTAGGTTTTCTATTATAAACGAAACGAAAAGCAATAAATTGATTCGACAATGGCTGCCGGGATTGTAGAAAACAAGAAAACGTGATCGCGTTCAGGAAACTCGTGACTGCTGAGCGACGATGAGTTTATTCTTGGTGTTTGTTACGCGACATTTGAGTCTGGTGTCGCGCGTGTTTCGAATTGCCGACTGGAAATAGTCATAGAAAAATATATATAAAAAAAAAATGAATAAATCTAAAAATCATTATGAAGCTTACCGATAACGCTAGAGAAAAAATACATTTAAAGCGAATTATCAAAAAAACCTCGTACATCGGCAGGCGAATCAATACGTTTTCGAATGAAGCGTGTATCGATGCCCGAGCACTAGACAGTCTTACCGATACTCTATTTTTACATTGTTTATTAAACAATGGCTAAATTGAAATCTGTTTTGTCGATATTATCGAATGCCTATGAACACGAGCATGACTAAAGCACGCAAAGGATGGCATATGCGATTATCTAATAATCGTCGCAAATCACTCGGAGCCACGTTCACGGAATTTCCTAGGCCACGTATCACAAGTGGGCTTAGATACTCATCAGAGTCAGTGAGTATCTTGAAAAACACGATATTTCACGAAACGACAGTTAATAAATGTTACGATTCTTTTAAGTTGCTATTACTTTCAAAACTTTTAAGTGACATTAATGACAATTGTACATTTTTAGGAATTGTTAGTAAGTCTAGGGGACGTACAGGTAACAAGAAGACTTCCGTGAAACCGCGTGACGTATGGAACTACGATACTCAATTTAAATTGCATTTAATTATATTAATCAGTTTATTTAAGCTTAACCCTGGAACTGTATTAGGGGTATGAGGATACCCCAACACAAAATTTCAATTGCAAATTTAGAACTGAAGTCGGTAATGTATAATATAATATAACTTAGTTTTTTTTTTTACGACTTCGTATGCATTTTACATTACTTTAAGTGCATGCAATTGCAATAAAATTTTTTGTTATTGTCTAACGACGAGATTGGCAGACTTGGAAACCTTTTCACTGCAAATGGAAGCGAATTGGGACGACGGTCGATAGGTCATGGGGTACAGTTTCGTATCAGTATACACAGCTCCCGTGACTGCCAGGAAGATATACAGTTCTAGGGTTAAGTGCTCTAGCGATAGCAAATGATGTCACGTAAAAAAAAGGAAAAAAAAAAAATAAAAGAGAGATAGGTATTCTAAAAATTTTAGGTAATTTTCGTAGGAGAGACGCTTACAACGACACTTTCAGTAATATGAAGCGTTTCAATAGCCGTGATAATAACGGAATTTCCTGAACACTGAAAAGATAATTACTGTACAGGCAATAAATATTCATTGTGCATAGTTCAAACGGATATCGAATAGCGATTTGGGATTAGCGAGAGCCGGTCTACGTAAATTTGCAAGAAAAATTGAAGCGCGAAGAAAAATATCCGTGACGTAAACGACGGAAGACGCTGAATCCTTGTAACGAATTCAGACAATTTGAATGACATAAAGATAATTTTCAACAATAATATCATTATTTTTCTTTACATAAACTCAACCGTGCGCAACGCTTTCTCCAATTTCAAATGTTTAATATGATATTCGATAGGCAGGTTCTAGCAGCGGGGATTAGATTGAGCCACACTAGCCAAAGGGTTGGATTAATATTTCTTTTTTTATACATATATATGCATATATATATATATATATCATTTATACAGGCAATACCAGTCTTTATTAATTCACTCATCAGAAATTTGGACCATATC
>JARPRG010000530.1:371220-388891 GCA_031001745.1 Hartigia nigra
ATATATATATATATATATCATTTATACAGGCAATACCAGTCTTTATTAATTCACTCATCAGAAATTTGGACCATATCGATTAGAAAGAATTTAAAAAATTCACTCTCCGCCACTGGCTCATTCTCCAGCAGAAAGTCTAAAGACAAAACTCTTAATAATAGTAAAAAAAATGAAGAAAAAAAAAATTTAGATATCTGATTATCTTCTTTTCGGTCCAAATCCCAGTGAGACAAGCAAACAGATGTTCTGATTAAAAAAAAAAATATATAATCCATTGTCGGCCTAGAGAGGGACTCAACTCACCCTCGCCGGAGACGACCTTGAGGATCTCAGGCCACTTAGCTTCACCCTCGTACACAATTCCATTAGCAAGTATATCCACGGGACTTGGTGACCGCGGCAGCCCTTCTGCTAGAACCAACCGATCTTGATGGCAATCGTCCTCGTAAAGAGGATCATTCTACAGACCGAACTAATTCAACGCCTGTCGTAGTGGTAAAATCCAGGCAATACCAATTGTACTGGTTATTTCGTACCTTTACGTGACTATTAGACTAGGCGTCCTGTTACCTAACTTTATAAATAATAGATTGACTAATTCCCGGTCCAGGCATAGCGACAAGGTGCAACCTCGCCACATAAATAAATTCACGAGCGACAGAGAACACAGTAGCAGTTAATTCAAAGTTCGAGTAGCTGAACGTCAGCGTGAAATTATAGTCTGAGAAAAACAAAATTCCCAAGGATTGAATGTCGCAAGTCACAGTAGATATCGAGTATCCAAATGCTGACAGCAGAGGTAACGTCGTCAGCTGCTTATACAGAAAATGTCGTCGTCGAAACATCTCAAAGAATGTAACGTTTGAGGTTAGGAAAGATATCGACAAATCTTTTGCGCGACGATTGACGCAAGATTAGAATAACGTTAGGTCAGGTCACAGTATTCGTCGTGTACGTGAAACGGGGAGTGACGTGACGTATATTCAGGCGGAGTGAAAAATCTTGTATGTTTCTTTGTCCTTTCAGGGAAATAAAAGGTTACTGTATTTTTCAGGTTAGACCCGTCCACTCGCGTGTATTCCATTGGGTTCGAGATGCTTGTGTGTGAGTCGAAAAAGAGGGTGTGTTTAAAATATTCCAGGGATTGACCTTGACAAGGACGAGACTCGGCTAGGTTCCCATAGGTAACGAAAAGGACCAGCGCGTAGTACCGGGGCACTAGGGTATCGATCCAGCGACTCCCTCCAGGATACCCTACCTACTACTACTACTACTACTCTACCGGCCGTTTACAGCCGCACGTGTTATGGCTGTGGAATTTTGTGAAACGCCACAAGGGTCGACCTTAGTCGAGGTCGCAAATTTTCCAAATTTTCCATAAAACTACACGTCAAATGTCCTTCGTTACTCAAGATATAAGGTGAGACTGCAACTGTATAGACGCCTAAGATAATTTAATCATCAGCTTGTTATCGGATGTCAATATATATTTTATAAATGGTTACAAGGCTAACAAGGATTCATTCCTTATCTCTAGCGCAATGCATTGAACACATAAAGATTTTACTTTGAGCCACCTTCAACGATTAATTGACTATTACATGGTTAATTTAACGAATTTTCTCAAGGCGATGAACTTCGACTCGAGCCTTTCGTAGTACAGCAAGACACACCCTCTTGGAAGTTATCCAAAAACATGATTGCGCAATTATTTTCTTGCGTCAATGCTCGCGAAAAGGATACGCGTCCAAATGTCTTTGGCGTCAAAGAGGGCAAGAATGGATTTACGGCTTTGTTGCCTGCTCGTATTTGAATATGCAGATACGCGTCGGTGACAACGAGCCTGAAAATATGCGTAAGTGGCATATCGAATATTTCTCGAATGAGGAAAAATCATCATTGATCAGCTGCGATTCGCCAGTTGATTTGCGGTGTCTACAATTTTTCCCCGAAATACACAATTCCGTCAAAAAAAAGCGTATCCGATAGAAATAATCTGCTAACGACATTAACACTGGAAAAAACTTCGCGGACTTTTTAATTACAAGAAAGAGAGAAAAATCACTAATACCGACTAATGAACCTCTGTGTTCACCGTAAAGGATAATTTCTGTCTTATTCGCTGAAGAAACAAAAAAATCTATGACGTACTTGTCAAATTTTCACGAGATAAACTTGACTCGGGTCCAGATGCTGATTCTATGTTTTCAAAATTGAAATATTTAATATCGAGGTTAGATAGGTTTGCAAAATTATTCAATATACTTTTATTTCAACATTAAATCAAGCCACACGTTACTGGCAGTGAAATTAAAGAAGGAAGCCATATTGAAAGGAAATATCATTCCGGAAGCCTAGTTGGGTGTTGCAACTCAAGGTCGAGTATTAAAAAGGCACAGGGTAGGTTATGCAATTCTATGCAATCCGCGAATTATTTCGCGAGGCGATTACTCAGTGTGACTTTTTGACTTTGATCCTAAAATCCTGTCGGTCCTATCACGAACTAGTATACAAAATGGCGGATACCGTAAAAAGAATTACAGGAAGACAAGCATGGTCGAGTAGTTTACGTTGACTCGATAAAGAAAAAAAAAAAAAATAGACCGTTGCGAGAGATTAAAATTGATGCGTAGCTTTTTTCAGCAGAGAATCAGAGTGTTAGATGAGACAAAGAAAACTTGAGATGTTGTATTGTTCCAAAGGGCACGTTATTACGGGTATCCTCGAGTGTCCGTAGTCTCGAGGTGTCTATAGTCAGCCCGGTCTGGACCGAAGAGATTGGCACGACGCCATTTCGTTATTTTGCGTAATTGCCAGAACGTGCTATATCGCTTCTATATGTCCGCTGCTCCACCCACAAGCAGCTGTAACGTCACGAGTTCCTTTACAGTCCATTGTGAGAAATGGATACAAGGTTACACAAATACCTAAACTCAAATTCGAATTCAAATTTTTCAATCGACTTCGTCCGCGCATACCAAGTCCCTACCGATTTCTCGAATAATTAAATTCCCGAGTGGTCGTTTTCTCCAAAAATTCACATTCCCAAATTGTCTAACGTTCCACGACGTTATTTTCTCGAATTGTTGTTTTCCTCCGTAGAAATTCTTCAGAAACACATACATTCGGGAAATTGTCCCATACACGGAATGCGAATTTTTCGAGAAAGATGTAGTCGTTCGGAAATATTTTCTATTTCGTTTTCAACAACACAGACATCAAAGCCTCCCTAATGTCCAACCGCGCCCCTATCTTCACCAGCCTCTGCTGTAACCTTTGACATTTTAAATTTGCAATATTCGTTATCCAACGACTCTGCACACTCTACGGTCAGTTTTACATAATGCTCTCGGATTGCGTATACCTATATACATTCCACTAGGTAATCCACCGCACAAAGGGTCCACCATTTGCAATAAAGCGCTCACACATGGATAAAGCTCGAGGCAAACGCGTCACGGCGTATGCATAAATGACAAGTAATAAAGAGCTACCCCCGGAATTCTGTAGGACGGTAAACAACGAAAAGAAAAAAGATCTACTCTAGAATCTTTAGTATCCACGATATATCCATCTTTGGGCAACCAGCCAAGCGGCTACAGGTGTAATACATTATAGATATACACGATATAGAATATTCGACTTCAAAGCCAATTTTAATACAATTGGACGCCATGTCTTTTAATGTCCAATGAACACGTGTTTGTTATGTATAAATTTCATTGGATAATGTAATTATCGAGTCTTTGCGATTAATTCATTAGAATTGTGATCGCTGTGATGAAAGTTATTGTTCTCTTTTAACCAATGTAAATCTACGAATTCGTAAGTGTGTCTGATAACGACTGTTGTCGATAGACAACAAATTTTAGGTCACTGTATCCATTGAAAATCCAGATCCGCAAAGCCGGTTCGTATGCGAGAGGCGTCAAGCCGTCTACACCCACGTTTTCAGACGGGAAAAGTAAAGGTCAGGCGGGGAGGCATTGTTTCTTGAGGGAATCGTTCGCTGACTCCGTCCGGTACAACGACATCGGGGAACCCGTTGTATGATAGTCGATCATACCGCTACTTAACGATACAAGCAAGAAGTCTGACTCAAGTCTCTAAGCATAGTGTAAACAACGGCGCGTATTGATAATTGTTAATTACAAATATTAATAATAATAATGAACTCACCCTCTTCCGCGTTCAGGTCTGAAAACTTGATGCCGCCACTGAAATGGAAAAAAGCAGACGGTGGATGAAAAAAAACCTTGTTCCGGAATGCATTAGTCCCTTAAAGAATTCTAAATCTTCTTCAAGGAGAAAGGGAAGGGAAAAAATAAAGAGAAAAAAGAGAGTATGAAAAAAAAAAAAAAAACCGTCAATCTCTAATATACGATATATGCGTACGGAGACAATGATGACGCGTCGAATTATTTTGGACGCATCCATATTTAGCGTCGCTTACGAAACATTTCCGACGCTGTATATTTGTTTTTAGGGTTAGACGGTGGGGCTTTGATCTCTTTGCTTTTAGATAACACGGGAAAATTATATTCGCAAAATATAAGATAATGAAGTAGAAAAACATTCACACGCAACATGTGAGAGCGTCGCATTTCAAGCGATAACAGAAACGTCACTTTATGATGCTTCGATAATTTTACGATAGCTCAATAACGACTCTATGTATTTTTTCATGTAGTTTCGATAAAGATGTAAATTTTTAAGATTTAATTTTGTTGGTTTCCTTGCCTGCACGAGATCTACAGGCAATTTCAAATATGGACAATTCGCAGGTAAATAATTTTATGGCAATTTTTTGTTTCTCAATCTCTGCGTAGCACTTTGATAGCGTGTGATTTATTAATAGCATACCTGAGCAGCACGGTCGCTGTCTCGGGAACACGGAACACCTGAAAAAGAAGACAACCACCACTCTATCGGTTCCACAACGGAGTAGACATCCCCCAACAAAAAAAAAATAATAATAATTTTCTCACTGTCCAATTTTCTCTTATATATTTCAGCACTTTTGACAATGCGCAAGGACATATGTATTTGCGTGGCGCAACGATTACAAATCTTTTGGACAAGAAGCGACGACGTAAACCGACAAGATTTCAGGAGACTACGTGAGTCGAAAGTAGAATGGAGGGGAATAAAAAGGAGTTTGCCAAGAGCCTTTTCGATTGGAATCGCCATTATTCATACGAACAAATAAAGATCACATGAAACTGGCTTTTTTTTAAAATTATTTATACTATACCAGCAGTCAGTAGTTTCAACGAAAAAATTCAATTGTTGTAACGATAAAATAACGCCGCAATAGAAAATCGGTCAACTGCACTGGAGCAATAGGAGAATAAAAGGGATTTACAAAAACCCCCATTTGAAATTTGTAATACATAGCGACCTTGCGGAAATACACAGAAGTAAATATATGCCGCTCATTCAGCTTATTTTTCCCTTTTTCTTTCGCACCGTTAAACTTGTCGGTTTATGCCAATTGCTTGTATTATACAATCCGTCCGGTTTTGCAAAATGCGAAGGAGAACGAAGCATTAAAGTGCCGTTTAATCGGAAGGATATATGCAAGTACGAAAAGAAATTTCAAAAGAACGAAGAATAAACGTGAATAAAATTTTTCAATTAAAAATATATAGGTCAAACGGGATGTTCAAAGTTCAACAATAGAAAAAAAAAACGTATGAATTATTTAAGACTACGCCAAACTGACGTAGTACTGTACGACATTCGAACTCTTCGACAAAACATTGGTGTCAATTAAAATTGATTTTAGAGGATCGTTCGATTGTTCATCCCAGCGATGAATTTAAACTGCGCGAGCGACAATTGGTTCGTGAATTAATATAAATTAAAAGATGCCCACCTTCCAGCCCATGTTCTCGAAGAACGTGCAGAGCCTCGTTTGTCCCGTGGTTTTGCCTCCGCAGGGTCCTGTAAAATAAAAAAAGTTATAAAGAAAAGAATAAAGAATAAACATACAATTTTTCAAATACAAAAAATGATCACAACTCAGAAAAAGAATTACAGTAGAACTAAAACATAAAGCGATACTAATTATTTGACAATTTGATATCTGACTGTGACGTAGTTAATGACTATGGCCTTGAACTTCGCCACTTACAAATGCTCTGAAGAATTTAAAAATTGAAAAATTAATGAATAACTGGAACTCCCCGAAATATCACGTTTGGACAAGAAGCCATTCTTAAGCTGATAAAAATATGTGTTATGTGTTTAACTAAGGTTACATAAGGTGGAAGTCCCAGTCATCAGCCATAGACATACCAGTAATCGTCAGTTGTGATTATAATATTGCAAATTTTGCTATAGTCAAAGCACACACTGAAGAATATTGGTACATGGCTGATGACTGGGACATCCACCTTATACATTGATATAAATCCTTGCCTGTTTATAAGCTATGTACATGCAATCGACTAGCGGTTTCCGTCGACTTGACTTAACTGGTTGGAATTGTAACGAACTGGTATCAATTCTGTGCTGGATATACACATTAATTAAAGCGTAGTTTATTCGTCAAAGTGTGATATATGCATCCATGAATGTTGTACGTATTACTTATTTCCATCCGAAAACCTCGATATCTCAACGGTACGAAGACTTGTTTTTACGAATCATCAGCTAAAATACTAATGGTTAGCTTTATTTATATTATATTAAAAAGAGGAAGTTCATATATTTGGAAGATAGATAACCCGATGATCCAAGACAAACATTCAAGGATTTCCTTTAAATTATAATACAGATACTATCGGTAAATTTAATATACTTTAAATGATAAGGGATACAATTTCAATCTGATACAATTAACCATTGATGTAGATAATTTCAAGCTTGCGACGCTACGTCGCCACAACGCAGATGCTAAAAGAAGGTTAATAATGTCATGAGGACGAGCTTGGCGATGGCCAAAAGCTACGTTTACTACACCTTCATGAATTGTATATAAGACAAAGTAGCTTTAATGCCAAAGTAAATTAATCTTCCGAAATTTATGTCAAATTTAGTAGAAGCAATTTCGTAGCAAGCGACTCGACCTCGACACCAAGTGATATAGCGGAGGAAACAATATAATTTGATAATAAAAAATTATGCTTGGCACAGGCATATGATAGATGGTCCAATTTATGTAATAAAAAAAACTGGTAGCTGATAGGGCTTTGCCGCCAATGAATTTTCTAGTTATTGAGAAGAACGTGGTAGATACGTTTAATACGAATAAAACTGTTGATTTAAATTACTCCACTGCATGACTTTCGTGTTGACGACGTTCATTTTCAAATTAGAATTAATTATCGTGCCAGGTATTATAACGTGTCTTAAAGAATCAATACTCTAATTATCCGTGTCCACATCATTTGGTGTCAATTTATTTGGTTCTCTACTCCATGCAAAATAATTCTACAACTATTCGTACAATTTAGGTTATGTTCGTTCAGCTAGGATTCCAATCTTTTGCGATGAACGGTACTATTTTTTTTTGGCTTTATCAAGGCTTCAATTAATTACTTCATGAAAAAAGCGTAGTGAATATTTCATTCATCGTTGTGTAAGGAATCAATACTCTCTGTGCAAGAATGTAAGCGAATAGAGCAGCGTGTATGAAATTTTATCATAAAGATGGAATATGATTCAGTATAACCTGGTTTAGCGAACAGATAATGTATTAATTCAGTGGTAAGAATGACAGGATATTTTAATAAATCATGTGATACGTATTATCAGAGAATAATGAGTAGTAAAAATAAAAATAAACGCGGAATGAACGCAAACACGTGCTTAGTAGAGCGATACTTGAGGACTGTGCAAGTCTCTTACAAGAATTGCTAAAATAAGTTTCAGTCGTTAAATGAAATTCAAGAACAAGAAAGTAGCATTTATTACGTATTTCCTACTACAATATCATATATTTTTATCATTATATCAGCTATGCTAGAATATCCAATGCTGTTAGGTGTTATGAAGTAAAATCACACTTACCTCCGGTGAGCACCACTTTGTAAACGCGCTTCTGATCCATGTTTAAGCTTTTCCTTGTCGACTCGTCCGTACAGGGACTCTTTTTTCACCTTGATGACAACGGTATCTCGTGCAATTGATGGCACGTGGATGGATCCTACGTGTGCAACGAATACTACATAAACACTTCACCAAACATATTGAGATACGGCGTAGTCAAGCACAATGACGACATGGAATACGAGAGACGTCGATGCAGAAAAGCCCTCTGAACTGGCCTGAACCAGACGTCTGTCTTCTTCGCCACCTCGGATTGAAGTGAAGTGCAATTCGAATGATGTTACTAGACTAGACGCTAGATGTTGCTGCGGAGGGGCTAATGGCGCTATTGGAGGGAACAGTCATTGGCGGTTGATAATGAACACTAATATGATAGAAATAAACTTCATTTTATGGAATTTCAAATTTCTCCTACTTATATTTAAAAAAACAAATCTGAAGAGAATAAGGAAAAAAAATCTTGCGACAAAAGAAATGTTTGCGGACTGTCGATAATAGCAAGGGACTATGTTATCGACCATTATTGAGATTGATTACGATAGAACTGTTCAGATTTTTTTTCTTAAACGAGTCAAAGTTCAGGGGAAAAAATGAAGAATTGCTGATTTGTCATTCGTAGGACATTTTATATGGATTTTTAGTCGAACTATGATCACAGCTATCGCTTTGAATGTATATATTTTTCTTTCTTTGGATTCCATCGTACACTGATCTCTTTTTGCAAAAAAACATAGCTCTCATTATTAAACATCAATTATTTACAACACCCGTAGATCAATTCATATTTGTTATAAAAATAACATAGAATATTTATTGAACAATGATAAACAGTCAGTTCCAAAAATGATGCACTGTTTTAGAATATCATAATAATAGCTCGATACATACGATAATAATTTTATACAAATGAATAAAAGCATCTTAGAGAATATCGACATTCCTTCAACACGATTACAATGATTAAATTTTACTATCTGTTACTATGAAAATATGCAAGCATCAAAATTCCCAGTCGTTTCATTTGCAATATTTGTTGCATTGATTATTATATTATTCTTTATAGCCTGTGCATTCTTAAAAATATGATAAACAAAATACAGCAATAATGATCAATATTAATAATATTGGAGTTATAAATAACTGCTAACAGTAGCTGATTCCCTTCAGAATACTGCATAAACGAAAAGGTGCTACTTATAGATCATCATCAATAAGTCTTTGTACAAAGTTTAGTGGTATACCCAAGAGCAATAGCTCATTTTTCGACATATCTTTTAAATTTTTATAGTAATAATTTAATGCTAACCAGCTGATTTCCGTCAATTTTGGTATTTTTAACCAAACCGCAAGAACTTTGTCCGATCTTCGTGTCTGAAATAAAATATATGTTTATCGATAGATAAAGAAATGGAAAAAGTACTGAAGTAAACGAAAGTCTATTTTTTGTTATTACCTGTTGACCATTTCTGATTACACCTCCGAAGGAATACATACAACCTTCTGGTGTAATACTTGCCGAATGAAAGTATATAGGATCTGGATGTGCCAGCCTTAATAAGCATGTCCATTGTAAAAGTTTCAAATCAAGTCTCCACATGTCACGAAAAACCTCATCTCCGTTGAAGCCACCAAATATCACAGCATAAGTCACTTTTGTTGTGTCATCTGTATATTGAACTACACTGTGACAGAGTCTATCGGCAGGAACATATTTACAATCGTCTTTCCCATGCGTTGCTAGAGACATCCATTTATTTGATTCTAAATCAAAAGTGGGAATTATCTGTAACTAAATAATAAGTGAAAGTTAATTAATTATATGAAGATAATTTAATGCTACTGGTTTTATTTACCGAGAAATGAGAAGAGTGCAGTGTGGTACCACCACCGAAAACATATATCCATTTCCCATCATACGCTAACTCATGTCTGTATCTACCTTCCGGCTCAGATATATCGGCACCAGTACAAATATACACACTTTCCCATACTCCTGTTCTAAGATCAATGCGATGAATGTCACAATAAAAATCATACCCCGATGTGCCACCAACTGTATATAAGTAAGGCCCATGGCAAACTATGGCTATCCCATAAAGTGATTCTGGAAAATTTCCAGTAGCATTCAATGCTGTTATTGTGCCATCCTTGACGTTACAGAAATATACTTGGTTGCTACAAGATTCACCAAATGGAAACCCAGTTCCTCCATAAACTATCAAGATATCGCCTTTTAAAACAACAGCGCAAGAAGCCGTTTCATTGGGCAAATTCATTTGCTTGGGCAATCGTTTCCAACGGTGCGTAGCAAGATTGAATCTCCATATCTCTTTGAATAGTGGCCTACTTAAAAACCATACTGGATCTTGAAGAAAAGGTTCCTCCCGTACATCAGGATTGTATCCACCAAAAGAATACAAGTAACGTTGGTTACAGGCAATCCTGTGTCCACTTCTGCCCTTTGGCCATTCCTGATTTTCTGGTGAATATGTTTCAACCCTGAATGGCTTGAATCGATACGTGGAGACCCAAGATGACATTTTTTAAACACAAAACTTGACTTATCGTATCACGTTCTGCAAAGAGCAAGGTTATGTCGAAGAAATTTAGTGTCAAAGTCTCACAATACGATGTGAACTAAGAATGTCAATTATAAAGATCATTTAGTCTTCCTATAGATTAATTCTATATCTAACAAGAAGATTACATATATTTGACAAAGCACCATATGATTCGTTGCACTCAAATTTATTTCTTTTCCTGCACTTTACATAGTATTTGATAGTATTGCGATTTACATCATAGTTTTTCAAATGCACAGATGGTGTCGCTAAGAGTACAGATTTTCGAAATATGAATTATATTCCATTTTTTCAACTCTAACATAATTTCTTTGGTCATAAATTACACATACAGAGTGATTCAGAACTAAGGCAAAAGTTTGCACGAGCGTATTTGTAACGACGAAACGAAGAAACCGTTTTTTAAAATGTGCGACAAGTAGTTTCCGAGCTATTTAGGTTTAAAGTGAACCTATTAAGTGTCAGATCCAATGGAAATACAGAGTCATTAAATTGAAAGATGTTCTCAGAGCAAACAGAAATTTGCGACAAACAAATGCACACTAAAACTTAAACATCTGCATTCGTTTGTAGCAAATTTCTTTACACTGTGAGAGAATCTTCCATATATGCTATAGAGCTTCAATAATTCGTTCGACTTTACAAGCAATATGATTTACAAGTAAATTTGTAAAAGACTGATTCTTAACCAAATCAGTTACCATTAATCGATACAAAGTGAAACCGTTGGTAAGATGGCTAGTCTATTCAGTTAACCGTCGTACCATTATCGTACGATCACGATTTGAAATAAAGTAAATGTACCAGTCTCTGGATGGCGACACAATCCAGCTGAGTGCAGTTACTTAAAATTAATACTGTTGCGTTGTGTTTGCAAAAATAATTTATATCCACATATTATGTCTATGCGTCATAATTATCGTTCTTAATTCTGGCAGTGAACCTCGCTCATGAAATACCCATTACCGTTAAATAACTCATGAATTGACAAAGATAGCAATGAAAAAATATGTACACATACGTAGAAAGCATTTATTTGATATTAGCAAAAAGTTTTGATAGATACGTCAAACGATATCTAATTACATTATAATATAAGATCCCGCGTAACAGTGAAGTAATATTAAAAATTAATTGAATAACCATTAACATTATTTCATACATATTTTAGCCCAAGAAATACAAAGTTTTACGATCTCCAGTTCGAAAGAATTTGATCAAACTGACTTAGCGGAAAGAACGTGCAGGATTTTTTGTCTTACTTTTTATTCTTTGCATCTTTTTTATTTTTCATATACGACCAAAGTATATTTCCCAGCCTGCAGTCAGTACGAACTCAAATGACGAAGGAATACGGAAGGGGGAGGTAGTTTGTGTGCGCAGCCAATGCAAAGGCCTCGATCAATTATTATGCCATTATGGCTTTTCGGGTAGGCCGCAGCTCTATGAGTTTAATTGAGCGTGAGTAATATTCAAACGCGCGAATTTCCCATGTCGAGAAGTCCGCTGCTTAATGCCCTTGCGAAAAGTCTTTGAGACTTTACGCTGCTTTACGGGCTTCGGGTCGTTCTGCTCCTTATCATCTCTTCTCATCTCTTTCCCTCCTCCTGCGGCTTCTCTGCGTTTCGTCATACCTTCGCCGTTACCGATCACAAAAACGATCTTAACTCTACCTATATTCACCCACTTAACAATCGTCTCATCTATTTGATTTTCGCGCCTTTTTGTCTTTAGCGCATCTTCTCGTACCTGTAAAATTCGTGCACGGATCTATATATATGGATAGTAGGATAGAATATATATCTCTATATATAGATATATAAATGACAGGGAATGAATCGGCACTGCGGAATCCACGTTCGCATTATTCCACCGTTATTGGCTAGCGGTATTACTTTCTTCTTTCTTTTCTGTTTTATTTTGTGCCTCTCTTTTTTTTTGTCTATTATCCAGTTCATTCATTGTTCCCACTTTTTATAATCATCGATATGGGTATCTTCTATTGTGTAATCGTCAGGTATCGTGGGATTATAAATTTCATTTCTATGCTTCTTATCTTCGGAAGATTTTGTTGGTTAATCCAGAATTTTTGTTGTGTAATTGCGAGATTTTTTGTCTTTTAATTTTTCATGCAGCCGTATTAAATTATTCGTTGTCGTGACGTAATTAGTGACTATAATTAAACGGGACTCTAGTAACGAAGGGCTGATTTTCTACGTCTGTCAAAATAAATATTTTAGCGTATAGTTAACCGACTGAACTATACAGGGTGATTCACTAGAAATATGTGAATATTAATGTATCAGCTGACCGTAGTGCCATGGTCGAATTAATCTAATTATAATTTTCAAGTGAATCACCCTATAGAGTGACATGTCGCTACGAATTACGTATAACCAGCTTTACGTCATTCGTGATCATTATCGAATTGCTATCGCTCAGCACGTTTATTACCAATTTCAGATAAATCTGACTAACGTAAACTAATGTCAACGAATGAAAAAAAAAACGGAATTATATCCAACGAAGATTCTAGAATCTTATACATACGTAATAGAGATTAAACGAAATCACTTTGACGTCAATAAATAACGTAACGACATTTCGATCGGGTCACATGTAATTTCTCACGTCAATTAACTATTAGAAAAACGTCTAATTGAATTGCGTCGTTTAGAAAACCGAATTCTTGTAACGACGCGTGACTTTTGGCGTTTTTGAAAATTCCATTATCACCGTATACCTACACACGCGTTATACACGCAGAATAATGGATACCAAGAAAGTAAGTAAAAAGTGTAGAAAAAGTGAAAAAAAAGGTAAAAAAACAGAAGATTGATACGATATCTATCCAAAGTCAGATATAAAATGAGAGAATGTCAATGCTCGCCTGGTAGCATGGTCCAGGAAGAGGAGAACGATGGCCAAAGAAAAACGTCCTGGACAGAAGAGAACTCGGTTTGTACAGAGATGAAATATCGGTCAGGACCTTCGTCCTTAGGATCGGCTCGCGGCTAGCCAAATCCATTAGTCCACATCAGCATTTGATTAATGGCCTGTTTTTCGACGGTATTAACCGCGGAGGCTATGTAAATAAGCGATTAATTAGGAAAAAGGTATTTTTCATTCGCCAGTATATCAAGTTATTTCCTAGGTTACATTTATACGTTAATCTAAGGACGCGACTGGTTCAGAAAATGAGACACGAGATAACCTCAAATTAACGATAAATTACCTTAACCTAATTTTCAGATAAAGTGACTGATTATTGGAAGAAATAAATGTGAATTCAAAGTGCGTGATTGATCTCATTTTTTGTCAAATTCAAGATTTTTGTTTTTAATATTACGAAATTTCATGTAACCACTGTAATTCAGGTGTCGCTTATCGTACTTAATATTCGCCTTATTAACGATCCCCGTCGATCATAGAAAGCGATGACGCTATTTAACAAAGTCGATTCCTGACTCGAACACAGCATAACTGGCTGGTTGATGTGCCGTGGCTATTTTTTAGCGTAGCTCTTAGTGCCAAAACGTGTAACATTGTCCGTAGGACGATATTAATGATCCTTTATGAAGGTAGGTGATAATGAATCATGCCGAAGGGTATAACCACCCACTTTTGACCCCGCGTACACCCACATCCCTCATTTGAGTCAAAGTCAGAAGATGAAAACCAGGGACTGATTAAAAGCGACAGATTTTTAAAAATGCCGCCATCAAGAAGTCACCGTACTAAAAGCACTGCGATATTTAATTACATAACCTCGAAAATGGAAAACAAAAAAAACCTTATTGACACCTTCCACCTGAAGGGTTTCCACTTGTTTGATTTACTATGATTCCTCCCCTATTCCACGGCAGGACCCCGAGGACGTATAGTGCCACGAGGATCCTGGTGGGTTCCTGGGCGTGCTTTGGGCCGTTTCTGTTTTTTTTTGTTCAGTCCTGAAGAAAAAGAGAATGAAAGATCAGACAGGGTGGATTGGTTATATAAGCGGCCGTGATCGTTGAGGGGTTAGTGTGGCGGATTGCAATGGTGGAAGGGTGGTGAGCTCGCCTCATTTTTAATTGAATTTTTCGCTCGCGGGGCAGAGGGCAATTTATCCTCTTTATCGGCGAGCGAAATCGCAGATTCTGGACCCTCCCGTGACCTCCCTATAACCGCCGACACCCACATATCCCCTTGAGTCCCGCTTCCTTTTGGCACGACTCGCCAAGTGAAAGGAGTATTTGAGGCGACGTCTTCGCCAGATGTCCACTGCTATGGCCAGCGGTACCTCGCAAAACTGTTCTAGTTTTCTTTGGGGGGGTGGTAAAAAAAATGAGCACAAGAAAGAAGTTGAATATAAAAAAAATATTGGATGGAATAAGGAGAATCAAATGAAATGACCCAGGAACGAAAAATGAGGGACAAAGAAAATCCAATGGATATAATTAGAACGGCTGGACAAAGAAACGATAAATTTAATCCCTAATAATTGTTCTTACATAATTGTATATATATATATATTTTTAATAATTATTTTAATGCATCCTCTATTTTATTGATGACGATTTTTCAGTCGTACGCTATTTAATCACACGAGCTTCCTGCATGTGCAATTCTTTTGAGTGACGTTGGAAAAGTTAAAGAGGATTAATGAAGATGTTCGTAAATAATTAAGAGTAATATTAAAAATTCTCTTTCCGTGTTAAATTAATGACTAATTAGTATGGCATACGCGTGGCTAAGATTTTGCGTTATCTTCTTCTATTTATTTTGTTTAAAAATTACCGCTCTTTTGTCTGCACTGCTTAGTGCACACAATGAAAGATCCACGAGACACTTTGTGTAAGTATAAGTACCTGAGATAACAAGATTCCAGACGGTGTTTCTCCGTTGGACTCGTCAACTTCCGTCCGGGAGTAAACTTCCATTCTGATTAGGACGCACGTGCAAACCGACTAATTGCGCGATCCTAATTAGTACAGTACACCGGGTAAGATAGAATGAAATTCACAAAGTTCGAAAATCTAATCATTTAAAGAATAAAATCTTTTCGAAGATTTATAACAAAAAAAAAAAAAAACAAGAAATACATATGTATGGGATTATTGAAAAATAATACTTCGACACTGTTTAACGTAAAGAAAACGTTAATAGGAAGTTTATTTTAAATTTTGTTTCTTCTTTGCAATAATTTTTATAATTCTGTTCCTTTTCACGAACGAAAGATGACCTTCGCACAGTGACTACGATTTGACGACTAAGCGTGAGAATGCTCTGCTCGGAATGCAGGGCTCGTCAAAATATTCTTACGCCGAGATATAATTTTGCTTATTAAGGGCTGCGAAATAAGGCGACAGTGTTACGCGGCGGGTCTTATAATCTAGTGAACGACGAAGGTGTATAAGAAGGAGAGAATAATATAAAATATAATGTTAAGCCATAAAAATATATAAACTTGGATATTTATCCAAACGCCAAAAATATATTTTACAAATTATATTTTATTACCAACAAAATAAAACTCAAGCACCGTACCACTCCGTTTAAATTAGTCAGCCTGATTGAAAACATTAGTCAATTAGTCGTCACGAAAACTTTTTATTTTCAAAGGATAACGCGTCAATCAATTCAGAATCTGATAAAGTAAGTACAGAGAGAATTATGAAGTAGGAATTAAAGGATGACAGAGTGTCGTAGTAAGAAAAGAAAGTTAGGTGGAAATAGAAAGATGATAGAAGAGAATGATGAAGCAGAATAAATAGAAGGTAGGTGAGAGAGGGAGAGAGAAAGAGAGACAGATAGAGAGCAAGGAGGGAATTTTCAGAGACATGATGCTTTAATAAGACGAGACGTCGCCCGACGGAGACGACGTCGACGACGCTTCAGTGTTATTCGAGAGGAGGATTTAAAGTTTTGGCGTCCAAGTGTTTTTTTGGACTTTGTCAGGACGGTGAGAGACAGCAAGAGGGCGAGGTATGGAACGTGGCTATAGTAAATAAGAGAGAGAGAGAGAGAGAGAGAGAGAGAAAGAAAGAGAAAGAGAAAAAGATAAGAAAAAGTAGAAGGGTACCTATTCTAAGGCACCCAACGCTAGGTACGGGCGTGCCCGTAAATAATATGCTAATCCGAACTGCCCTCTTTCGATTTTACTCTATGGGACGCTTCATTCCGGGACTACATTGACGTCGCCGTCGACGTCGGTAATCCCCGTCGACAAGTTCGCTAATGCTAAGCATGAAAATCCATCTTATTTTGATTTTCCCTCAATGTTAATATTCTAGTTGATTCTCCCTATTTGTTTTTCATTAAATGTTATGTTTGATTTGCTGTAAAAAAAGAAAGAATTTTTGTATGGTTCTCAAGTCAATTGACCCATGGACCATTATTGGTTAATGGGCGGTGTATGCTACGATGCTGTAGATAGAATTTCACTTTTTTTCATGAATAAGTTAAATTTTCAACGTTTTTCTTAGTATTATCGTTAAAGCTTTATGGGATAGCGGAAGTTGCGCGAATTCTTCTCCAGTGAAATACAGGTATACAAGCGGATGAGACGAAAATGGAGTAGTAGAACTAAGCAGGGACGTAGACATCGTATCGGCGAAGTGTAGCCTCCGGGACTTCGTCGACAAACTTTTTCTCCCCCCTTCTAGCTCCTTCGTCCCCTCGCGTCCCTCTCGACCCTTTCTTACGTCATTTATGGTATTTTTCCGACGGCGAGACGAGAAATCGAACTTCTCGCGTCTCGCAATTTAAACGTATGACAGTTCGTTTTCGCGCGACCTAATTTTTACTTTGGATTAATTCTTTTTTTTTTTCATTTCCCGACAGTAATTTCAATCTCGCGAAGAATCGCTCGGTCAGCTCTCGATGTTTCTCTTCGTCCGTTACCTTTTCTTTTTCACACCACAGAATAACCACTTGGAGTGGCTTGAACTGTGTCACTTGAAACGAGCAGTTTAAAATAGGGATGCTCTGTATTAAAAATCGATTTTGCCAAAACTCCATTTTTAATCAGGATCCTTAACTCAAAAAAAAAA
>JARPRG010000530.1:396349-414615 GCA_031001745.1 Hartigia nigra
CTCTCTCTCTCTCTCTCTCTCTTACGCGGTCCCTCTTTACCGACCTGTCTGCTACTCTACTGACTCTATAGGATGCACAGTTCGCATTGTCATTGGCAAACAAATCTCAATGGGAGTATTAAAAGTATCCGGTCTAATAGAAACTGGCATTTACGGGATGAATTTCGTAAAAAAAGAAAAAAAGAAATTCTGCTTTATCCCTATTTGTCAATGTTTCACGTGAACAGAATATTGGCTTTATATACGGAATGATTCGAAATATTTAAGCATGGTTAGTGCGATGATATTTTTGAGGTTAAAGTAAGTAATGAACGTGGCCTTAGTTTTATTGTGCAGTGTTTAGTTTTTGAAATGGAGAGTAGGTCAAAGCTCGTTAAAAAGAAGGTGCAGGAAATAGTAAGTATCTAGGAATTTAGAGTTTTCTTTACCTGTTTCTTTTGGCGTGAGTGAAGAGACTGTAAGCAGGCGGCGGACGTCTGCTAGGTACTACGTGATCCAGTGGAATGACTCAATTCAATCGACTTGGCAGAAATAAATCGACCCTGTCAAATCATCATGATCGATCAGGTTAGGATTGATATGGAACATACGTATAGAACAGTAAATAATCATATCGTATTTAATAATCAAAAATACAAATATTTAGGATAAAGTGTATAGTACTTTTTGAAGTAATACTTTTACGTACGGTAAAAACACGGCTTGCTTTCTTATACGGATCTGACGCAATCTTGTTTTTATGTGATAAATTGGTACGGGCGGTGTCATAAGCGTTACGTTTACGGAAAAAGAGATTTTGCGTAGTTCTTTCTCGGATTTTTAGGAAAAAAAGAAAGATTTCTTTTTCATTTTTACCATCCACTATGTATTTAGTAAGAGATTTCTCTTTCAGTATATTTGTGATCTTTTTCTATTTTTTTTTCTTTGTTTTTCTTTTTCTCCTACCTTCCCACCTTTTTAACGGATTTTTAGGTGCGATATGCCCAGCACGAAGAATTGATGGCCCAAGGGCGCAATACTCTCTATGTTTGCTCGCTTCTGTTCACCTTTCCTCAAGTTTCGCACTCCTCATCCTCGAGCTCTTCTTCGAGAGTTGGAGAATTCCCGTTTCGAGTAAAAGATATCTTCGCAGAATTCTTGCGCTTGGTGCATTGTCTTCGTTTCCACCATCTTTTCTTTCGTAAGCGACACCCCTTATATATATTTTTTCTTTCTGCTTTTTTGTCGTATCTATTATTTTCCTTTTTTACTTGGCTTTTTTTCTCTGTTTCGTCCTACCAAGAAACCCGAACGATATTGCCTACGTCCGATGTTTACGTGCCGAAATTTGGAACAAAGCATTTGGCGCCTCGAATTTCAAAATTTCATGTATATTCGTCGTAGCAGTGGGAATATTGAACACGAGTATGTATACATATCCGTGGGATTATCAGTGTACCGGTATTATCTCCACAATGAGAATTGCGAGAAAGCATAGCAAACAAAACAGGAACGTAATCGTGTGTGAGTACAATATGGTATATTAATAATGTGCTGAGCAAGGTTGACTCTTATGACAAATAAAGTCACTGGGTGTTGGCATGCTTTGCACGAAATTTTATATTTCATAGAAACTTTTCGTGATATTCACTTATTAAAACCACTTCGCATTTCCTAATCCTCTTTGATATTTCGAATAATTTATAATAAAGTCCTTTGGCAGTTCGTTATATGTCCAAAGATCATTAACAGGAATAATCGTTATCAAATATTTGAATGAAAATGCATGCACGCACTGCGCATGCGTCACTAACCATTACGCCAGTTGCCCTTCTCATGTTTTTTCTTTTCACTTTCGCCCAGTCCATTCCAACCGCGAAATTCTTCATGAGTTGAGTATAAAGTTTTCGTGGACAAAACTGAAAAAAAGAAAGGTAACTGTTGAAATAGAAAAGACCCAGAGTAAGATCAACCTTCATAAATTTCTTGGCTCACATTTTATTTTCCTCGTACAGATACAAAAGTCACACCTCAATGATCGCATTCACCTGTCGAACACTATACATGGCTCCACTTATAATAACTAAATACGAAAGCACAAATGACAAAATCACATTCTCAACGTGATACAAACAGACCAAATACTGTATCCAAGCATGTCAGTCCTGTTGAACAAGTTCCTTAACACATTGACTGCCGTGGTGGTCACTTATGACCGGCACTGAACTTTCCAATGACGAATTTCCATGGTGGTCATAGGTGACCGAAAGAATTATGTAGTTCTAATATGGATAATTTTACTCATGCGCTGGGGGCAAAACCGACAAAATACGTTTGGCAGTTAACGTGTTAATGAAAAATTTCTAAAACGTCAGCCATTAGGCTCATATAACAAATGCCTTTGTTCACAAGATTATGGATCATAATATCAAGACAATCCGACATGGGTCATAGAGAGGAGTGAACGGGTCAAGACCTAAATCACTAACAGAATTGACTAAGAGTGTCAAGGATCAGGCAGACCTCGTAGAATGGCACTAGGTCCATGAAGTGATCTGGATCGAGGGTCAGACTTTGAGACCGTAGTCTATAGTACCTTGAATATATATATATATATATATATATATATATATATATATACACAGGAGTATATCTGAAGAAAAAAAGAGCAGTAAAGGTACTACGTGTCACAACGAAGCGAGACAGAAGATGAGGTTAGGGTAGCAGTCTGGCTCTATAGCTTATGGGTTACTGGAGGAGGATGAAAGAAGAGGTCCTAGAGTATGGGGATCAGAGTAGGAGTGAGTAAAAGTGGAAAGGTCCACCGTTAGAAGTCTAGCTCGTTCTTTTCACCCAACATCAATGAAGTTTGTATCTGGCGCACATGGCGCGTGTGTATCCAGGTTGAGTTAGTGAGGGACGGGCTGTCGCCCGGTGTGTGCCAGCTGTTTCACTACTAGCCGTCCCTAACCTGAGCTTTAACAATCTTGTATGACGCGGCCTGGAGCGCCGAGAGAGAACGATTCAACGAGCGAGAAGGAGAATAGTTATACAAGAGGGTAAGATAGTCAGTACACTAAGATAGACAGAGAGAAATAGAGAATGGGAAACCTTTGCTCGTGTGCCACAGCTGTGTCACCGTTCAGCATATCGTCGAAATATTATTTCCTACCGGAATTTTAAGTTTACTCGTGCCCTTTCTCCTTTACCAATGAAAAACTTTCCCGACCGAAACCACCGCCGCCGCGGCCATCTTTGTCGCTTCTCAGTTTGACTTTCCACCCAAACTCTACCTGATATACCCTCTACACTACGAGATTGACTTAAACGATCCAATCCTATTGGATTGTCCTAAACAAACTTTATTTCGAGTGCCGTAGCGGTATGTACATTTTATTCGTTTATTCACATTTCTTTCCATTAGAATGTTTCATTGTAATTGATGAGATCTTCTTTTATTTCTTTGTTTGTTTCATTGAATTTTTCATGATCATTAGTTACGAAGTCAAAGGCTGTTCCATGTTATTCATTTTATCGTCTATATTCTTGAATTTTTCATTCGTGTACTATAATGTGCTTATGTATATAGATATCTAAGAATTTATAATGTAAGTATATGTATATATGTATATTGCATTGCTGGTTCTCCTTTGACTTTCGTAAACTATCGCTACGAGTCTCGTGTAATTGCCAGTTTGCAGTATTCTTCCAGTGCTACCAAGCGAGAGAAAGTCAAAGAGTAAGAAGGAAGAGAGACAGAGAGAGGAAAATAAAGATTCGCATAGTACGTGAAAGTAAGACAAAGCCACAGAGTTCTTTATATTTTTTCCTTCTCTGTCCCCTTTATCGTCCTCTTTTTTCACCAATCTTATACTGTTACATTCTTGTTAAGAAACGAGAATTTTCACTGCACTTTCTGCCTCTCGCTCACACAAAAATCCAACCCTACGAAGCGCATAAGTATTAATGAACTGAACTGTTAATCAATATTCTCATTACATGACAATTCTTACTTTCTCATTATCTAATAATGCTGTAATTTGTTCGGTCATCCTGTTAATAGTTTCATTTTTTCTTCCACCGTCTTTTTTGTTGGGCGAACAAATTTCTTTGTTTTCAAAATTAATCCTTCGACGTGTATGAATCTCGTTGGCCTCGGTTTCAAAATTGGCCAAAATTCATTAGAACAGTGCGAGTCAAACGAGTCTTTTTTTTACATCTGATTTACTTTTTATTACAAAAAACGTAACGCGGTTTATAGTCTACTATATGCGTGTGAACTGTGAAATTGCCTGTTGAATCGCTTCACGTCAAAGAGCGAAATTGATTTTACGAAAATAAAATTCCTGAAACGCTCCCAAAGCGCGCGCAAAGAGGTCAACGTGGAGTGATGCCATTTCCCGCGCATTTTTATTTGAAATGAACCCCAGTTAATTGACTATGCGAAAAGTTCCTTAAAGCTGCCACAGATGGCGGAGCATTGTATTATAGAATTATTCTTTATTCTCTTACAGCCCTTTTATTTTGTATAAGTATAAGCGCCATGAAAGACATCCGTAATGGGGTCCATCCAAGATGTCTCACAGCCTCCGCTTTCTTCATCTGGATAAATAATATTTGGTTACCGCATACAAGATCGAGTTTTTTGCACTGGTATCAAGACACCAGAATTTATACAGTTTTGTAACAATAATTGATTAATCGTTTTTGATTAATTACTTTCATACCACTATACAGGTATATTATTGAATTAACGAATTAATTTATGCACATTATTGGGCATGCGTGGGACGAGTGTAAAATAAAAATATTTAATTCCTTAATTAGGTCACGCCTGATTGGATGCTCTGGATGGATATTAATCCAATCATGCCAAGGTGCTGAAGTGTTCGCAGGAAGTTACGGCGCCATTATAATGTTCCACATGGTGCGTGCTTGTAGGCGCTGCTTGGAAACTCCGTTTCGAAAAGCTGGGTTCTTCTCGTTGCTAAAATCCGTCATTAGAGGCGGTTGTCATGTTTCTTCTTGAAGTTGAAGAGTGACGGTAGCTTCCAGGATGCCATATAGAAGTGAGTGTAGCTTTATTAGTATCAACTGGATGCTGGAAGAACCTTCAGGTTACTGCGGTAACGTGATTACGACCTATGAACTCTGCGACCTCGGATACAATACATAGAACATACAGAAGAATTTATTTAATTAACCCCTTGCACTACAACATTCAGTGAGACTTGTGGTATGTTTGTGCGGTTCAAACGTAAGAAACACGAGTCAGACTCGTGATGCATTTTGCGGTCAAAACATAAGTCACGACAGTGGCGCACACAGTAAAATGCATAAAATTGACTTAAATCACAGTGCAAAGGGTTAACGAGAGAAATTATTTGCAATTCTCTTTGTAATTATGAAACTGATATTTTGGGGGATCATTGTATATTTTTTTTTTGTATGACTTGGATAAGTCATTTAAAGTTGGTTGAAGTTTTTTTTTTTATGTCTCTCCTCGGAATGGTTAGTGTACTTATATATGGGTTAGAATCGTGGTTATAGAAAGTCGAAGTATACCGTTACATTTTATCATGGAAGATAAGCAAATTTTGCATTTACATAATTCAGATATTTTAAGCCGCTTTCAAGTTATACCTAAGTCTAAGTATTTGAAGGGTTGATGGAAAATTTCGGAGAGATCGTTAAATATATAAAACTCTATAAAATTTCGAGCATGGTGCTTCGAGTTATATTTTTAAGCATATTCTATGGTGGATCAGGTGGGTTAGATCAGGTACCACGTGCTACACACGTGCTCCGTTAACATCTGTCAAAGTTAAAATCTCATCTGTCATTCGCGATACACCTGTCAAACGATTCATAATAATCAAATTGTAACATTTAATTCTTTGGTCAAATAATCAACATAAATATTACTGTATAGTATAAAGACTATAGTGATATTAAAAAAAAAAGATATATTATAATCTGGTATCATCAAAAGACTTCGGGTATGATGTCTATGCATAATCATGAGTTTTCCTTCTGGTCCATGACTCATCAGCATCCTTCAGCATCTTTCAGCATCCTTCAGCATCCTGTCCAATGCTTACTTTTCTCAAGTTTTCAGGATGCAAATTACGTGAAGTCTTTATTTCTTTGAGCATCATAGGGATACCTAGGTGTAAAAGGCGAGTGTCCTGTCACCCTGGCGATTAAATCAAGTCTGCAGTCTCGACGTGGGTACGTCCTCTACATAGGTACATAAAGCTGAGCTTGCGCACTGAGAACTGATCCTATCTAGCCAGTCTAGTCTTTTTTAACTTGAACCCCTTAACGACCTCTCACCTATGTACTCCACTTAGCCACGATATCCTCACCCTTCATCCTGAGGAAGAGGACCTGCGCCTGGCCCTCATATGTATATGTACTCGATCCTTCCAACCTTCCACCTTCTACTACTGGCTGCGCGATTCCAGCCCACAACGCTTTATTACTGCAACTCTCGGTCTGGTCCTCCGTACGGAGGAACAGAAGCCGCGATCCGACAGTTTAGCGTCGTCCTTCGGAGGGGACGGATGTATTCGGGTTTTCTCCTTCTTCAGAGACGGTCACGTGCTCCTTTGATTAAATATTACAAACTGCAGCTGAGGGCTGGACAAGTGTCATTTGGATCCTTGGCAATTAGACACGTGAGTTTGAAGATTTATTTTTATATTTTTTCAAGACCAGATAATTTTTTTTTAAGATGCTGGGTTTTGGTACGTTCTTTTTTCGTTGTGAAAATTGACTTTTTATATGCAAAATTTATGGGTAGGTTTTGTCGAGTTTGAATTTGAACTTGAGATAGATATTATGTATGCATTTTAATTATAATTTCTTTTTTCTTTTAATATCAATGACATTTTTTCTAGTAGTCTGTTATTTTTTTTTTCAACTTTAACGTCAACTTTGTCCATTCTTATGGTTATTGTGGATCGAGTCTTCGTCCCAGGACATATGGATTATGTGACGCGGTGGCGTGTGCTTTGATGTCTTTTTTACGTGACGACAATCTGCGGGTGCAAGTCCAGCTAGGATAGCAACTGGTCCCTTTGATTTTTTCTTTCCACGTATTCGATCCACGAGAGTCCTGCGGAGAACACGCGTGACGTTGATTCCTTTGATGTATCTGCTATATGTATACACATGTTGGAATTCAATTCCAGAACGTTATACAAATGTTTCATGTCCTTTTTAAATACAAAATTTTATTCTTGGTCCTTGACACTCTCGTATGACCCAAGAGACTTTGATATACCCTTCCCAAAGTAGAATGCGACCTGGCTACTTTGGCCATTAGTCTCACGTACCCTCCGCAACATCACGGAAAGCGTATCGCATCAATTTTACAAAAAAAAAAAATGTCTACCCACTTCTTCAATTGATGTAATTTCATTTTTGAAGCCTCTTTAAGTGATTTCGTAGTTTGTACATACGAAATTGCTTATTATTTTTTGTTCTTTCTATTTCATTATTCTTTCTTTCCTTGGCACGTGGAAATTTTGTTTTACGTCATCCTCATATAAAAGATTCGTCTGTATCTCTTGATGCTCCTTATTATATACCAAATACGATTTCGAACAATATCAGGATCCTGAAGTGTCCTTGAGGTCCTTGTAAAACGTTCGATAGCCCTTCGCCCAATCGTAGAAATCAGCTCATGAATTCTCCTCTTGGATTACAGTGAATAAGTCAAGTTCCTTCCGAAAAGTCGTGGAAGACGAGAATAATTAAATAAAAGAGAGAGAGACAAAAGGAAGATGTTTACCGAGACAGAAAACAATTTCCGAGGAATATATAATTAGAATGAAACAATTTTTCCCTCAGATTATATCTCTCCTTATTCTTGAATCTCTGGTCCTTTTCTTTTTTTTTAAGTGTTTCTCTTAGTTTCAAATGTGACAGAGCGATTAAACAGTCAGTGAAAGTCGCGTGCCCACAGCATAATTGAGCCACCCTGCTCGCTCAGGCTTGAATACAAATTAAGGAGACAAGAATTGAAGATTTTTATCTCATCATCATGAGCGACATAATATTATCCTTATTCCGGACAGCAGATAATATCGCCCTGAACATTCTTTTATTTTGAAACTTATTGACTCATCCGAACGTATAAAAAAGCAAAAGGAAGTTTTAAATATAATTAACAAAAATCATGTTCACCTGTCGCCAACAAATAAACAATTATCAATAAATCTTAAAGATTTACCCGTAAATCGTACATTTATGGTGATAATGAAATCATCAAGCTAGATATATCTTACTCTTGTACACACATATTAAACTGCAAGGGAAAGTAGCCACAAGATGGAGTCTAGTTGACACTGCAGAGGACTCTATCTTGTACAAAGACAAAGTGTCTAGCACTGTGGGAATTTCTAGAGAGTAGAGCGTTGTCCTACGACGTATAGGATGCAGGAGCAGTCTCTATAGCGTGTGGACCATGTATACGATAAGGCAATACTATCTACTATTACTAGTAGCAGTAGTGGTAGTATCAGACTAGACTTAGTAGTAGAGCAAAACGTAGTAGAATACAGTATAGCAGAGCATTAGAGCAGAGTTGAGTGTAGAGTAGTAGATATAGGCCGTCTCGCAGCCTGCAGGTCCGCATAGGTAGTATGTATAGAAGTATAGAAGGATAGAAGGTTTACTCACTCTTGGCCGAAGTAGAAAGCAAGTACGAATGTAGTATACGCGGCCATAGTCTATAAGAGGAAAAAGTTTTATTGTCAGAAGCATCGCCACGAGTTCGTTGCGTTGGCACCTTCGGCCTGGAACTAGCTTTTGAAATTGATAACATAAATATCGTCGCGGTGGGATGCGCTCGTGCTATTTATGGCCATTGTAATGACCCTTAATGTTCTCAGAGTAGTTTTGGCTTGGGTGCTAGAGAGCATCGTCGGCGAGTCTCCAGGAACCCGTGGAAATACCGCTAATTTTCTTCTACGGCCTAATTGTAAAGCCCGCCACGACTGTGGCGCCACGATACTCGCGAAACGTAACTAAAAAGATCTTCATGGCTTCTTAGTATTATTTATACCAGCTGTCCTGTGCACTGTATCTTATATGCCTCGAGTAATTTGGTTGTTTTGATATATTACTCTACATAGGCGTATATATATTGCGTGTGCAGATAGTCACGTGTATTTATATACTGTCTGTAGCTTTGTGCCATAGAAACGGAAATCACAGGATACGAAACTGTATCTGCATAGAAGATACTTCGACTAATACATGATGGAGCTTATCGTGGCACTGAAGGATTTTGGTAATGTTTAGCTTGGTTAAGTTTTAACTTACCTTTAGACACTATTACCAGTTGTAAACTTATTTACCTTAGTATTTCTGTATGCGTAGACGTATATGCCTTCTTGTTATATATTAAACCTTTGTGTGCACTCATTTTCAACGAAATTAGACGCAACATGAACTTGCAACGAGCGTTAATTAGACGCGAGCGGAAGTAGAAGTAGCAGCCTGAAAATGGCCAGTGATTAAGAGTGAAAAGGTGAATAAGTGAAACAGAATAAGATTACGAGAGAGTAGAAGACAGATAGGAGTGTGAAGGAGTGAGGGAGAAGCATAATCATTGTGGAAAATTACACCTACGATTTGCGGTGTACGAGTTTGAATTTCTCAGGCCAGTGTGACACGTAAAATCGTTAAGTGTCGTCGTACAATCTGCGAGGCTTTTATCAGTCTTTAATGCAGGTGTGTTTCGAGCACGTTAAAAATTGTATGAGGCACTTTTTGCGGGAAATATATAAAAACAGTTCTTTTCTTTCTCGTTTTTAAACTCTCCACCATGTCCTGGCGGACGGAAGTTTATAATGGCTGAGGGCAGTCTGTTCATTCTCTTTTCACTCTTTCTTTCTCTTTTTAATATCTTACTTGTACCGCTCTTGCACGACACTCGGAGTCACGTGGGGATCGAGGTTGTTTTATACTCGTTTGTCGAAGTTTACGTTGCACAAACAATTAATTTTTATCTGAAAGCTCTTTTTTTCCTTTCTTCATCCATTCATCCACCGTCCCCCGATCCAGTCCCTCTAATTCTGTCTCCGCTATTTTATTTTACCATTTCAAACTTCTCCTCAACCACAGTCAAATTCGACAGGAGACATTCTTCTACCGCTCTGTCTGAAAACTGCTGTTTCATTAAAGATAAATGTCCTCTTGAAATATTCATGCAAAATTTCAACTTGTATTTTCCTGCTCTCCCAATAAGAAATGTTCTAGAACGCATTTCCCCATATTTTCGTCCGCTTCTCTCGTTTCTTCACTATTCTCTAGTCCGATGGCTACTTGAAAATTAATAAAGACAAATAGCACGATAAATAAATCGATGCCACGGTAATTATACTTGGATGTTTAAAGCCAGAGCCATGGGTAGCCCATCGCGGTTTAAATAATATAAAGCGTTCGTAAATACATCACGTCGATATATATAATATAAATATATATATATATATAGTTGCACGCATAGTCTACATATATTCTATATACCTGGAGCAGAAGAGCACGCCCTAGTACATTCACAAGGGTACGTTAAAATATTGAATGTTCCAAGAGAAAAGAAAGCTTTCAGCGTCATTCAGTATGCAGTCTGGGCTAATTGGGTCTAGTGGGGATTTCTTCATTTATTTAATAAATCATTCAAATCAGAAATTTAACTTGGAATTAACCTGCGCTTTACAAACCCATGAAACCATACGCATGTTATTATTCGTGGTATTGATTTTTATTATTTGTCAAGCATATTATTTGTTGACTGGCATAGCTGTTAGAGTGATAAACATAACGGGGAAAAAAAAGTTTATTATATTTAATTTCTTCTTTCTCCTATTGACAAAATAACCACGTGGATACATTTCGCGTTACATTAAAATATTTAAATGCGTATGTCGATTGTGGACAATTTAATTATTATTGTTATCGATAAACGTACAACGGTATCCATGCATAATTTTACACGCGTCAATAAATCACATATAATGATTGCCGATATCGTATGTTCAAATCTATGCGTTGAATTAATACGTCATAATTATATATCGATAGTTTAGCGTCCATTGAAAATACAGAAACGTTCTACGATTGTTTTTTTGCATGCTTTACGATGGAAAGTAAATATATAAAACGTATTATTTATAGAACGAAGGAAAACTATATATACATATCCTTAATAAGCAAATACGTTAAACTCTATTAAAACGACATTAACCATAAAAGCCATTACACTTCATTTACTTGATTTCTCCATATATCAACTACGATTATACAGAAAATCATTTTCCACTGATTGCGTATTTTCGTGTATTCATATATATAATCTCATATTGGCAAGCTTTGTCGGACAGGTTATAATAAAGTTTCTCATGTTCATTCGTTCATTTATTTCTCGATTTACCCGAAAGCTTACGTTCAAATTTTTCATCGTAGGAATAACTTTTAAGATAATATTTTTAACAAGGGTACGAGGTTACAAATATATTTCTAAAACAAATACGGATCGATCAATAAGATTTCCCATTGAGAAATGTAGAGTGCGATTAATTTTAAATGGTAGGATGTGAGTGTCATCATTTCTTTTTTTTAGATAAGATTGAGACAAAAACGTTTCGACCGATTTTAGTAATTCGTCTTAAAATTTCGCCAATCACGTCGCTCTGAAATTGAGATCAAAATTATTTATTATTAGAACAATTTATACTATAAGTGCCAGTCTCAATCGGAGAAGCATAACGTTTAGCAATTATATATATTATATGCATAAGCATTCGTGTCACCAGTGAAACTTCAAGTCAGCTAGTTCGTTATTTTTACACTGTTCCTTAGTTCATCTTTTTGTCTCGGTCATAGCTAAATCCATTCCTTTCGTTCCAACCTTCTACGTAATACCTACCCTCGTGTATTCGAATCGAGCTAAACCAAATTCTCGCAACTCGACTGAAAGAGGCTCATTTGGTAGTCGCGACGAATGAAATTTCAAATGCAGATCAAGTTCCTCGTATGCACAAGGGGCTCTCGCATTGTTTCGAAAGATCGTAGAGCGGAGCTTGAAAAAATTATGGGTTAACTAATGGGATTAGTTTTTACGTTTGGAGATTACAAGATGGTCCAGCCATGGATGCTATAACGGATACCGGACAATTATGGCTGATTAAAAAGAAAAGAACAGTACTGACCAATCGAATATTTGATAATCGAATAATTAATTTTTATTGCGTCGCTGTAGGACTGATTAAGCAATATTAATAATTTTTTTGTTTGCCATTTTTATTTGTACTTTGCTAAATATCTACTTCTCATACGGATACTTTGGTGTCTGATACGTGTACTCGTATGTATGAATATTTTCGATTTACGACGAAGAAGAAAATGTTAAAAATTAATATAAATAGGAAAGCGCAGTAGACACCGGAGAATATGCAATATCCGATACGGATGCTGGGAAATGAAAAGTGCATTATAATATTCACGTGCACTTTTATAAGCTTGCGCAGTTCATACGTACAAACGTATAATAATTGTGGGGTGTAAATACGAGCTTTGCCGTTAATGTACTATAACGTTATAATGATATTTTTTGCCTAGAAAATGCATTCGGCTCGTTGTGTATTTACAGTGGGAATTTATTATAACGTATGAGAATATATTATGTATGGCTATATATATATATATATTTATATATATATATTTGGGTACATATTTATGTTTATATATTTCTATAGATATGTATCTACTTTTAGGCTGGCATATTCAAACTTTATAGTACATCCTTTCATTCTTACTTTTTCTTTCACTTCAATAACCTTTTCCGACTTTTGCCTTCGCCCGCCACTTCTGCGTCTTTTTGAAAACCAGGAAACTGGCCATTACTTTGCGAAACGGAAATTTCTTTGAATACCGTCGGTATCCTTTCTATATATTTTACAAAGGATGCCTACTATCCTTTTTCGGGAATTACATACTTGGCTCATTGAATAATCTTTTTTTTTTTTTTTTAAGAAAATTAATTTGACGAGATGATAGCGTTAATGCTAATATAGACAACTATAACAGGTTTGCTATGATTGGCGATTGATATTTTTTTATTTTTTTACAATTTGCTGCGACTTTTGGTATAGCGGTAATCGAAGTTTTTCTTATTTAGGAATGCAATAATCGACGAATATTCAACGTTCACATTGAATAGGACGTTATCTGGGACGATGGTATCTCTTTCTTTTTGTTTTCCACTTTGATTTGAAATTTCTTCTTTTCTTCTTCACCTTTTTTGTTTTTCTTATAGCTGGATCCATGATCGTGGCAAAATGGTGGATCGCGAGAAAGCCCTCATGGTGGTGCTGCTCGCCCTGCTGATCTATCCGAATCAGAATTTTGGTAAGTTTATTTATTATACCTCGTTGAATAAAAGGAATTTTTCAATTGCTGACATATATCGCGTGAGAACGATTAAAATGATTGGAAATTAAAGAAAAGAAGAGAGGTTGAACCATTGAAAAGAGGCTGCCATTTCTTGCACGTTTTCGGCGATTCTTTATTTTTTATTTTTTCAATTTTCTATACCCTGAAGTATCAGAGAACCCAAAATTTTGTATGACAATTTTGCAAATCACCACAGTCCATAAAATTTAATTTGTAGCAATTGAAAGCTTTAGCCATAAGAGTTACCCTGCGCATTGAAGTGTCACATATGAGAATATGAAACAACCTGTATTGACGTACTGTCGGTATGAAGTTTTTCAAAAAAGTCGAGCTGTCGGCGAAAAACGAAAATGGAAAATGAAAGGAACTTTGTCGATCCATATAAATAAAATAGCGTTTTGATGTCCGTCCCCGTTTTTCATTATTTCAATGTGTTTTTCTATTCCTTTTTTTTAAATAATACCACTCCCTTCATTCGGACGACACCTGTTCGTTCGCTTTTCAGTCAATAAAAGTGTAAACGGTGAAAAGCAAGAGAAAGATAAACAGAGGAAAAGGAAACAAAAAATTGAAGTACCATTAATGAAACACAGAGACACATACACACACAAACGATCCAGCTGCACTCATAAATTATTTTTGAACCGAATTTTATTCACGGGTGTTTC
The DNA here is from genome assembly GCA_031001745.1 of Hartigia nigra. Lineage (NCBI taxonomy): Eukaryota > Metazoa > Arthropoda > Insecta > Hymenoptera > Cephidae > Hartigia > Hartigia nigra. The sequence goes on from JARPRG010000530.1 coordinate 410,461, forward strand.
ACAGCTTTTCACAATTCATCCATGGTTAAATCAATTGGCTCAATCAATCGAACTGGCATCGTACAATTGACTACGTAGCACGTAATTAATAATACGCAGATTGGATCAATTATAATTCGTGATTTGAAGAAAAATTTACAATAAAATCCAATGATCCAGACAGTACAAATGAGTATCTGCGTTAATAAGAAGAGACACGTGCAAGACATTTTTTATGGAATTTTTACTTTCAAAATAAACCGCTTTAAAAGTAAAGCCAAAAAATTGGCTGAAAACACATTCAAAGATAGTCTAGAGAACTCAGCTCAACTCAACTCTATATATATATATATATATATATATATATGTATATGTATACAGGTACATCGTATAAGGATAAGTGCAAAGTAAGAAGGGTCCGGTTATTGTACTTGTTTACCTGTTTGGTTAGTCTACTTGCACAAGAAATTGCATCGTCTATCGACGCAACCCCTTCTTGCACAAAAGCAAGCCAGGTGCGTAGCTTAGACCTAGGGATGCAGTTTACTATACTGCAGACTCTCCAGTTCCTCTCGTACGCTATACATATATCGGCAGTCTATACCCATCTCTCTCTCTCTCCTCTCTTCTCTTCTCTCCTGATCCCCTCGCATCGCCCCGTTCATTCCATTACTGCAGGATATTTTTATTTTGCAACCCTGTCATGTCTCCAGCTTCATTCTCAATATTATTATTCTTCCAGGTTTACGTTACCCCTGGTACTAAGGCAGCCAACCCCGTGCCAGCCACAATACACAGATATAATTTTTCCAACGTATCTAATATTTTTCTCGCCAAAAAATCTTCACCGTCTGTTCATTTCCTTTTGCTCGCTCATCCACTGGATCACGATGGTTTTCCGTCATCCTTGCGCACCATTTTCTCTATCCTCCCCTCTCCTCCCTATCCTCTTCGTTCCATTATACATCCGTCTCTGTCGTCTTGACAATTTTCCATCCGACGCTTCCGCACCCGGAAGCCTTCGCGTAATCCGTAGAATTCAACCTGCGCGAAGATGCTTTTAACAAGGAATTACCATCCATCGTGTAATCGTGTAAATAACTTAATTTCTGAAGAAGACGGGGGAAGCTTGCCTGTAACGCTATCACCTCGCCAACGTAGGTATTTCGGCTGTCAGCAATCTTCAGGCACGTACATGAACATCGGCATTCCCTTACCACCTACATCCATGTCGGAGTCAATTTGCCGAATATTGAAAATATCTCGAAAGTATTGTCGCTTTTACGTAATGCTGATTGGTCGTTATTATCGTCGCGCAATGTGGATGAAATTGACGCTTAACGTGCTCGTTCACGACATGTAGTCAATCTGAGGAATTATTAAAAAAAACGTAAAGGTATGAAAATAATGTGTTAGCTCTCTGTTAGATGTCGGTCTGGGACGCGCGCAGTTCGCCCAATGGGCCTCTAGTGATAAGGGCGCACTTGTGAAGACATCTGTGTGAAATATTTGAAATGCATTATTAAAGAGATTACCCTCCACCGTTTGCAGGTTAGGAACATCAGTCTAATGTAATCTTACCGTAAGAATATTACCGAGTCCTGCTTGACACGCAGATATACAGAGAATAACGAATGTTACGGAGTAATTATATTCGGCAAGGTGGTACCAATGACATACGTAATAATGGATAGGCGTACCGCATACAAGTACACACGTACTGGTACTTGCCGAAGTATGGTACGCGGAGTTAGGTTATGTCGCAGCTATGTAGATAGATACTATGCCGTTGTCGAATTTTCCACGTGACACATGGCTTTCGTATAGGCCATAGACTATAGTATAGAATACAATGCTATAGTATATACTGTACGTTATAGGTACGAGGTTGTTAGACAATATGGAGTGCCGCGTTGATATCATCAAGCGTTCGGAAATGCTCGGTAATACTCGTCAAGGGTGGATCAGAAGTGAGAGAGAGAGAGAGAGAGAGAGAGAGAGAGAGAGAGAGAGAAAATTAATTAATCATTGCATATGGGGAGACGGGACTGATGGTACTGTATAAATATTCTTATTTATATTTTTATTTATCTTCTTTTACGTTATGGGCGCTTTGACAGATTTACGTGCTTTTATTTTACAGGCGGCGAGGGATCCCTAGTCAGATTTTTGAGGTTAGACATGCTTGTTGATTTTTTTTTTCTTCTTCTCTATCACTACCGGCGTACTCGTGACACCTTCCTTTAGTAAGCAGTGGAGACGTAATACGACGCCGACGGTGGGCGTCGCGATCCAGAGGGAATCTCGTATATCACCGTGGCGCCGACGTATCCAGCTTTATCGTATCTATATTGAACGTCACAGATTTACGCTTGTCATTACCTGGATGGTCCCTCTTAACGCGCTTTACGTTTACTATCCTGCGAAAGTAGATCGGCACCCCTGGCATCGTAACCTTAAACAAGTCTTTAATTTTTCTGCGTATTTTCATTTAACTTTGATCGATCGCATGTAATCACGGAGGGACAAAATGTTCTATTTTTGTTTCACTGTATCAAACAATCTCCCGATTACTCACGCAAACATTGAAATCAACGAATTTCTTTCCACTTAAGATTTCACGAGTAACAATTTTTTGTTTTTGTAAAAATATCTTTTCTACGTCAACAGGCGGCGCCTTTCAACCCGAGTTCTTATCGCCTATCGTCAATCTGACTGTGGCACGTGGTCGCGATGCTACCTTCACCTGTCTCGTGAGCCATCTTGGTGGATATAGAGTGAGTATCTGTTACGCAGTAGTCATCTTTATTATTATACAGTTACTATAGATACTTGACAAATACTATCCGAAGGAACAAACAGATTAGTCATGGATTGTAAAGTCTATATAAAATCCTGTATACGTGGAAGCCAACTTGGATGAATCTACAGATTGAAAAGGACAGAGAGTACACAGCTTTGTCGTTTTTTCTTCGCTGGTTCATCTCTCAGCTGATTCGTCGGCTGGTAAAGAAGAAGCTAACAGAATACAAGGGTTACCGATAGAGTAAGATATATACTTGTAAAAGGAGGGAGAGAGAGAGAGAGAAGGAGCCCCAGACGCTTATCCGAATATTCGATCTACCCTTCCAAGACGGTCTCGTGGGCATCCAGCTAGATACGACCCTTAACTTGGAAGTCATCGGTGTATCGGTGTAATATTGGTGGTGTACCATGGCCAGGATAACATCCATAGACTTTGAGAAAGGGATAATAGGGAAAGAGAAAGGGATTGAAAGAGAAAGTAGCTCCTTTCGTCAAAGAGATATCCTGGAGCAACAATGTCCTCGAGATAACGTCGACCTATACAGACGACAAAACGAAAGATCATCCCTCTATATCCAACCCTTCTATCCTGCCATCCTTCGAAACTACCTATCTATCTATCTATCTATCTATGTATATATATATATATATATATACTTTGAGCAACTCTAACCTCGCGGATATTGCTCAGGTCTGTCAATAGGTCAAATCTTTATTAACTTCGAGCAACCCTGTTCACCGATGTTCATTCACTTCTACGTCGTCGTTAAATCTTTCATGACGCTAATCCTCGATTATGGTTATTCTTTGGCAATACTGTTGACACCGTTACTCGTGAAAGTCAAGTTAAACCCCTTGCCCTCATGAGCATTACGCTTTTCGAAGTCGTAACATTAAGGGGTGACTTTTCTCTCACTCGTTCACTTATCCACTCTCTCTCTCTCTCTCTCTCTGTCTCTTTTGCTCGCATATACTCTCTTTAGCCTTAGAGAGACTGGAGCCGCTGGGAAAGAAGCTGAGTAGAAGTATACATATAGATTAGAGGGGAGCAGTAGGTAGGCTCCTTGGAGAAGTGGGTTGACGAGGGAGAAGGTGTATGGCGTGTTAGAAGGTGGTATAGCTAAGAGAACCTTCAGAAGTGTTATACTGTGTGTATACTACATGTATACATATGCCTTCGGGAAATCGCAAAGACGCGTATTCGTCGCGTGCCTCGCAATATCCGACGTGAGCGTCTCGCTCGTCGTACGGCGCGCCGCCTTTTTTTTATTTTTATTTCTCTACCATCCAACAACCAGCCCGAAACTTCGTGGGCATTTGCATTTCACCGCGAAATATTACGTATACCTATCCTACGAATATATATATATA
>JARPRG010000530.1:414715-436700 GCA_031001745.1 Hartigia nigra
CCAGCCCGAAACTTCGTGGGCATTTGCATTTCACCGCGAAATATTACGTATACCTATCCTACGAATATATATATATAATCTACGTATACATGTATTCATCTAGCTGGAGAGATACGTACCTATTGCATCTTACGGAAAACCGTCTAGATATCCTGAGCGCGTACACTGTGTGAATATGGTATGGGACACGTGAAAACAGACTTTGGGATACTTATACGTGAGAAAGCATATGATATTACAGCGTACATAGGGATGAACGGAACAAAGGATTTTTTTTTGTTTGGTTTGGATATAAAAAAAAACAAAGGAAAAAATATGAATCAAGAAAAATAATATATTTTATTTTCTGAAATTTTTTTAGATTATATAATATAATGTTTCTTTGACGCCGTACGCCCTCTGTTTCGTGCTCTTTGTATCTTGGGAATGACGTCGGGGTGCCGAGGGAGGAAATTTTACTGAGAGAAAAAAAAAGAAAATTTGTTTTCAGGTTGGGTGGGTTAAGGCCGACACCAAAGCCATCCAGGCTATCCATGATCACGTTATAACGCATAATCCACGCGTTTCTGTGTCCCACGGTGACCATTCGACCTGGAGCTTACACATCAGGGGTGTGCAGCTAGAGGACGCCGGAGTTTACATGTGTCAGATTAACACGGATCCAATGAAAAGCCAGGTATATTAATTCTCTTATATTTATTTCACGAAATCTCGCTCACGTAAGCCGCCAGGACTCTATTTTATTGGAGACCGTTAGTAAATCAGGGTATTGTCCTGTTTTTCTTTAGAAAAGAAACGATCCATTGTCCATGTCTTAATCTGACCTCTCCCCGCCTGTCCCGGTCCCTTCGTTGGTTCTCCTTTTCATCTGACCGACTGTGTCCTTTAAAATATGACAGTTCTACGACTTCAGCCTTTGGACCCTCGACGTCATCATGCCCATCTCGGATCTGGTCACCGATATTCTTAAGAGATAGGAACTGGTCCAGGTGCAGGATGAGATCTTCGCGTTAATTAAGGGTTGTCTGCTGAGAATAGACTTTGGCACAGTCTGTAGAATGCTGTCGAAGTCGCATCGAAGACTTTCTCGAGTGCTGATTGTTAATCTTGAATAAAAAGGACGGATTAGCAAGTGAAAATTCTTTTGAGAATCCTATTAAGCAATACACGTACTGTGTTGTTCTGTATAATAATCTTTCACGGATTTCATTTCTCTAGGATGACACTTTGAATTCTTCTTGTTACGTTCGATCGGATTGAATCTGGATTAATGCTCCTGGCGCCGATTGGAAATGTGAAAAGGAACGGAAGGACGTCGCAGGAGTCACTGGGTTTACATATTGAAATACTCAAATGAAGAATCCAATTAAATTTATTTCTTTTACACAAGTCTCGGACATTGCTGGGAACAATCAGAAATTGTTCTTTGCATTTCGCTAAATTTATGGCTAGTCATTCAAGATACGCTTTCAAGATATATTAATTTTGAGGTTAGATCTGTAAGAAACATTGATTTCAATGTACAAAATGGGAGTTGCTCTTTTTTTTTTTTTTAGTGGTTTAACGGTTTCACGATGGTTTATCAAAGTCATAGATTTATAATGAACGACACGTACTAGTCGCTGTACTACGTTGTATCGATTTTTACACGATACAATAATCGTGGAAACATTAATTGGAATAATTAAAAATAGTACTTGTTTCTATCCAGTGGACGATCGTCCTTACCGTGTTCTATCGATTAGCCTAGGTAGCCAGAAATAGTAGTACCAGGTCCCAATTAGTAATTTTCCTCGAGTTTCACGGGTTCACCGCAATTCGCTGGGATTTCCCGTCGGCTTTTCTAGTAACGCGTTCGTTACTGAAAACGTTTGCGAAGTAGTAAAAGTACCTGGGCACATCTGCCGACCACCTGCGTCTAAATAAACTCTATAGCACTCAGCCAGATCTGACTGACTCATACCAGTAGTAACAGGGACGCAGAATGAAGTACAGCCACCCTGGACCATACCAATCCTCGCGAGAAAAAACCGTCATGCATTTATGATGACGAGAAAGAGACGGGAGGAATGACTACGAGAAGAAACCCTTGCAAGACCCCAAGAGAATCGAAGAAAGGACAGAGATGAGAACCAAGAGAGAAAGACAGAGATATCTCTTTCTTTGGCTTTTATGTCCAGCTATATAAAACAACGGGTACCCGTCGGGTGTGCCTATGGATCCGGCTTTATTTATTTTCCCAGTATTGCGACCGCGAAATACAAAATACTTTTCCATTGGTATCTGGGATCTTGATGTGAGAAAATGGCGCGAGAATAAGAGACGACGTTGGACGTGGAAAAGGACTTTCTTGTAAGGGAAATATGAAAAAATATGAGAACGAAATAAAATAGCGACTATAATCTGGCTGACATTGTCAGGGGGGCACTGCAGCACTGTTCTATGGGACTTTAATCTCTACGACTGTTAGCTACTTATTATGTGGAATACACGATGACTCCCGTTAATTAAGGAGAAAAGCCAGCGCTATTCTCATACTCTATAGTATTTTTTACACTATTCTATTTTATATTCGCACCTTTTACGTTGACTTCATTTTCAAACTACCTCTGGGCACGGGTTGTGCTTCGTTTTCTTGAACAAAAACCTCCAGAGTCTGGGTGTATATTTCTTGAAATATCTAGGGATTCCATTTTTGCTCTACTTTTTCTTTCCACCTTTTTCCTTTTGACTCTCATAGCCACAGAAATCACGACTCGTATATCCGTTTTAGCAGCTAACCGTCATTGCCATTGCAATGAGTGCCGTTGATATTTGTCCTAAACATTAATGCTTTCGTCCCTTTTACAAGCACGACAATATTTTACAATCTTTCGTTTCTTTTCTTTCATCTCGCAATCGTCATTACGCTATGGTTACACAAAGAGTATCGGAGAGCGTATCTCTCACGGGAGGGCTACGTAACAACCTGCATGGAAAAGACTTTGTTTTACCATAGTCTCACGTTAAACGTTGCTGTGATCGTTAGCAGCGTGCGACTCTACTTGAAATTTTTAAAGCTGGAAACCACCTAATATACGATACAGTCACCCGGTATAATATATATTTAAATATTTTATTTTACAGACAGGGACCCTCTCGGTTCAAGTACCACCTGAATTTGTCGACGAAGAAACTTCCAGGGACGTCATGATCAGCGAGGGTGGTCAGGTGAGAATATTTTAGAAAGGTACACGAAAATATTATAATATAGGATGATCCCTAAGTATCAATGTAAAGTTTACCTAGGATTAAGCTTTTCAGGATTTTCAGGTAACGAGCCAGTAAATGGGTAACTGATTTCGTTATGAAGAATTATGCGTGAAATTGTCCGTTCTCGAAGAATGGATCTAATGGAGGATTCGTTGATTATGACGGATCTTATGAATTCGTTGATATTTCCTTCCCAACTGTCCCAGCAGTTCCTTCTCGCAGAAGTAACTTCTATAACGCGAAGCGGCATGAGCGTGGGACGAACGCAAGGACGAGATGGAAAGCCAGTTAGCGCGCGAGACGAAACGACAAACGTTTGAAAATGAAGAGCCGGCCAAACTCGATTAACGTTCATTTGCAAGAAAGCTTACCGGCGTCTGCGTTTGTCTAAATTAGGTTTCGAAGTTGCGCTACTATCCTCTAGTATTCACGGTACGACTTAGGGTACGGTTGAGTAGCGAATGAGACGAGACGGAGATGATCCTTGGGACGCTCTCGACGTCGTGACGCCTCTTTGTGTACGAATTTGATTTTCAACGTTGGGTACGAGTTATTCTGCAAATTAATCAGAAGCTTTTTGATTACATTTATTTTCCTATACCTCTGACACATACACACGACGGTACACTTACATGGTATTTAGAAACAGATTACTAAATTGTATTTCATTTCATACGTAACGTTCACGGTGGTGTTTTAATCAATCAATTCTTATTCGGTCTTATTTCTAGGTGCTTGGTTCTGTATGGCTAAGGTATAGACAAGGGTATAATATAAAAAGACAGAAAAAAAAAAAAATATAGAAAGCTGTAGAAACGGTACAGTGGTAAAACAGTAACACATAAAGCGTAAACAGTAGGAATCGCGTGAGAGTTATGAGATACATTAAAAAAGAAAAGAAAACAGAAAAAAAAAATGAAATACAAGTGAGAAGAAAGGAGGAACAAAAAGCCATGAGAAGAAATACCGATATATTCATAAATCTGGGAAGAATGATCTTAACCAAGAATAAGATGAGTTACGCGTGTTGCAGGTAAAGTTAACCTGCCGTGCTCAGGGCATACCGACGCCCCGCGTCATGTGGCGTCGAGAGGGTGGAAAGGAAATTATAATTCGCGAGGCGTTCGGCGCCAGTACTCTCGGCCAGAAAACTCGCGGTAAGTACGATAAAAGAAAAATTCATACATACCCATTCCTATATATATAAATTGCAGCAAAGACAGATAAAATCTGTGATAAGAAAATCCGGAAGTGGATGATCGCCGAAGGAAATTCAATCGGAAGACGTCGTGCGGATTCGTGAGGGTCACGATTATATACGATATTGAATATTTCGGGGTCCATTGATAACATTGATAACCTCAGATGGCTCAGAGACTATTCAGAAGAATTATATACAGATAGCCTTATCTCCAGTTGAGAAATGTATACTAGAATATCCATCTATATATGTATAAGAGAATGGTCGGGTCGGTAGGTGATATAGTTAAATGTACAATCTGTTTGATAAGGGTGTGGATTTGGTAATAGGGACTTGGGTAAAGTCAGCTTGTGGCGATTTTCATTTCCAATGCTCGAAATTCTCCCGACCTTTTAATTGACGTCCAATTAATTCATTAGGCAAAGGGTTCCTTGTTAAATTCACTCTTGTATATCAGTGCGTAATGTATATCCGCTATCAGCGTCTAGTATATAAATACACAATGCGTCTGCTCCTACGGTTCAACCGTCCCATTCACAAAGCCATCATGAATGAACCGCAGACGCGTATCGCTTTCCGTAAGAAACGTTTCTCACGGATTTTCTCACTGAGCGTTTTTTCAAATAAGCATTCCCCTCTCATTCCCATAACGACGATAAGCCTGTTGCTGCTCGCTGACGACAAAAGTCAATACGATTATTGACGAATATTATTGATCTATCGTTACAGTGAGCTCCGTGGCGCAATTTCAGGGTGAAGTCTTGAAACTAACCAAGATCACAAGAAGCGAGATGGGAGCTTATTTGTGCATCGCCAGCAATGGCGTACCGCCGTCTATAAGTAAACGTATCACGGTTAATGTTCACTGTAAGTAATTAGACTAATTAGCATAGAACCATTATAGAGTATACTCACTTACGGCGTCATTAATGTCTTTGAATTATTCAGTATCAATTCCCATTTACGGATTTAGCTAGATATACTCTGTATTCGGGTTACCGAGTAAAACAGTGTTGTTAATGATCAATTTATTAAAAAAAAAAAAGAAAACATCATTTTACATTGATTTTCATATAAATCATAAAATGCGATACTTGTATACACAGATATCTCTAGTGTCAGTATGGTGTGGCTGGCGCGTAAATAGTATGTATGCTAGGAAATCGATTCAGGGTGGGACGTATTGGTGGTAGATACGGTAGTAGTAATACATCTGGTGCTTTACTGCGGTAGCCGTAGTAACTGCAGGATCTCAAGAGGTTGAGAGAGAGATAGAGAGTGAGAAGGGAAGAGGGGGGGGGGGGGAAGGGAAGGAGCGTATCGACGTCAGATTGTGTCATAGTAAAGGAGGTAGTATTCCTGCTAATAGGAATAGAAGGGGTACTACCAATATTAGCGATACCACTAGTATCGCTACTAGTACGACTACTATTGCTACTATTACTGCTATCACTACTATCAAGAGTATTGCCAAGAGTATCAAGGAGTCTGAAACGGTTTACAGTTCCTCCAGTGATTCACGTACCCAATCAACTGGTTGGAGCACCCCTTGGGACTGATGTGGCGTTGGAATGTTTCGTGGAGGCCTTCCCCAAGTCGATCAATTATTGGGTCAAGGATAATGGTGAGTTCATCTTCTTGTTTAGTTAATAGAGATCTTTCGAGCCCAAGAACCCGTCAGTGAGGGGGAGCTTATGGATTTATGCAGATTAGGATACTTGACTGTGTCCACAAGGTATGCATCTAGAGAGTTCGTTGTAAGACGGATTTGTTGTATTCTCTCTGTTTAATAGAAATGAATATATATATATATATATATATTTATATAGTAAATAATTAAATATTACTTGACGATTGTGAAAACTATTGTAAGAGACTTTTTATTGCTTTGTGAAAGGAGCTATGATCATCTCTAGCTCGAGACACGAGGTTCAGGCACTGGCGAATTCGACCTTCGAAGTCAGGATGACGCTGACCATACGCAATCTTCAGAAACAAGATGTCGGCTCTTATAGGTGCGCGGCGAAGAATTCTTTGGGCGAGGTCGAGAGCAGTATTCGACTGTACGGTGAGTATTGGGAGTGAAGAGGATATCTCTTTGGACGTAGCTAAATGTATCTTCCATATCGGACTGACTGAATAAATGATTATATCCATTTGGAGTGTAGTGTTAGGTCCACGTTAGTTTTTCTTTTTTAATTCTTTGCCATCCCGCTACTCGAAGAATACTCTCGGCAGTTACTTTAATTTTACATGGTTTTATTATTATTATTTATATTCCTGCCCTTCGTTTCTACGTTCTCGTCATACCTCTCCTTCATGCAGACCTCTAACGGTAAATGGTCTCTATGCAAGCCACGGAGTGTTGCCGACATGGTAATAAAATACTGGCCAAGTAAAATCGCAAAATTAATTTCGCTCGGCGGCACCCTCGAGATCTTGCGCTACTTTTCGTTTCATCTTGTTGACGCTTTATCCGTGTTTTTCTTACTCTTCAATTTTTTTTTGTTTTCCTCCTCTTTTGAAAGATAAAAATTTCTTTCATCGCGTTTATAGGATTAAGCGGGAGTAGCGTGTAGTTAGAGAGGACGCATGGGCGATGATGATATCGTTAGTACTTTTGAAAATTGCAGAAATTTCGATACCGCAAAAGGCCCAAATGGCGACACGACCGATATTCTCGGACGAAGAGGAGGACGAGGGATCGGCAGTGGAACCAGAAATCGGAGAGAGCGGAAGTCGCTCTCCTTATCTGTTGGACAATACTGTACATGGACACGTGGGTCATCATACACCATCGCCATCGCCGGCCCTGAAGACCCTGAAGAAGAGGCCGCAGAATTCACTGACGTCATCGGGAATAGAATCGACAGTACGTGGAAATGCGATTCTTGTGCTTTTCGCGATTTCGTTTCGTTGGTAGATCCGCCAGATGGCGACAATGTACTGGCACAGGGTTTCCATGCCGATACTTTGCATTCATCTGTCTAACGAATGTGATAGAGGCTTGCGAATCAAGTAAGAGGAATGTAAAATGGCAAGGATGAAGAACACCAGTGTGAATATTTGTTTTTATCTCTGTCTCTCTCTCTCTCTCTCGCTTGTAATTCGTCGCCGTCTTATCACAATAGTAAGTGTCGCCGTCTGGCGGCGAATTACGAGAAATGAACAAGTTTTCGGACCTACGGTCAGAAATCATTTGTTTTCGGTGGCGATGTATCGTCTTCCCTGAGTGGCTTACCATTTCTAGTTGTAATAAAAGTGTGTATAATGTTCATGATGATGCAATCATTCATTTCTCTACGAGAAATCATAAAATTACTACTTTACGTCTAGAATGATGCCTCTTATGATCATTGAAAGAGAATTATTGTTACTTAACTTTGGATAAACATTCGACACTTCTACACAATTGGACTGTTAGTCGAATCTAGAAGGTCTCATAAATTCAAAAGATATTACGAATGGGTTTTAATAACTTAAGAAGATAATAAGGATATTAAAAAAAGGAATGTATAAAAAAAAGAATTAACAAACGATGAACGCCTAGGTAAGTGCGCCGTACAATGTATATATAGTATATACGTAATGAGAGAATATAATTAGTAATAAAAAATACTGCGGAGGCAATTAAAGAAAGATATAGAAGAGACGCTGCGTTAAGTAAAGCAATTTAATGAGGAACAAAAAACAATTCCAATAGCTATTTGATTCCGGAGCTAAGGACTTGATTATAGAAAAATTAATTAGTCCCTCAGCAATCGACTCAAGTGGGTAGCCATTCTACGAAAAGACTGTTGCCAATTGAAAGCTGCGAGTAGACAATTAGAATACAGTGATACCAACTTGTGGATAATTTTGTTCGAGGATCTTAATGAATTTGTTGTTCATACGCGCACCTGGAATGTTGGGGAAACAAGGAAGGAAAGGGCAGAGCCAAATAAAAGAAGGATCCTTCGAGAGTATAATCCGTTTCAAAAGTAAGAGTTTAAAGGTCTTTTCCTGTCTTGGGAGATATCCTTCGCTGACAATATCCTCGTGAGAATTCCACTACCACGTTTTCAGGGATATCATTGCAGAAAACGACAAGCGTCTCCGACATTGGGAAAATCCTTTTAGTAGTGTTTCACTCCCGCCTCTCATCCTGAGCCAATGACCTCGTAAAAAGATAACAGCACAATTGTTCCTCCCAGAGGATAATATAAAATAACCTTACAGCAAAAAGGATACCAAACCCTTATTCGCGTTGGGCAATTCGATTCTGAGAACATTTTTCTTTGATCCTGCCATCCAATAAGTAACAATATGGAACACCCAATGATGTTATAAATATTGTAAATAAGGTGCCTTGGTAAAATGGTTACTTGATGGATGAGCAATTTTCGTGTTTAGGTTCGCTAAATATAATTTAAATCTTGAGATAGAATTTATATATATATATATATATACACATACGTATGTATACACACACACACAACAGTTACCCACTGTAAAAAAGTATGGCTGGAATCTTTTTCTAACGGGAGAATAATTCTTCGCGGCCGATTCTGCGTCGGTCATCCGTACCCTTTAAAGAGCCTGGCCAGAATCTTAGTTCCTTCATAAATAAACACAACTGCTCGAACAGCTGGTGCAGACATAATTCATCGCGAATTAATTTAAGGGCCGCGCTTTCGTTCCCGCGCCAGTACTTTCATTAAGGACCGGTGGCGCCATTTGGTGGCTCGCTTTATGCTGATTTTATTTCCTTTCTTTCGAGAACTTGAGATCCCAGTAATTCTGCGGTATTATTACCCGACGGTGGCTATAATATAATGGTTACGTGAAATGTGAAGCATCGGTAGGTGCTTCGTCCCCTCTCCCCTCCGCCCCTTACACACACCCAACCTCCCTTCCCCTAGAGACCATAGGGCAAGGCAGTATCAATTTAAATCGATTGTGTAATATTCCGATATGTCGAATTGTCTAGCGTTCTTATTTTATTTTATTTTTTTTTTCTTCCACTTTTCAATACCTTCGGAGAAGAATGAAAATTTCAAGGAACCTGGAAAACTATTTAAACTGAAAAATAAAAAGGTAGAAGGAGAAAGAGCGTGAAGAATCCATTTAAAAATTCGCGTACATTTCGCGCCCGGCAGAACCAGGATCATGTAGTCTACATAGCCGAACTAGGTATAGTCTACGTGGTAGCTGCCTTATCCAGCTTGGCTGACTGGGATAGCTGGAAAGCTGGGTAGCGAACCTAGAAAAGCTGGAACCGTGGAAAATCTGTTCAATATCGTTTTATACTTCTTAGAAGACATAGAAGCGAGAGAATATGCCAGGGTTGCTCTCACGCACGTGCACCGCCGGCGTAAGGCTAACAGTCAAACACTTGGCACCAGCCGGTGCCTGGTATGTGACATGAATATTTGTTTCTAATAAAATATGCTGCATCGCCGACGCCACTTGACGTCCTCCCTATGCCCTATGCCCGACCAATCCTAGATTCCCTTTGACAACTGTCGCAGAATTTCTACGAGGTACAGGTAGGTCCTGTACATATATATATGTATGACACTTAGTATACTATACGCGTCCAGAGAAGTCCTGACGCTATACTTGATAATTTACGGTCGATAGAGTGACGATTGTAGAAACTAGTATTAAACAATTTTGTGAAAACTAGTATTGAACAGCAAAGCCGTTTTAGCAACACGTTAAAAGCATAGGTACTCTCATCCATAACGTGATTCGATGCCCTGCAGCGGGACAAAATTGTCATTTTGGTTTTAAATGGTTTTCCTCCCTTCTCTGTTTTTTATTTTTGTTTCAGCATATTCTATTAGTGTCCCAAAGGAACATTCGATATAAATATTGACACATCACTTGAATATCAGGCATATCACACGAATATCAGGCAGAATAACCATAAGGCAAGATGTCTGAACTTTCAGGCCCCTGTTGAAGGGAAGTCAGGCGAGAAACGATAACTCTAATATCCGCCGAATTTCCGTCGAGGAAGAACATTCGCCGCTCGGAAAGTGATGCTCTTCCATGCTGGCACTCTTAAACAGGATGAAAAGTCAACATCATCAGGCATCATCTCTTGTCTACCTTCAACGCTATTCTCGGACACAAAATGTTTATCGTACCGCAGATGTTAATACCGTCCGGGTGACGTAAAGCCTTTTAAGTCAATTTGTATTCACGATGCGAGAACATCTTTCACGGGAGTACCGAGAGCATTCATATAGATAGCAAACGAGTCCCGTATTAGGTTGAAACTACATATGTGCGACAGGACGTGCCTCGTGGATGGGGACGTTGTGACAAAAGTTAAGGTTAGGAAGTCAGTCGGTGTTCTGAAAAAGTGAATGTGACTTTGCTGCGATGGAAAAAATTAGTGGAGGTGGCACGGAGATAGAGCAAGAAGAGTAACGAAGAGAAAGAAGTAAGAAGGGAAAGAGAGAATAATATAGAAGGACGTTAGTATACTTCTACGCATACTAGCTGCGTTACCAGTTCTCGCTATCGAGCTTGGGAAAAAGTTAGGAGAGGGCGCGGGGACTTTCTCTTCTACCTCGCGTGATTTATAACCCCTGAAGAAAAGCTCCCGGGTTCGAAGGATTCGCATTTTTCTTTTCGCCCAATGGTAAAGGACTCGCGGGAACGGTGGCGCACTCTTGTTGCTCCTTCGTCGAAATAAAACTAACCTTAAACATTGTCGTCTGATACTAACGTAAGATACAATCTGTTACGTTGCTATACTGGCGTATAGTATATCTTACATAACATAATGGTAACTATAGTATATTGATACTTACTCTTTACTTAAGAAATATCGTTATTATTCGTTTAGATTTATATACTTTTTTTAATTATTATTAATTATCTACCTTCGGTAAGCTACTTAATGAAACAGGTAAATCTGCTATGTGAATCTCCTATCTTGTGTGGAGGATTCGGTAGGATGTTTTTCGTGTCCGATTTAGTCTGTATGGCTGTGCGCACTCTAGGACAGGAGGACGTCGTAAATTCCATCCAATTTGCCGAAATCGCAGTCTCCTTGACTAGAATCCCAAGAATAAGGTATGTAAGAGAGTCGGGTCCAGGTTGCTCGATAGTATTGACTATAGTGGAAAGGAGAAACGAAGGAAGTAATAGGTGTGCAACAAGATGAGTCTGAACGAAAAAAGGTGGACAAGACGGAAAAGAAAGATAGCAATGGCGGTACGTAGAGGAAGAAGAGAAGAAAGAAAAGTGGGCGCTTTTATAGAGACACTTCGCACGTCACATTAACGACGAAATGGATCACGTCCTTCCGAGCTCGTAAAGTAATGCCCCTGGACTTTGTTTACTTCCCATGAAAGTACACGTAAGCCGTTTCATCCATGAATCGCCTTTTTCCTTTTCTACTTCCTCTTGCCGTACTCTTCTAGATCCTCTTCATTGGTTCATAGTCCATCTTACCTTTTCTACATCTGTTTTGCGTTTACGATGAAACAGAGACTGCGAATACCGAAAACGAGAAGACCAAAAACTGTCCAGGTAAATTTTTGTTGTGCACTTTTAGAAAACGTCGAATGGAATTTTTTCTTTTTTTTATAAATATTAAGATATCCTAACCTAATTCAAGGCTTACTTTCTCAGGAAGCTAACTGGGTATAAATATACCTCTACGCGAGATCGTTCAGGATTCAATGATTTCCTTGAAGGAAACGGCGAGACGTGCTTTAGATTTTGCAAATGGAAAGCGATTTTCTGGTGTGGTGTACGAGGACGGGAACCCATCAAATTGAGCGAGACGTTAAACCAGAATTCTCTAACCCAGTTCCGGGATCGTTTTGCAGTTCTTGGATAGTTACGCGATACACAACCGCACCTGGCCAGGTTCGATTATAAAGTTTTCAGGAATCTTTCGAACTACGGCATCCGGCTTTTCCTTCATGGATAATTATTAATGATGCTGCTACCTTCGCCGTCCTTAAGTTCCTATTCTCGTTTGCGGCCAGACGCGTCCCGGTAAACAGTATATGTACGTATAAATTCCATGAAATCCGATAGTCTCCCAATTCGTCAATGCACCCGCCCACCCCGCCACACTCCCCTTTCTCCGTGCATCTCTGCTCTTCTTGGCTGCAATCTACCAATACCGATATCGTGCGCACGTGAGGTCGCGATTAATGCCGTAAAACTGCTATACTCAGCACATTTCTGAAATGACCTTTTGTACGAAGCATTTTTCAGACTCGTTCAGGTAGACGCGTTAGATGCAGACTGCACTTATTTTTGGCAAACAAAGCAGTATTTAATTTTGATTTTTTCAACTTCAATTTTTTTTCTTTTGATACGGTAGCCTCTTTACACGAAAAATATTATTTATATATCTAACCGAATTTTGTGCATCGAGTTTGATTTTTGCTGTAGACTTTTTCAGAAAGAAAGATAATCACGAATTTTCTGCAAGTTGCTATGGACGCGCAACAAGTGGGGCATAGCAATATAGTTACTATTATTTTCAGTATCCATCTATATAGAGATAACTGAACCGATAAAAATTGCATTTCCGACTACAATTTATGTCAAATATCAAATTTCTTTTATCGTGAGAAAATCTGTTGGTAAATTTTGAAAAAAAAAAGCGTCATAGGTTTATAAACTAAAACGGATGTTGTATACAATTTTTTGTTCTCCCCTTTTATAATCTCCGCAGTTCACAATATTCGATATGACCGGTCAGTCCGATTGGTAGTTTTTAGACAATAAAAGGAACAATAAATAAAAGAATAGTCCTGCCCGACCTGGATTTATTAGGAAAATCGGAATTATCTCGATCCTACATATCAGCCATACTAGTTCGTATTCTATGAATAATCGTGTGACAGCTGAAGACAAGTAGGTGACATTTGAGTGACGTTGGAATCTACCAGCAATGTATTGAGCATTATCGGCACCGTGCATATATCTACATATAGTTAAATATCCATGAGAGACAAAATCGAGGATTAAAAATCAGAATTTACGTAAACGCAGCATCCAACATACATATGTGAATTCATGCATGGACAAGACCATCCGATTATTCATAGACTCACGAATTATACCTAAGTGTCCTCCCATTATCAAATTCCAGATTGTGCTTGACATTTCAATTATTGATTTAAGTAAAAACTGATCCAATTGCAAAAAACGGTCAAAGCATCCATTTATATGCTGAAAGTATTGGTAAATATTTCTTGTAGAAAAGTAAAATCCGTCGTTGACTTATTTCTGTATTAAATGTATATTTACTAAACTTTAATATACATTTGCAATCAAATATATAATATTATTTACACGGTTATTCAGTAGAAACGCAACACCTGAAGTTAGCCCGTTCATTTAATTTCTATTATAGAACCATGTTCAGGTGATGCGTTTCTATTGAATAACTCTGTATATATATATATATATATATATATATATTAATTAAGGATGGAATATATTTAAAAAATTATATTGTATGCATGTCAATAATTAACTAAATATTGTCTAATTGTGATAAAGTCTATGAAATGTTTGTTATAGATACTACCCATCAATTTAAAAGAAAAAGGATAAGTTGCCTAGGCAGAGTTTTTCAACAGCGAACAGAAATCAGAAATTCTGCGCAGCTGAAATATTCCCATGAAAACTAATATTGTTCGGGCTTTCTAGTTTTTCACTGTAGGATCAATGCAAACAGGCCGAGGAGAATTGGTCCGTCACACGACAAATATTTATTTTTATTTCTCATCGACGCAATCGAACTGGAGTTGTGCGATTCACGGTTTTCATTTTCTTTTTATTTTACATCCAGGTACCCTTTCATATATATATTTAAAACGCAGGTTTATTCAGGACTATTGCATCAACCAAAATTGCTAGAAAAATCCTGAATATACAGTGCATACACATTGTACGTACCATACCTTTATTACACAGAACATACTTCCTTTTATATCAATCCAATTTCTGTACTGCAGTAATCACACGGTACTGGTTCCCGTATTGATAGTGGCAGTTACCAGGTAACTGCAGTATCTATATTTGGATAAAGGTCGATGAAGAGGATTTTGAAGTCAAGAGGAAAAAGGCAAGGAAGTTCGAGAGTTCGCATCCAGTCGTAGATTTAAAGACAATGAGGATTTATCGGCGTGGAGGTCTCGCGTTGTGGGCGCTGCTGCAGTCTTGAGGATGAGTATTGGATGCTGAGGAAGAGAGACAGAGAGACATATACACTGTATAAAAGAATGAGTAAGCGAGTGAGTACAGAAGAAAGATAGTTAGAGAAAGAAATTAGACGGTATAAGACAGCGAGAGAAAGAGAGAGATATGAAGATGAAGAAGGACAAAGATATGGATCCACAGAGTGAATGCACAGTCGTACCTATCGGGCGTAAAAGGATTTTCAAGAGCTGAAAGAAGATGATCGAGAAGGGGTCATTGATGGTAGCACAATGGGCCGGCGAGCATTACTTTCTGAATGACCCTCGTTAATCAGAATAGCTTCCTGCGATGCTATCGCTGAACCTCTTCCCTTTGCGTCTCTTCACTTCTGTTCTGTCGTGGTGCTTCCTATGATATTACGCCTTGCGTATTATGACTTCATATAATGCCAGCCTAGCCCAATAACCAGTAATATTATTTGGTAGCCTTATTATTGGGATACTCATTGATTAGGATCGTTTATTCGGTATATTTATAACTGGTGTAAGTATAGTAACACCACTGGTAAGTCATAAGAAGTTATTACTTAGTGTGTGTATATACACACACATATATATAATGTTCTATTGATTCTAGGGTCACTGGTGTGTACGCCTCTTTAAACGGCTTTTGTAAAATTTAGAAGGAAGTTTAAAAGGGATACAATGTATACGTATAGGTATGCAAAAAGAAGTTCCGGGTATCTCAGGTCGACGTGTCAGAGTCGAGTGGCCAACACTGCCTGGTGTATCCTCTGGACCCCAGGTGGATGGCAGTATTTTCCTGTCAGGCCGCATCCTATTAATTTTACCTTACTAATCTCCAATTTGTGTCTCCTTACTTTATAAAGTATTGGCACGAGGGATGGTCCAGTGGCTCTCAGAGCGGATGTTGGGGACCAGTAGATGAGGAGCCGGGAGGTGAAGTATCGGTAGGCGTAACTCATTGCTGATAATATCCGTTAGGATAAATCAAGAAAATACGTGCAAGTTGTTTGGAACATTTCAGTTGGCTTGATCCTGGATGTTTCTGAGGGCTCGAGGACCTTTGGAAATCCTTACCGGAAGGGTGATGTTCATGCCACTGATGGACAAGGTGGGTACGAGACAGTTTCAGCAGTCCCCGTGTATTTCGTGAAAACGACACCAGGCGTCGACGTCATAGTCGGCTGCGCCCCCATCTTCTCCGTCTGCTAAGTGAAACGCCACCCATTGGGCTGCCTATTGTTTTCCCTCTTTAAACCGTGAAATTCCCTCTTAGAAACTTCATGCCAGTTATTGAATTATTCGTCAGATAACAAGTCCAGGTGGTGGCTGCGATGTGGAGATGAGGATGCAGGAGGGCCAGGGTAGATTGGGACTGAGGTGGGAGTAAGTGAGGTAGACGAGTAAGATACGAGATAGTTGAGGAGCAGGAGGAACCAACCCAGACCAAGAGGAAGGACAATTGCCAGGAAACAGCTCGAGATAACAAACAACAACAACAAGAGCGACAAGCATGACGAGCTTTAACAGCTACTGAGGAGTGAGTTGAAAACGGTTTGTAAGGGATGAAATGAAGGCTCGCCAAGGAGGCGGCGAATGAGCGAGAAGACATTCGGAGGAAGAGTAATTCACCCTCCTTCTGTTGTCTCTCTTCAAACCACAGAGATTTTCTCAACACTCAACCATCAGGGTTTCCTCTTCTTCCTCGAGTCTGTCTGTCTTTGTCTTGTTGTCTTCCTATTCTTTACCTGTTTTTAAGATCCTCTCTCTCTCGCTCGCTCGCTCGTGTCGTCACTCTAGTCTCCTTTAAACCTTCCTTGCCTATATACCGCAACTCGAATGACCCCTTGGAGCACTTCATCCCTTATCTTTATAGTCTCTGGCTTCGTATTAGCTTCGAGAGACTGTTAATTAACGACTTCTTTAGAGCTTGGGATTTCATACCAAATGCAATACTCCGCATGGATTTACTAGCTATGGCGTTAAAGAATCTTTGGACACTCTTGAGGGATATATTATTTTACTTTTCTTTTTCTGGATTATATTCGGACAAATATAATGAGTTTCATTTCGAACGGATTTCGTGGTTTTATTGGAATTGTGTGAAAGAAGGGAAAAAGAAGTTTAAGAATATGTACTTTGGATGATTCATAATATATACTTGTTACAGCTGCTACAGTGATACTAGATACGCGGTAATAATTCAAGATGGAATATTTTTGTGACGTTCAATAATTGATATCGAAGGTATTTTCATTATCAAGGGACTTCGAAGCGTCGCGACGCATCGTACTGATCGATCTTCGACATCCTTGCGGGAGAATTATCGTCGTACCTAATGAAGGATCCTTAAAGGAGAAACGCTCCTAAAATGCACCTGCGATGCGACGCGCAACGTGGAATTTTCCATTGCGGAAATATCGCGTTGCTGGGTCTGGCCATTAGCAAGGAGGTTGTCTGTAATTAAATGTCTCCGGTACGCGCTAATTTTCCTTGATTACAGATAGCTGCTCTACGTCGTCTAGGGTTTGCGTTGATCCTTTTTTCTTTTTATTCTCTATATTACATCCTTACTTTTCATCCTGCTCGCGTCCCTTTAGATTTAGTTTACGAACGGAATTTCAAAAAACGATGTAAAAGTTACATGAATCATACGCAAAACAAATTCGTATGAGATTTACATAAATTTTTCGAAATATACTGAAACACGAGAAATTCATTGATGCCTTTGAAATATTTTTGTTTTTAATTAAACTTGCTATTTCGTATTACGTAAGTAGAAATGAAAATTAATTCGCTGAACTTGTAGTTGATGTCTCAACGTTATCTTTTTTCTCATTAGGTTCCGTGTACAAGGGTCGTTCAGTGTATAACCGGAAACATTATTTTAAAAATCGCCAGAAAATTCTGGTTCTCTATTGAACGCACCTTGTAATAATTTTTTCTTTTCAAAATAATTCGAAAATCCTTTATTAATTCCTGAATAGTTCCATGACAGTGCTGACATGCGCGCGTTATAAAATTATCCGACTCGCATTGAGTACTTCAACAGCATTCATGTATGTACAATATAGGTCCATATATTCCACTAGTCGCTGCAAATCAGATTGCCGAAAACGGTAATACCGTTAATGTTACGTGCGTCTCTCTAAATTACAAATGGACATTTGCGAACTTTATACGAATCCTGCCTCAATAGACACACAGTACACAGCGGAAAACCGTTGGCAACAATTTGTTCGATAAGTGCTAACAGAAAAAAGTACTACGAGGCAGTAGAAAAAAAAGAAACAACGTTCTATGGATAAAAATGTACAATCTTGAGAATTGCCCTTTTGAATTTTCGCGGGTGTATTTAAAGATCAACGAATCGCTGTTCCACCGGAAGTTTTTCATTGAGTTCCAGGACTTCCTTCTGGTCCCGTAACAGGGTGCCGTTTTACATCGGAAATCGTACTACTTTGTCCATAATTTAGTTAAGAGCGTCATGCGTGTGACGTGCACGGCATAGAATGGATCGGAACAAGCGAAGCGCGAATAGAACTGGCGTACAGCCAACCCTCCCGAGTCCAGGATTCGTGTAAGTGACTTATTATCCAGCCCTTATATAATATATAAATGCATATATATAATTCAAGTGTATATATATATATATATATACACATATATATATAACGGTTATATACCTACAGTGGCTGTGGTTCTGCGTTTGAATATCCGTGCGTGTTGCAATTATCCAAATAAATGGAGGGTGATGGTGACAAAGGGTGTTTATCTCTTATCTTCTTTACTGGAGTGAATATCAAATTTAAAGAAGAAAGGAATCAGCGACACGATAGGAAGTAAGGTGGAAGTGCAACTTCCGACAACTTTGCTTGTGACGAGATCCACGCACGACTGAAAACTTTGTTAACCCAACCTAGCCTAACTTCGGAAAACTTGAGTAACAATCTAGTCTAGGTTCCCGGACGTCCCTATTGGCAATCGATGCTGCATTATCGGAATGCAAATTCTTTCTGAAGCATTCTCTTTTATATTTAGTAATCATGCTTCCTTCCTTCGTTTCTCGCTCTTTACTATCGATGCAAATTTGCTTTATGTTCATAGATACTGAAGGCAACAGAGGCTTAGTCTTCACCGTGCTGAGTTTAAGCAGAGGTAAGCAGCCTCATTGATCAATTCTATTCAACTCTTATACTTGATTGGTTAATTCTGTTTAAACTCGTTACGGCGGAAACTAAGCCAGAGTACGGTATGAGTAAAAATGTATTTGCCTTAATTACTTATGACGGCTATTAGGGAACGTGAAATCTTCTACCGTGAGCATTAGTTCGCGCAAGATTTTATTGTGGGAACGGATCAGATTGGCAGAGGATGTGTCAGACAAAATACGGAAATTAAAAAAGACGGATTTTTTGTTGGACCACAGGAAGGATGGAAATAGAATGAAAGAAACGGAAAAAAAAATAAAACAAATAAAAGCAAGCGACGCAGTAAAAATATTGGCGGAAAGTATTGTGAAGAGATTAAATCGTTTACCAGAGTAAGATTTTATACGAAATATATGATATACGAGATAGAGAGAAAGAAAATGAAAGAGAGAGGAAACTGAGGGAAAATAAATCTCGCCAAGTTGTTTGCAAAGAAACTCATTCCTCTTTTGTTCCTCAACATTGTCAGTCAGCTTCTTTCGATTTTATTATTTTTTTTCTATACATTCTTCGTCTCTTACTTTACTCCTTGACAAAGGGACGGCTTTATACGTACGAGAAAATGGACGCCGTCAATCTTCTCAAGGAACGTCAAGTCGGGAGCATGACTAAGAATTTTCGTAAACGTTTCCCATCTCATCGATATTCGATCGACCATCGATTTTGTGATCTCAAACTTATATAAATACATGCACCGGAATGTATAAGCCGACTGGCTCGGTCCTTGACTACTTGAGTTATGTACTTTACTTCCCAAGAGAACGAAATACGTTTCCGAGTATTCCGACAATATAAACCGGGAGTGCATCATTTCGCTCGAGTATAACCTCAAAATATAGATTCCATTGAATAACCTCAAATCGATGCATATCAATAGATTGAAATAAATACAAGTAACTCTAATCCTCTGATTTTTATGTTACAATTCAAGTGGCTGGATTTGGTGTGGAATAACTTAATATCTGTGCTCAATAGCTTAGATTCTGAAGGCACATTAATTTTAAGGGTAAGTAGTAGCCCGTTGTAACTTGTGCCGAACCTTGGCCAACATAAACATAACCCAATTTAATCAAGAGCAACCAAACTGCGAGCCAAGTATCTAACCAAACAATTGAATTCTACGTAACCATGTCTATATACAGGGTTATTCAGGATTATTGCTCTAAATGAAGTTAGCTTGTCCATTTGATTTCAGTGGTAGAACTCACTGTACGTTGGTGCATTATTCCTGAGTGACTCTGTATATCGAGACGAGTAATTGCAAGCTTCAAAGACCGATGGGATGTGTTAAAGATGAAAGGAGCGACGTGCGAATTTCTCATCATTATACGAATAGGGGAAAAGGTAAACGTAATAGCTGCACCTGGCAGGCACTTCCGGTACCTTCTAAGGGAATGCAGAGTAAAGCCGCACCGATAATATAAAGATTCACTCAAGAAGCCGGTCACGTCTCACTAGGTAATATATGCAGGGAAACTGAGTAAAACAAAACAGTCCTACCAAAATTGAATACAAATTTTCAGAAGCAAAAGAAAAGGACGACAAAGAAAGAAAGAAGAGGCGAACCCGTTCGGGCAAAGCAGCGAACGCGTAAAATGCGCGGGAAATTCGATTGTGCGTAACAGCCGTAGGCAATTACGTATATTTTTCAAACGAAAATGTTTTCGAGGGCAAGAACTTGCGGAATTTTATGATGAAAATCCATACCCTTTTATAAGGGTACAAAAGAAGCTCATCCAATTCGACCTAACCTATTTAAAAAGTTGGTGAGTAAATCTTTTAGCTAAACAATTCAGCATCACGTTTACTCGGAAACAACACATTCTGCTTTATTATGCCTGATGTATAAGAATAGGGAAACCTTATTTCAAATGTACGAAACTTGGCAATTTATAACATGCCCATCGTTGTACCGCTCTTAGCGTGCAAAAGGGGACCGTGGTGAAACTGCACTGTATAATTGGGATGAATATTGAGAAGTTGGCAATGGAGTTGTAAGTAAACTTCGATGCCTCCGGGCGGCATTGCTGCTTGAGAGCGGAGACGTGTTGCGGACAGACCTTCACTTCACTTCCCTATCCGCCTACCTTCTATATCTAGTACCTACCTATATCTTCCTACCTGTGTAAGATATCTACCTATTGCTACCACCTAACCAAACCTTCGACCTCCTCTCTATTATCTTCTATACTCTCTACAAGCTACTATTGATACTCATCCGCATGTAGTATGTGCACCTACTACCTACTTACTACCTTAGTTGGTTAGGACTAGAATACTTGGAACTTTTATTAGATTTGAATTAGATCAGACATACGTGACTTTAGTTTATTCTGTATAATTGAATGGATTTTTTCTCACGTTTGTTCTCTTTTTTTTCTAGCTCATTCTGAACGATTCAATTATTTTTAAGGACAGGAGGTAGCACGAGCGTGACAAGTGGACCAGGATCATTCATAACAAAATTGGTATAGGCTTATATGCGTAAGTAAGTTTGCCATTTGGTATCCATATTTATATACAGATATAGTTGCTGCTTTCTGATGCTAGGAGATTTACTATTCTGTACCGGTTCGTATAACGATAAAGTCTACTTTACGTGTTCAAGCAGCTTAGGCACCTACACTCTTACGTCGTATCGGACTTGGGGAAAATAAAGAGTGGGGATACCCAGGAGAGAAGGCATAAAAAAAAATGAAAAATAAAGAAGTACCATTAAACCAGAGCACCACTTGTGCGTTCCTGAGTATATTTCTCCAGGTATCTATATTGAATTCATTGAGATCGATATCACTGTTTACTTGTTGCGCAAAATTCTCTGATCCTGCTGTGATCCAATTCATCATCAACATATATATTATTGTATATATTACGACGTGATTTTTCGATTCACGGTCACAAAAGGGCCGTAGTTAACGATTAGATAGCGTTCGCGATTGGCTAACCGATACCGAGTCATCACCCGGTGTAGAAGTTACGCTCTCGGCCAGTTCAGGTCAGGAAAGAGGAGAGTCGGCGTGTTCGAATCTGCCGTGAGGCGAAAGACCCGAAGGACTGGGTAGCCCGGCAGAGGAGAACACCCGACGAGGCGTCTCCGCGGATCGGCAGAAGCCCGGGTGCAATACCGG
>JARPRG010000532.1:24495-41842 GCA_031001745.1 Hartigia nigra
AAAACAAAATTATCGAATTTTCACTGCGTCATTGAAACAAAAATAACAAATGACTGATCAATCCTTGTCTGAATTCTTATGTAATTCTTTTTTTTAACGTCAATATATTTTTTTCTATTATATTTGATAAACGTTAAATATGTCTACCAAGAAAATGATGACCAGGCGAAACTATTACGAAAATATTAATCGCGTCAAGGATTCCCTTCTGCAATGGATTTGCGAAAAGCACGCGACCAACAGTCCTTTGGATAGGGATCTTCTTAGACAGAGAGCAATTGATCTGGCCAATCAGTTTGGAGTGGAAGGTAAGTACAGGATCTTTCGATAAATTTATACAAACGGATGATGTACGATAAGTTGGATATAAATTTTGGGGAAAATTTTCAAGATATCCAACGAGAAGGTTAGGTTAGACCGAAGACATTTAATGTTAAATAGACGGAAAAAATAATGTGAAATTTTCATCTTTAGATTTCAAGTGTTCCAACATGTGGCTGACTATTTTCTTAAAGAAATATGGCTTCTCCACAACACTGACAAACTGCTGTGGTCCCACCTTCACGGATTACAGGAAATGGGTGGATCTATTAAGATCACTGATAACCCAATACAGATACAAGGATCTTTTTCACGTGGACGAGATGATCATGTACGTAAATATGTCGCCTAGGAGACTTCCTGCTAACGTAGATACGCTCAAGGGTCTAAATAAAAGTGACAAGATGGCCGTGCTCATGTGCTGCAATTCATCCGGTACGGAAAAGATGTCACTCTTGATATCCGGTGGATGGAAAGGTTCGATAAAAAAGGAAGACTATTGTTACAAGTACAATGAAAATTCGTCGATAAGCATGGAATCATTTGGCGATTGGTTGTCGGAGCTGAACGATAAAATGATCCTGACGAAACGAAAGATCCTTCTGTTGATGCAGAGAAGCAGAATTCATATTTTGAAAGATCTTCAATTGAGCAACGTTAACTTGATATTCTTTCCTCGAAACTTTCCCACGAATTTACGTCCACTTAGAAGAGACATATTTCATTGCGTCAAGATGATCTACAGGAGGAATTACGTTGGCCGATTTGGGATTAACGATCATTCGAAATTGACTGTCGATGATGTATTGGAAAATATTGTTGACTCCTGGAAGAGCGTTCCCAAGGATTTAATAGTATCCAGTTTTCAGAGAACGTCATTCAGATCGGATGACCGTTGCTTGAATATAAATTACGAAGGATGGAATAAGCTCGATTTGGGAATTACTTTTAAAAGGTTTGTCACGTTTGACGATTCACTTTCGGACGATCCTACGGACTTCTTTGGCACTCCTAGAAGTGGATGCAGTTCCTACGTTCCAAGAAGGAGTTACGAAGAGACAGTAGATTTGGATTATCCGGATGAGAAGTCTGATAGCAATTTAGATAAGGATTGTAACGATGAAAATACCCTTAGCGCATCAACCAGCAAGGACGGTACAATATCCGATATGGAAAATTGCAGTAGCGTAAGAGAGAAAGAAGAGGAAAGGAATTTATCGAAAAATATGTATTTACATAAATCGACAAATTCTTTTGAAATCGCACCAGGATTATTCGACAATCCAATAAATCTCGAAGTAATCGTTAATAATGTCGAGATAAACGATCTTCAAGGACAACCAATGGATTCTGTCAGTAAGAATTCTAAAGACATTCCACACAATAGCGAATGTCCTGAAATCGGTGAAGATCGTCCATCTTCCAAGAGAAAGCAAATTGGACCGTGCTGGAACGATAAAGTTACCGATGTGGAAGAACCTATCGATAAACGAGCAAAAACGGACGACAGCTGCTCCCAGAGCTGTGAAAGGACCTTCGTCGTGGCTCCTATCATCCTGGACACCATAGCTAACCCAACCTTAGCCAAAATGGACGAAGCAAGCGTGATAGAGCGTGTCGCTAAGCACTCCACGAGTTCTAATATGGACCCTGAAGGAGGAAAATATATAGTCACGATAAGCGACAATGCCAGGAGTCCATCGAGTTCTTCGGAGAATTAACAGGCAAAGAAAAGGATTTTTCAAAAATTTCAAAATTAATCGATCACGAACAATCCCTGATCTGATAATTATTTTCAAAATATCTCGACTGTACATAGAATAGAAATTAATAATTATATTTTCTTTTCATCGAAATACTTTCACCGTTCGATTAAAGTTTCTAAAGATTTTTTTTTAATTTGTTATCCCGCTCTTATAATAAGCTGTACGTAAACGTCTTGAATGTTATGCAACCCAGGGATGCTGTTTCTGATCTTGTCTAGGGCTTTGAGTAATGCGAATTGGATAACGCAGCAAGATACGTATAGAATAGAAGCAATGTACTACCTGGTTATCCTGTGGAAACGTATGTGCAAGTGATGCTGCATAATTTATAGATAGTGCCTCTAATTCGAGACACATTTTACATTCAGAATGGAAATTATTTATGACTTGCATCGACATAGCAAAAATTTACGTATCGATACTACGTTAAATATTATTTTTCAATCATTTTCTCGCGCTATTTATCATTTTAATATTGGCATTCGTAAAACTTATGATTGCCCAACGCAAAGTTTGACAGTTACTTAAAGATTTGTATATCAAATAATTTTATTTATACGGAAGATACAATCATTTGATCGACTTTGATTCTCTGACCTTTCCCCCCGAGGATCGATATTCCGTCATATATACATTAGCATGCGTGCTATGATTTTGTTTAATTATTCATAAACGTAATGCCTGGAAAAACAAGAATCTTTTTGAAAACACAGGAAAAGCTTGGGATCGTATTCAAATATATATATATATTATATAATTTTCTAATAAAATATATAATAATCTACTGGATAGCAGATACATATTTTAATATTCAATGTACCTTAAAGTCGAGTAGACTCGATGTATAACGTATCGACGAAATATCAAAGTTCAGCTAATATATGCTATACGTTATACGTTATATTTGGTGATAAAGTATTATCGAATTTATTCATTAGCGTCAGAAGGCATTAACGGCTAATCAAAGACGTAACTAAAGCCGATTATAAATCTACTGATTTTCAAAAGCTTTCGAAATATTGTCAAAAAAGTAATTAAAGCAGATCGATGTAACAGGATCAATGATTTTTGTATTATGATGTGCGTAATGTCTGTTTAGAATGTATTGACATGCTTATATACCTTAATAACGTACCACGTCAGGAACAATGGCGAATACACAATGGACTAAAGGGGTAGTTTAGAATAGGATTGTATAGATATGATAGTAGACAATTTGTCATATGCCAATGGGACTGGTGGTTGACAGGGATAGAATTATGCCAATGACATATACAAGCCCTTTACCTTGATTCGATTGGTAACCATTGAAATTACTTAATTAATTTATCCCATAGTCCATTCGATGACGACAGGAGAAAATTGATTAGAAAAAACTTAATAAAAGATATTCAGCGGATAGACGTTCGTGGGAAATTTATGAATCTTTATTATATTACTTTCTCGTTAAAAGACATGAATTTGATTAAAGTGTTAGACCGTGGACTGAAAGGAGTGCATGTAAGGTAAAGCGTATATTTACGGTTTGTACAGAGTTTTAAAAAAGTATGTACGATTATCGTTTTCCAATTCTCACAGTATTTATCGCCTTCGGTACGTGGCTTGTATTATTTATGAGAATCGATGGCTATTCTTTTAAGAAATTATCTTGACGATCCTTGCACGCTGTTCTTGCTGTAAATTCAGGTATTTTTCTTTGTCTGTAAAAATTGAAGTAATTTATCTTTGCTTTGCTTCGTTCATTGTGGGTCAACATATTTTGTGATTTGTTCCAAAAAGACTTAGTTGTAAGGAGTTTGGAAAAGTGACAATCTTATGTACGATATGTGATTTAATCCGCGATATTAAAGATTCTTTAATCGTTTTTCGTATCCGGTCCGTACGGTTAAAAATTCGTGCTACAAGAATTTCGTGTGGAACGAATAAAACGTGTATAAAAGTTTTAGAAAGTTTTCGTTAACTCGTCCCGTTGTTGTAATTAATTTACGCGTGTAAATAACGTTTCTAAGGAATGTGGCTATCTGAAAAGGTTAAATTAAGGTTAATAAAGAGAAGAGAAGAGGTAACGAAGTTGGTTAATTATTACGCTTTGGCGTAATCTAACGGAAAGAAAAAAGAGAAAAACAATGGATGGAACTAATTAAACAAGTTGTTTTCTAAAACTTTCAAGTAAATGCCGGAGACTGGATATCGTGCATCGTAAACGGAAAAAGCGGAAGATAAGCTGCGAGAATGAATTTCTGGTGAGAAAACCATTACGAAACTTCACGATAATTATCGGTAGAATTGAGTTAGGTTTTTTGATATTTAGGTTATGGAACTTGGAAAATGGAGAACATACTGTTTTTCTTTTATAAAATTATTAACTTTATTAATCTGACCATTAGGAGACAATAAAATTGCAAACTTGCTTGTAAACTTAAAATACTATGCTTTATCGCATACACCAAATTTTTTCCAATTACTTCAATCCATCCATTTACTTAATTACAGGCCTTTCATAAAGGCATTGATTACGACTAATGAATAATCGTTCGAATTAACTTAAATACAATTTTTTTATTGGTTTGGCTTTGGCCTCAAAAACAATTTTCAGTGCCTCTTTTAGTAGAGTCTTGTGTATTGTTTCAATATCACTATCCGCATCTATGACTATCCATGAGTTATCTTTAAGGTTCCTAAAATTTTTGGCAACTTTTGTCTGTATTTCTTTGCGTTCGAATTTCTCTTCTCCAAAGTTGCCTCTTTGAAGCTGTGTTTCCAAGCTTAACTCGAGTAAAAAAACAATATCAGGTCGTGGGAGTCCAGTATCGCATGTTTTGCATAAAGAAATATCTAAGCCAGTTGTTGCAGCAGCGTATGCTGCACCCGATGCTGCATACCTTGAATTCCAAATAATACTCGTTACTCAAAGACCTAAGTAAATGCATTGTTTTTTAATATCAACCACATACCTATCAACGACAAGTGTCGTACCAGCCTCCAAAGTACTAACAATATCTTTGCTACATTCCCATCGATTTGCAGAAAACAATAAGTACGCTGCTTCTGGCGAAAGATCCTTCTTGTTTGTTAAAACACGTGCAATCATTTGTCCTATTTCAGTTGTTCTATCTAGAAAGAACAATACGCAATCATAAAATATCAGTTCCAACAACAATCACTAGCTGTAACCATTTACCTGGAAAGGCTCTGGCTTCAGTAGGAATTCCATGATCATTTAAAGCTGCTACAAGTTTCTTAACTTGTGTAGATTTTCCAGTACGGTCACATCCTTCTAAAACTAATAATGCTCCACGTTTCATGTTGCAGGTATATGGCGAAAACTTGTTGCAGTTGACTTTATTATCCCAGATTCAGTCAAACAGAAGCAGGAGCTACAGTAAGTAAATATCAAATGAAATCCGTTACAAATGGTACCAGTGTAATATATTCAGCACCATCTATCGGTTTGCCATGTAAAGACCAACTGTAGTAGCTGAATTATATAATAGCATTGACCGAAGATAAATAAGCCATGCATCTCCATTCTTTCCTATCATGCAAATCTGAAATACTGACAAATCCCCAAGAATCCTATCATTTGTCAGTTGAAGTAGTTTTACTTCGTTGATCCAAATAAACTGTTTACTTTAAAAATAACATTTGATGTCCAGCATCTGGCTCCATCTTATGGTGCGTTTTGAACTTTTCCATTTCATTCGGTAACCTGTTCTCCACTAAGGCTCTTCAAGGATCCTCGAATCTACCGGGTGTTCGCAATACTCATCTTCGACAAGGTGTCTACTTATCTTTGGTCATCTCCAATAGAGTCATGCCGATAACGTAGATTTTGACAGTACCAAATGTATTTTAGAATGACGCAATTGCAAGGTAATATTGAGAAAAAAAAATAGAAGCTATTCAGCAATACGTATTACACGATTATTACATAATATCGAATTATAACGTCGACAAACATCCTTCTCTCTGTAACTCTTCGTCCTGGTAAAAGAGGAAAATAGAGAAATTAAGGATAACGTAGGGCAGAATCACAGAAAATAAATAATACGACAGAAGTAATTTGTTGAACGATACGAAAGTATATTTTTTGTCTGCTAATATAACTTCCACGATAGACTGACTTTTATACGTTAAAGACTTTGCGTCGGATACTGAACCGACCTGAATAACATCACTCTCTTGACTTATACGTTAATACAGTAATCGTTTAATGGTCTTTTGCGATCGTTAATAACAGAAGGAAGGAAAAATACAAAAAAAAATAATAAAAATCACAATAATCGCTTCGGTACCTTATTCAGTCTGCTAAAGGATTACGGGGTAGGATCCTCGAGCTTAAGGACACCGGGTATAAGTGCTTGGAATACTTGGAACGACGTTTTAGTTACATATTTGTCTATCATTAAATACGAGATTGATTTGCTTATCGAGGAGATAAAAAAAAAGTGACGATTGTATGGAAGATAAAAAATAGAAATACTGTTAAGCGTTACATAATAGTTATTTCGTTTGACGATGACTTCCGTCTTATAAGAATCGCGTTTCTAAATTCTTTTTGTTTGTTTCTCGAGACGATCGTCGGAACTAGGATAAAATTACGATAGAAGAATAATTAACGAGGTCACTTAAGAAACGTTTGAATCGCGTCACACGAACGGTCCTGTCCAGTGTTTAACGTGCGTGTGGCTGGTACCCGTTACCGAGACGCCATGTTTCTCTAAGATGGCCGTGGCCTTGATCTTGTTCTTGTACTTTACATCCTTAGGTTTGAGAACGCTCTTATGGTTGCTAAGAAGTCGCGACGGCGTCAAGATGGATTTGTTGCTGAGTCCAGTTGCTTCCAAAAAGTGATCGTAGTAACCACCATTTAAAATGGAATCTTTAATAGCTTTACCGCCAGTTTCCATGTTATTGGAGACTATAAGATTTCCTAACCTCTCAGAGCCATCAGCCTCGGCGCGATCTGGATCGTCCGAGAGATCACAGTCGTCTAGATTAAATTCCTCGAAATTTTGTCTAATGTCAAAATCCTGATCAAAATCGACGTGCTTGTCTCGCGCTCGATGATCCTTTGTTCCACGTTCTTCCGGTTCGCCGCCTATTTTGAACTCTTCAAAATGACGGACGATATTCGTCACCTTGGCCATCTTGGGCTTTTCTTGGCAGAGGTCTTGGTTCTGTCTTGATTGAAAGGACGAGCGAATACTGTTGAATTTATTCTTTCTGAGGGTACCGTCGTAGTTGCTGTCGTTTGTTCTTGATGGAGGCGACCTGCTGTTTCTCTCGTCGTAGGTCAAAGTTCGAACTGTCGTGGTTAGCGTGTTGTTAGAAACGCTTTTGGCTGGCACAGAAAAGCCAATTCTTTTCTTTTCGTGTTCCGGCGTTCCGTCCGACGACAATTGTCTCTTGTGAGACTCGTTGATGAGGAACGACGGACTTGGTATTTTTTTCAGGATTAAGGTATTATTTTTAAATTGTGGTTTTGGCGGTAACGCAGGTGGCGTCTTCGGCGGTGGCGGTGAGATCACTTCCGGCAGAGACTCTATGTCCTCGTAGTCTAAATTCTTAGCTATGGTCAGACCCTTGGACGACATTTGAAGACAAGTTTTCTCCTCTATCCTCTCCATCTTTAATGGCGGACTTGGCGAGTCGTTGTTCGTCTTGATTTTTGGAGGATTATTGTTTAACGATACTTCGTCCACCTTTGGTTCTATTATTAGGATTGGAATGGCCTTTGATTCGATGATCTCATCCGTTGACTCCTCGACGGTCTCCACGAGAACGTCACTACTCACGACTTCGTTGGCTGACTGGACGATCTTCATACCAAACTCATCCTCGGAGGCAGTGGCCTCGAACATTCCACTTTCAGGATCCGCGATACTTCCGCCGCCATTATTATTGTCCTTATCAATGATATTCTCATCGGAATTGCGTCTCTCCATTTCCGAACCAACGGATTCAATGTCGGAAAGTCTTGCAGGTTGAAAGCTGACTATTCTACCACGATGCTTGAATTTTCTAGGTACCGACATTACGCTATCCTCCTCCTCCATGTCCCTGAGGAGGATCTGATTGACGCACTCCAGGACAGAATTGTGATTCCCATTGGAACGATAGGTACCAAAGACCTCATCACTGTTTCTATCCTCATCGGGATCACTGTACCAGTTGCCACTGTTCTCCTCAAGATTCGTTTCCTCCTGAACGTCAATCCTGGAGCTCCTGAGGACGCGCGGTTGCTTCTCCAAGTTCCTGGCGTTATTCTCCTTGCAAGCATTCTCGTACACCGGTTCCTCCTGATCTTGCTCCTCATCCTCGTCGTCCT
This sequence comes from Hartigia nigra, assembly GCA_031001745.1. Classification (NCBI taxonomy): domain Eukaryota; kingdom Metazoa; phylum Arthropoda; class Insecta; order Hymenoptera; family Cephidae; genus Hartigia; species Hartigia nigra. The sequence goes on from JARPRG010000532.1 coordinate 32,914, forward strand.
CGTCATCCTCGTCAGACGCATAATTACAGTCCATACCATCGTCCTTACTGTCCGTCCTAGCAATACCCAGGCTCTTCGAGTCTGATCTCTTGTATATCTTCAGCGGCTTCGACCTGACAATCGCGAAGCGTCGCTTGGGAAATTCTGTTCTGTCGTCTATGGTGACGAGGTCCGTGTCGCTATCGGTTACCGTGTTCGGTGTACATCTGTTGGACTTGTTCAGGGTGGAACCTGGCGATACATCAGTACTCTCACCCTCGCAGAAACCCTCGGTGCTAAGAAGGGACGGACTGCTGTCGGTCGTCGTGGTGATGATCGACACGTCCGTATTGTTCTCACTACTCGTTATACTGGTCTTGGATATATCGCTCTCGGCGAAGCTGTGCGTCTTCCTGATACACGTGCCAGGATGTCCTTGCTCGGCGTTGAGCTTAGTGATGATCTCGCACTTAAGATTCTGAATGTCCTTGCTGAGGCTACTGTCGGATCGGCTCACGTCGCTCTTGACGCTCTGGAGATCAGCCGTCGACGGCTTGTCAGGGGACCTGTCGTCATCGTCGATGCTCTCCTTGCAGACGACGTTCTCCCGCTTGGACTTTATGTAATTTTTCGTGTAACGTCGCAGCTTGGCAATCTCTAGCTGCTGATTGCGAATCACCGTGTCCTTTTCGCATAGAAGCTGTCTGATGGATTTTTGCTCCTGCTTCAAGCGACCCTCCAAGACCAGAAGGGCACGCAGGATCCTGGATAATTGCTGATCCCGAAGGGCTCTCTCTGTCTCTCGTCCGGCTGTCCTGCTGTCCAATTCTCGCACCAGGTCCCTGCATCTCTTCGTAGCCGCTCTCAAGGCTTCTCTGGTTCTTGCCAGCTCCTGCTTCAAAGTCTTCACCTCGGTCTCCATCTGGAAGCATTCGACTAGAATTACAATATGGTTCTCGTATGGTCATTTATTTATTTATTTTTTTTGTTATCCTTGGAATACAATTATGTCGTAGTATCCATTTAGCGACAGGCTCATCTGCACGCGGTCTACTCGATTAATCGATTATCTCGCTGATCAGGTAGATCGCTCTTATAGGAAGCCACGACGATCGACGTGTCTTTGATGAATTTTTGAACGTGTGGCAAAAAGACGCAGCTGCGTCAAAAGAAAAGCAAAGCTATCCCAGGTGTAAAGTGAGACCAGAAAGACTCGACCTGGTGATCCACGTACGGTAGGGATAAAACAGTACGAGAGAAAGGAGTCTGGAATAAGGGCGCTGTCAGGACTCCTAGTTACTAAAAGAAACCAATTCACTATCGTCACTATACATATATCTGATATAATAATACATTCCCTCACTGACTTCAGTCTATATCATTTATACACACAGCAAGTAGCGACTGATTCTAATTATTATTCAAATATATTCATCTTTATAAAGTTTCGTCGTGGTCCTGAGCGTCGCCTTAAAATCTTTTCGACAATGAGAAACCAGTTTCAGGCCGATTTGCCAATCTTTAAAGGATCCCCGTGTTCTATGGCGGCTTTATGTGCGACAACAGCAGCAGCTGTTCCCCTGAGACTAAAGGAAGCAGCTTTTGATTCTCTCTACAGTTCCCTAGGGATATCGGTGGCACGTGCTCCCACAGAGTCTCCTGGACCCATATGACTTTCCATTCCACTGACCTGATCTACGTCGATCTTTTAGAAACAGAACTTGGAACAGATACGATTTAAGGATCTACAAAACTTTTGATCCCAATTAAAGTCGCGATCAAATAAATTCTTACAGATCCGATACGTAAACTGATTTTCATGCTCGATTGATTTTTCTCATTGTTGACCGTTAATTATTCCAACACCTCCCGCTGAGAAACGCGTCGATTTCAAATATCAATACGATCCTCGGATCGACAAAATTATTCGCAGCGTGCCCGCTGTCCACCCACGGATCTATAGATCGTTCGATTAATTTTTTTTCTTGTATCTGCCGAATCAATGGAACTTGGTAAAAATAAGCGATTCTGTCTGAACCGGTGGATTTTGTTTTTTTCTTTTTCTTTTTCTTTACTCTTTCACAAATTAAAAACAGCTGTGCCTGACTTGGTTCTAGGTCAACGTTAAACGGTAACCAAGTAGATACAGTGATCTTTTCGATCTTTTGCTACCAGTGCACGTTTCATGTATACACATACACTGCTTGTTATTCCTTTCGGGATTGATTTTCTTTAGGCCGAGTTTCCATTTGCACGTAGAGACAGTAACGTTGACATATCTGCCAGTGCATGTGTGTGTGTGCGTATATATATATATATAGTGTACGCGAAAACGTTATCAACGCTAAAAACGTCGTCGTTCTTTTATAATCTTTGTACGGCGATAACGAAGTCACGGATGTGCTAAATAAACAGTCCTGGCGAGCGTTAAATTTGCAATTACTGTAACGAGCAGATTTTATTACGTGAGAAGTAGACGTTAAGGGATACCTCGATTTTTGTGCTTCTTGGAAAATAATAATTGACGAGAAGACAAAATACGTAGTACAAAAAAATCTCTCTCTCTCTCTCTCTCTCTTTCCCTATGTATACGGAGAAACTAGACACTGACAAAGAATAAAGAGAGGTGGAAATTTATGACGTCGCGAATCCTGAGGAAGCTGCAAATTTTAATGACACGTTGTAATTAGCCGTTGGCTGGTGCTGAGTAGAAGGGTTACGTGCCAACCGGCTGGCACTGTATATCGTGTGTGTGTGTGTATGTACATATATATATATAACTGTGGGTACTTGCACGCATCTATCGGGTGAGCTTGAAACGGGTCCATAAATAATATTTAAAAAAATATATATATAAAAATTGCCGTAAGTGCCAGTAGGTATGTACGTAATTCATGGAAAGAGACAGGAAGGCTCGCGGTAGTCATGGCAACGCCCAACGCTTTAATGGATTATTAGTAAACGCTATAGGGGGATTCCCAGGCGTGTATTACGAGAATGAAAAACAAAAGATACAAATAATAACGAAGACCCGTGCCAAAAATAAAATAACCCTAGACAAAGATATATGTATTGATTAAACGAAAGAAGTGGTCATATAAAAAAAAAAAAAAACAAATTGCCAAAGTGGCACAAACTTCCCGAAAAGTATGTGGCAAACTTTCTCCATTCTTGCCAACGATTTTTTATCCGTAGCACGAAGAGGCAGTGAGGCGGAAATTTTGAAAATGGAATGACGTCATCGCTGACCACGTGGTGTAATCGTCACAACACCCCTCCCCCATCCCCATCCTTGACTCTTTACAACGCATACCGGTTATCTACTCCTATCCTCAGAATGCTGCTCTCTTGTCGCTCTCTAGAGAAGAGAAATAAATAACGGAAAGGAGAAAGTCTTCCGGACAGTAGATAATTACTATAGAGTCACGCGATATTTGATCGCCATTGTTGCTGATTAGTTTGCCGTGTACACAGCAATGCTTATCGTATATAATTATCGTATATATATACATATACCGTCAGTGTGTCATACGACTCGAAGACTGATTACGTCAGCGATTTGAATGATTGCTTGTTTAACGTCAAACGTCATTTCATGCCGTACCGTTTAATGTCACCATATCATTTTCAAGTATGTCACTGACGAGTATCAAGTCATTGAGATACTTTATTTTCTCAGGTAATCTTATTCTTTTCGAAACGTAAGAAGCGTGACAGCGATAGGTAACGCCCAGAAAAGAATGGAAGGTAGGGGTAATTGATTTGTTTTTTTTTTTCTCACCCTCTGTAATCCTGTTTTACCACCTGGGTGGTGGTCTAGATTATTACGTACCGGGGAGTCCATGTTTTCGCTGACATTTCCACAGGTCCAAGAAAGAAATGCTGTTCAGAAATTTTCGTATTCCAATCGACAAACTGTACGTACACTTGTCATTTTATATCGACTAGGCCATCAGGTCCGTTATGTCCCATTGAAACAATAAAGAGTTTTGCACGTAGGAGGAAAAGATTTTAACAGAAAAAAAATCGTTCCGGAGGTAATGGTGGGATTAGGGCAAGACGAAAGTATCTGTTGGTTCTTTTAAGAGAGAGAAAAACAAAAGAAAAAAAAAGAACTCCAAGAACAAGACAGCACAATGATCCCTTCCACGAAAGTCCCGTGAGAAAAGACACCTGTACTTTTCACGGACGTTGAAAATTAATGGCGCGAAAGGACGAGGCATTCGATGGAGAAAAAGAAAGACATTTTTTTGTCAGGCTGTTTCGACGTCTCCACGAAAAAACGCGTAAATCAGGAATAAATCGTAAGGGATTTTGAAAATTCTCAATTTTTCATCCTTCTTTCGGTAATATTTACACTTCAATATATATAAATATATATACACTGTAGAACTCTGTCAAAACGTGAACTCTCTCGTTGTCGCTCTCGTGAAGTTCTCTCTTTCTCGTTGCTGGAGTAAAGAGCACGGAGCGAGCAAAAAATAACACGTGAAAATCAAGTGTGTGAGAGAGAGAGAGAGAGAGACACTCTCAGGACCGCGTTCAAGATCAGACTGGTACGCCGTCTGGTCGTTGTAGCCGGTAAAACGAGGAAGGTAACGGAGAGTGGGATGGGCCCCTCTGACAGAGCGTGAGTTGAGAGCTGAGAATAAGAGAAAGATTCAGGCCAAGAGAGGAGAGGAGAGAGAGAGAGAGAGAGTTGGATGAACTAAAACGTAAAGGAGACCAATGCGAAGGTAGAGAAAGAAGAAAGACCTCTATATATATATATATATAGTAAATGGAAACAGGTAGGTGTTTAGGCTTTTTGAACGCTTAAAATATATGTCCACCAGGTAGCGTTCAGGTAGCCGTATCAACTACGAACACTGTAAAGCCTCCGTTTTTTTTTCAAGCCACGTTCATTCTAATGTAAATGTATATGCAATCAGCTGATTGAAAATCTTATACAAAACAGGCAGCTGATTATTTAGCGTTTCTTGGTAACGAAAAAAAGGCTGTCGAGTAAATTTAACTTTTATGATTTTTGCATTAAATGATCTTTGAGGTTAGGTCTTTGTTTTTTTTTTAAGCCGGTCGTACAGTGCAAACGGTAAACGTTAAAGGGATTATAATTACGTGTAATGGAGTTGTTCTGATTCCGAACGCTGAATGTATTTGATCATGGAGTTGAGAAATATCTGTGGCAAGAGACCTGGTGAAGGTTTCCTGCTGTTCTCGGAGAAGAGGTTCGCGGTGGTCCGTTAAGGATAGAGGATGAGGATTCAACTTGTTTCTCTTGTAGGTTATCCTTCGCTGTATCGTATCCTCTCCATTAATACTTGGAGGCCCTGGGGCGTCCAGGGCGTTCAGGGCGTCTGGGACTTGGGGCTCTAGACTGTAGATACCCCAAGGTAAATCGTACATGACACGCTCGAAATAATCATTAGGTCTGAAAGTGACTCTGAGAATTTTCCCACGGAATCAATGACTCTTAACGATTTGGAGGATAAGGAAAATCGGCGTAAAGTCAAGAAATCGAAATTTTGCATGAAATCATTCGAAAAGTTTGTATTCGACTTATCGCTTCGGAGGTTCGATGACGTTTAATATGGATCTGTTGATTAATTTTGTCGATTTCATTGAAAAGAAATAAAAAAAAAAAAACACAATTTTTTCATTATCGATTTCTTTGCCGATCTACGCGAGTCACGTGATTTGTTTTTTTTTTTCTTTTCTTTATAACATATAGATCTTCCCAACGAACGCCCGGCGCTTCGGTTTCTTCGAGAAAATTTATTTCTTCCATCCATTCTTCGCATCCTGGGCTCCACCCACCTTAGAGTCTTATTGCTTCGAGTCTCTAATCGGCCCCAGAGCGGCCTTCTGATAAAGGAGTAGTATCCAGACTGTACCATCAATGATCGTTAATACGCCCAGATGCAACTGGGGCTATCATCAATTATTCGAGGGACGATAAGCGTGACGTACTTGCCAAGATAGATAAGAGTTGGCAATCGATCGATTATATCGATAAAAAAAAAAACCATAGCGAACCCAATAAAAAAAAGTGTCGACTGTGAATAATTTTTTCTTTCTAATTCCTTCTTTTTTAGAACTAATTAAATAATCAATTCAAAAGATCATCGTTCTTCTCATCGATCACTTACCGTAGTCGTATAGCTAAGCCATAATTTGGTATCAATTTTTTTCCTGCACGACATCCTCTCTTCGCTCCGATCTTATCGACGGAATATTCACCCTTTAGATACACCAAAAAGGACGCTCCAATTAATTCAGCGTCGATCCCGTCGTCGGACGCTGCCACCGACGATAAATCTTCACACAGAACGTTTCGAAATCTTTGACGATCCGATCGATATTCCAATTTCTCATGACACGTGGTGGGGATCCCATGTGCGAACAATAATAATAATTATAAAATTCAATTATTTACAAACAATAAATTTATTTTGATTTAAAAAAAAAAGGAAATCATTTTTCTCTACAAACTTTAATATCACACGCTTTTCTGTACTTTATCAAAACACTTTTTACTCGATCACTCAAAATTTCGTTATTTTTCGAATTATTCATCCGATCGGTACGTTCTCGTGATTTTTTTGTTATCACGGGTCACCAAGACCCATCTGACGTTCCGTAGACATCGAAAGCAATCGACCAACTGTCAAGTCTACCTTGGTAGTCGTTACACCCAGTTACAGTGTTCCTAGGCTGATAATGAAAACAGACGCGATAATGATAACGCGAAGGTTCCTCATCAAGTCGATCTCATCGCATACCTCAATACGTATTACATATCCATAGATGGCTTAGCAACGCGAAATATCGAACACTGATAAGGATCTCAAAATAGAATTAAAAAAAATAAAAAATAAATAAAATAACCCATAGCCTGTAACACACACCCGTACTGGTCGATAAGCAAGCACCGACTTAAGCGCCCCCTGGACTTTTATTTAAAGAGAGAGTAAAAATACAAATGGCGATCGAACCACAGGATATCCTTCGCCAAACTCCACATCCTGTCTTTGCCCATCTATCTTACAGGATTCCGTCGTTCTGTGAATTATGAGATAAGTAAAGTAATTCCAAAAATTGCATACTATCAGGCTGTACGCTGCTGTATACAATGAATGATGTCATTCTTTAATTAATCTTGTATTACCTCTGTAAACGATGAATATTTTTTTTTCTTTTTTTTTTTCATCTTCCACGTGTGATATCCTTTCTGTATCCCCACGACTGTAACATTGACTTATTTGACAAAGTTATTTAATTAATACAAAAGGGATGCCCACCCAAGCGTTCCATTTAACTAAGGACACAGCTGCCATACGTGAATTTAGTATCTAGTGTATTTGCTAGTAACTCCTTACTATCGTATACATTCACATATGCTACGTCATCGCTCTATACGTCCTCATTGTATTCCAGAAACATGTGGTACAATTTTATATATATATACATATACTCTTGTACCCCTCCCACCGTACCAAGTACCCTAATCACTGATACATATACATACTAGGCAGGTGCGTAACAAAGGGGAACCTTATGCGGGTCCTACGCACTTCCAATCTTATAAACGACACCACAAGCAGTGCTTAGAACGCTCGAAAATATTTTCATGACAATCCGATCAACGTAATTAAAATTTAATTGGTATTAAATCAAAAATATATATGTAGTCCTTAAGCTAAAATTATTTTTATTTCGTTTTTCAGGATTTTTTTGTCATAAGACTGCAATTTCATTTTATTGTACAAACAAAATTACGGTTTCCGTAAAACGAAACTTGCATGAGAAACACTGTGAACCATGTTAAAAAAAAAAAACCCTTTCATCCAGCTGGTTCATTGAACAATGGGTTATAGAAACAGGACGCGAATGACATACGGCGAAGCAGTCGCGTTAAAAGAAAATCAATAGTTTCCAGATAACAGTGTCCATGCGTCACGGGCAATAGTGCATTTGCGTAATAAAAGTGCATCTATTTCTGACGGTAATGCGAGTGCATCGAGTTCCGGTCTGACGTAGTTTTTATTGATTTACCATAATATATGTATATATATATATTTTTTTTATAGAGTTATGGTACAAAAGATACTATGTTTTTTTTTGTTTTAATTTCTTTTATAAAACTCAAAGGAGATTTACGGGTACCTAATTTGACTGTGAGATATCACCGGATGTCCTATCGAATCATGGCTCGCAGGATATACGAAACTGAACGCCTGTTATCACTCATAGGAATGACCTCAGAGTTACATGACTGGACGTAGAGTAGAAATTGTGGCAAAAAAAAATAAAATAAAACGTTATTTATTTAGCAACCATAATTTTTGTATCACTATTCTTATGCAATTTCGGAGAAAATGGGAGAAGCGCGGTAAGAATTTTTTTTATATTATCGGATAACGAAGAATTTATATTTGGGTATCGGTAATGACGTATATATGAATCGTATGATGATTATCATAATAATATAAACGACAAACCGGAAGTGGCGTTACTCTTAGGAATGCGAACGGTAAATACGACGTCCCAGTTTTCGCAACTAAGACGCTCATCCAATATGGAGCGAAAGTCACCATATAAATTCAAAAGTTTAATATACTATATCCATACGTATCCATACTATATATATATATCCATCAGTATAGTATGGATACGTATATATATATATACACACCAGGACCGATCAGTTAAGCATCAAGAAAACATTCTTCTCCCCGTACCCCGTGATAAATCATTTTCATAAATCATTATAACGATCCACATAATAACAATAGTACGATCTGTCGATGGGATCAAAGTAAAATAAATCCAAAAAGTGATTAGATAATATCGCCCTTAAATTCACTCCCAAAAAAAAAAGAATTTATATCGAGACACCGCAGGCCGTTTGATTTTTTTCAATTCCTTTTTTTTTCTTTCTCTCTCTCTC
>JARPRG010000532.1:41942-57317 GCA_031001745.1 Hartigia nigra
AAAAGGACTGAGAATATAAAGAGTCAATAAAAGAGAAGACCAAGAAGAGAATAAGATTAATAGAAAAAAGAAAAAAAAGCAGAAACGCCCGGTGGGCTGATCTTGGATGTCTCAAAGGGCTCCGAGAAGCAATCTTCTCTTGTATACAAAGATCGTTTAAGCTTTTAATATTGGTACCCGTGGAAAACTTCCTATCCAATCATTCCGTGACTATTTACCAGCAAGAGTTGCGTCAATAGGATACGGTAAGTCTGAAGTATACAATCAAGGACTCCATTAAGGGAGGTTCTATGGATTTCTTAAAAAGAAAAAAAGAAAATTAATAATAATTTGATAAAAATACATATTTTCTTATCGGACTCCCTACGACGATCTTGGCACGATGCGCCTTTAATACGTATATTAATAATGATTCACGTAGTCCAGTACATGGAACACCCGGGTATCCGGTTTGTCTGTAATAACATATGTACGTAATCCCATAGGGTTAACCAGAGTTGTTATCGGTTACAGGTAACCTGGGCGCAATATCTCTATATATAGGAGCCACGGGAGTTATCGGTATCTCCCCATTACTCCTTGCTCGTAGACTGTCTCTCAGGGATGAGAATGAAGAGAGGAAGGAAGATAAGAGGAGAAGAAGATCGAAAAAATCGAAATTTCTATTAGCATTTATAATCAAGATAGGATACCGTTGGGTACGTGGTGAATCTTCCTCGGAGAAAGAGGTCGACGTTATTCTGCTCTCCGGGTACATGGATGGGTATTACGTCTGCGCGACGTATGCGTCCCGACGTCCCAGGAGCTTACTCGACCACGACGTTTGTCGAGCGTCGCATCATTCACAGGTTAATACACAGCTAACAGTAATACGAGTCTTTTATTGAAATGGAAACTTCTTCCAGGTAAAACCCGGACGGGATCTTCTTCATCTTAAAGATTATACGCGCGACGTGTATATTTATATTTATCTTTGACACGTTAGCCAAGAGTAGATCTTGGTTAGTGTGCTAATCATTTGGGTACCGTTACTCTTTTGCGTTATTTCTACTACAGTACAAAGAAGAGGATACCGACGTGTATACAGTGTCACGGGAGAGTCGATGAAGTGAGACGACGCGTAGTCTTTTCTGAGAGAGAGAAAGCAAAGGATTAGAGCAAGAGAGAAAATCATCGGAACGGACGGAACGGACGGAACGGACGGAACGCGACAAGGTAGTCAAACGAAGAGGAAGTTTTGCGAGAAATATGAGTCAATTGAAAGCCGAGGATCCCGTTTGAGCTTTTGTTAATTAATATATACGTGGGAATGTCGTTGCTTTAGATGAGGTTAGGTTGGACGATGATATCCTGATACTTAAAGGCAGTGTGAGTGACTATCTTACTCTATATTTAAATATGCCTTTGTTTGCTTTCCATTTTTAAGCCACTTTTTTTTTTGTTATTCGTTGAAAGGAGTCTTTTAAGTTGGTGCGGTGGAGATTGGAAAAATGTGTACTGACCTCCACGAGCATTGTCGATGCTTCGCTATGTACGTCCAGCCATTGTTCAGTTTTTAGATAATTCAGTCCATTGCATAAGCAACGTATGTGATTGATGCATCTTTTGAGATCACTGAGAATTACTGAATTTACTTTTTTCGAATTTATATAAACGCCGGTGTCACACGCGAGGGAACGTTTCGATTCGGTCTTGGAAATGATTCTATGTAAATCCGCGATTAGCAATAATGTTTCGATTTCTTTGAGATCGATAATACGTACGGTATCGAAGAAGCGTCTAACCGGCATCTTTGAATTATTCTTAACACACTTTGACTATTGTAAATGAAGATTCATCAGTGTTTTTGTTTTTTTTCTTTCTTTTTTCTCAACAAATTGGTCACACCAAGGAAACCCGTGTACGGCACAGCAGGGAACCCAAGAAAAGACTGAAGCCTTGTATAGAAAGAAACTCAGCGGAGAAATCCGTCCAAAATTCTTGACAATTGTTTCCCGATGTTTCATTGTTTGCATGGTAAACAGTTCCAAAGCCGCAATCTACAGACAATGGGCCCCTTTTAGCAATCTCTTGAAAAAACACGTGGAATCTATATATACACAGTATACCCAGTTACAGCGAATATTTGCATACGTATTATAAACAGCAGTCAGCATCCTTACTATAAACTGGGTATCGTTTTTTTTACGCGTATATTGCTAGCAATTGTGAGTCACAATTGACCGTCCATTGGCGAATCGCATTTCATGCGACGATCGAGTTCAAGGGCAACGGCCTTACGCCATCGAATCCCATAGACTTCATCGGATCCGTTTCCGCGAGACTTTTGTTAGAGCAGCCAGTAATAGCCCAGAACAACGTGAACTAATCGTACCTATAAAATACGTACAAGTCGACAATATAGGTTAGGAAGTTCGAAATTCCATAAGAACCGCAAAGTCAGCCGTTTCATCGTAATTTCTTAGACGATCGTAGAGACGCGGCCACTTTTTTACTTACATTAGAGAGTCTTTATCGATTGTCACTGGTTTCCCCGTTGACTCTCTATCAACAAAGAAATACAGAATTCCGTACCCATTTAACGGACTATGCTCCAGGACTTATTGGATTTATAGACCATGGCCATTATTGTCCCTAGAATTCCTAAGCGAATACCATAAACCATATCGATTGTCCATATTTGTCCATGAGCTTACACATTTAAACTTACCCCAACGATTTATTCGAACCAATAATATAACCATAGCGAACAAGATAAACCACTCTCGAGTAAACAAAGAATGAAAATTGACAATTCAAACTATATATATAATTTAAAAAAGAAATCCCTAAGGAATTACATAACCTCGCTATGTTAGCCTACTTACTAATACGTTAAAAAATAAAAGAAGAAATTCTTTAGTCACAACACAAAGATGTCACCGTTGAAGCCTTCGATCGAGAGTGGAATTCATTATAAAATAAAGGACGCATTACCAGTATTGAGTTCAGGGACTCAGGGCGCCTTTTTCATAACAATGGCGGTGTTGCATTTCGCGCCAATCCTACGTGTACAGCGAGAACGTCGCGCAACGTAATTTCACGCAGACGCAAGTAGCAACTGGCGTCCAGGGAGACACGTACTAGTAGTCGCATTCACTGCTTATGTACATACGTATATGTAACATACTTAACATCCTGCTCGCCTGATAGCCTGGCAATCAAGACGTTTGCGCAAACTTGTGGCACGAGCACGCGTACAGCCACAGCCATTTTGAATCTACACCCACGTTAGAATAGATAAAGAAGAAGATCGTAAAAGCCGCGATATTTAAAGGGAAAATCGAGAAATTTAGTCAAGTTCAAGATACGCGTATAATCGACCCTCGTGTCTATTTTCGAGTATCCATGTATTCGTATCCCTTTTTTTTTAATTCGCCGGCTAATAAAGTCTTTATAGAAAACTGGTCCTATTAACGGTACGAAGAAAGAAAGAAAATACACTACATTCCGCTCTAGATTCGTAGCATGATTTACGTAGTACTTACGAAGGAGTTACGACGTATCGTGATATTCGGCCGTTAATACTTCCATCGCGAAATAATCTGAGGGAATAATGATTCTGGCTATCTTCTTGTAGTATCATCTAGTATATACGTACACGTAAGTATCGCTGCTGCTGCTGCTGCTACTACTACGCACAGAAGACTAATATTCGTTCGTACGTAATTGCCCTTTGACTAATTGCGACTATCTCTGAGGAGTCGTTAGTTTACTCTGGTGAATTGTGGCTATTAAGGCTGTGGTATATTGGATATATAAGATATATTATATATATCTGAGTCAAAAACGAACAAAATTTATACAACTTTATTTACCTCTAGGAAGTTGGTATTACTGGATGCTTGCTCCCTATATATAATACGCAAGAAAGAACTTGCATGGTTCACGAAATATATATATATATATAATATATGTAAGAGTGCCTGCTATATATTATACATAATATATAAGTGGCAACGAAGCATAGTTGCATACGTGTATAGTGGAAGGCACTATGGCGGTTGCCTACATGGTAGAAGAACTGGAACGACTATCGGGTGTTCCAACAGAAATGCCGGTCAAGAAAACGTGACTCGCGAATCGGATTGATCGTGACTGCTCCTCGGGAACCGGGTGCCATTTTTCTCTCCTTTCGATGAGAATAAAAGAGACAGACGGACAAACGAAGAGAGAGAGAGAGAGAGATCGAATAGTATCAGTTGGATTTATTACCCAGCTTTAATTCAGGCTCCATCTTTACTACCAGTAGAAGAATAGTTGCGAAATCCTTTGAGTATCTTTAATGGACGATCTGCTTTTTCTTTGTATTTACGAATGGCTCTTCCGTCGCTCGCTCGAGTCGCCATTGTCATTCTAATGGAGTATCGGTATTTTTGGTGAAAATGAGGAGACAAAAAATGAAGTAGTGTATTCATATATATATATATATATACACACATACATCGACGGTTCGTGGGATAGACAAATTTTTCAAAAATTCTTCAATAATTAGTTACGGTTCCGGCTTGGATGCCTGGACAATGCAATTGTAAAATTGTCAAGTTCACGTATTACTGTAGAAGTACAGCGCGGTATTTTCTCACGATGACGAAAACACGTTTACTGAACTTAGTGAGAAGAGAAGAAGAATAAGTGGATGAGAGAAAGAAAAAAAAAGATATAGAAAAATGAAAATTTGCCATTAGCTACTTATTGTCAAGCGAGGACGACAGTTTGCAAGAAGCCGTCTTCTTCTATTCTCACGTAAAACTACGTTCGTTATATTTTGCTTTGTCTTCTTTGTCTTCTCTTGTGTCGTCTCTCCCTGCTGAAAGACACTCTACTAATTCGAAGATTCGAAGCAAACAGGTATTTCATGTGAAATTATTCAGCAAGGTTTTTTTTATTCATTATTTTACCCAACAGTAATTAGTCACGTTTACGCATATACAATATATATACACATAAGTGATGGATATTACAGCAGCGACAGGCAAAACTCTTTGACGCGTTCAAACGCGTTGATATCTAACAGGCCTAAATTGAGGGAAGCCTAACGCGATGTGACGCGGCAATTAAACCGCACTCGTACTCGTCGTTTATTTTTAATTGTCCCTAACGAGACTGAGTCCGCCATAAGCGACGTCTAAAGCGAACACGACAATGGACTAACGGTCATCCGAACAAAGCAATCCATCTCGCACGCCATTCACGACAGGCTAGGAAAAGCAATAAGCTTGTTTTAATGAAACGAATGACGATTCTTTCAATAGAAAGATAAAAAGCCTAAGCACCAAAGGATACTGGGCTCGTCGACGACCGAAAAGTATGATATTCGATATGTCGTAAATAAATTTGACAGGGAGGTTCCATTAGAAAATGAATAACAATAAAAATATATATATAAAAAAGGTAAAACGACTGACAGAGGCGTCGGTTTCGTAAGCAGTATGTGGGCCAGTAATCGAAAGATAGCAATCTAACCTAATCCAACTCTAAATGCCCATCCTTACGCATGAGAATATACATATGTATATGTATTTCTACACGTGCGTTATAACGAACAGATTCAACGCGTATCTGCCTGCCTACCTGTCTGCCTAGAAAACTTCCTGCCTCATCCACCTAACCTCAACTTCATCTCTAATGGCCAAGCTAACCTTACCAGTCACTGGCAGAAGGCATTAGGTACCTACGGCAACTCGCGATTTCGGCGATCTAACTGTCAGTTTAGCCGGGGGCTATCGTTTAAAAGTTTCCAGTTAAATTTGCCGCGCTTACTCGCGAACAACCAAGCTCGATCTTGATGTCAATCGATGAATTCATTTCAACATCGTGCTCAACGTCATTTTCTTTTTCTTTCGAGATCATCCGTCTTGCGTTTATACGGGAGTCATTGGTAGTCGCAGTTGGGCGATTGACTTCGTTCCGGCGCATCTTTCACTGTGTCATACTTTTTATCAGAAAATTCATTAGAAGCTTCTGCGTCGTGTAAGATTTATTATTTGCACGGCACGTAAGCGTGTGCTATCGCTACGTGTTCTTTATTATATCAAGCAAGAAAGGATCAGTGACCTCGCTCGCGCAAACCCCTCTGAATTTCCAACAAACATAAATCCATTGTTCTCGTTCACTTAACGTTGTCATTATAATTAATCACTCGGTATTTTTTCATCTAGCTATTAAAAATGGCACGAAAGCATAATAGTAAAATGTTAAGGTAAAGTCAGCCGTCAAAGAGAAATAGGTTAGAGAGTTTCAGGCACGAGAAAAGATCCGTTCGCGTATGAATTTTTTAGGGATAAAAAAAGGGGCAAGAAAAATCAGGGTACCAAGGAACATGACGAAGAAGCGCAAGAAGAAGACGACCACGAAAAAGGAAGGAGAAAAAGAAGCGTCCCACGAAACCCTTTTTCTTTATCTTTTATCCTTCCGCGCTTCCTTGGCTGTCGCGACCGGTTTCGATCGCGTTCCATTAACCTGGCGAACTTTCAGCAGGGCGCGTCGAAAGACGTTGTTACCAATTCGAATAATATGTATATCTTTTCTATAGGATTTAGCAGATTACGTAAGATTAAATTCTAGAGGACAACTAAATTACCTTTCACGCTGTCATCTTCTCCTAAGGATCTAAGGGGATCTGTCTGTCCTGACTTAACTTTCCAAATTGTCTTCCATTCGCCAGCACACTAAGTCACTCTGCACGACAATGTACAGGATGCATAATCATCCTTGATTAACGATTACCTAATGTCTTAGAATCCTGTATTCGTAAAAATCCAATCCAATCGAATAGAGACATTCAAGTTACGCACTTGCCGAATGCCTGAAATATACTGAACGCCGCCGTCGTCCTGGGTCGTCCTGACCCCTTCTCTCACTAACCTCTCTCTTTCTCTCTTCTGGTCAGGCTCCCACCCCATATACCTTGTTCTGGCTGGCTCTCGTGATATTCACTGCCCGCCACTTACTACTCTCCTGAGAGAACCTAATCGACCTACCTAAACCTGAACGTGCTTAACCCAACCTAACCCCACGTCTAGAATATCCACGTGCGTACAAAACTATGCTTACAGACGACTCGCCATCTATGAGTTTGACTAATGAATTCACCTTTTTTTTTTTTCCTCTTCTCCGGTTTTACCTAGCGTAGGTGGATTTTACCGTTTTATCGTCACTTCGGAAATGCTAAATTCTTTTAGAACGTTTACTCAGTTATTCCGTTCTTCTATAGTTTCGCATATTCATTGGTAGTTTAGGTTAAACGTTATTTCGTAGCGAGCAGACTGAACTAGACTTGCCGCCGGTTAGACAGTCGTCTGAGTCACGTTCGTATTTTAAAAATGTGCCCAGAGGGCCTCGTGGAATAAATGTTAATATCGCTCATTCATTACAGCTGAAACATCTTACAGTCCTCTTTACTATAGGATATAAATATGTTGTATAGCTGCCATGACGATTGTCGTGGGCAGAGAATGAAATTCTTGCTATTTACGAACAGCTCCAGGTACTTTGATATGTTTTCTTGTACCTGTATGAATTGTATACTTTGAGTTTATAATATGTCTAGGAATGTCGTCGTATATTTGTTCCTATCTATTACTTAGCTCTTGTACGAAATTTTGTTATAACATTTGGTGAGTGGCGAGTTGGTCGATGAATTTCTATTGGTTTTTGTTTTCCCCTTGATTTCGGTACAACAGTCTTAATTAGGAAATCGTTAGACTGGAAAGTCGTTAAAAGAAATAAATGCCGTCGCAATCGTGCATGAAAAATGTATTGTTGCTACGCGAGAATTACGTAAGGTAGCAAAGATCCGAGAGATAAGTCGAAAATTTATTTATGAGAGAACTCGATAAAGTTTCTGTGGAAATTATTTATAAAGTTCGTTGGAAAGATGGCGAATGTCGTGAGGTCCTTTGAAGCCAGTCCCACGGACTCTCCCACATTCGGTCCAACCTGACCGCATTCCAGTAGGAATCTGTCTCTCAGGCTTCTCAGGCCACGGAACAGCCTCTCCGCGTATCGATCACCAAGTCCTGGCATCTTAGGCGACATCAGGACGCACGTGTCCTGATGGCGATCCGATAGGTTATTAATTATTTGTACTAATTGGGCTTGGCAGCAGGGTCGCTTTCTACTCCGTCAGAAAGGAGAGTACGTAAGAGGAAATAATTGAAGAAAGGATAAGGAGAAAAATAAAGGATAATAAAATAGTTCACGTGGATTCAGGACAGTCAGGTCAGTAATAGCGGACGTTCTTATCTTGCAATGATATTTTGCAAAATCTCAAAATTTGTCTTTATTGGTTAATTGTAATTGGATGCTTATAAAAATTCTTTTTTATAGGTCACAGGACGGCAATAAGGTGTGTCAGAATTTCTTAGCTGGTGCACATTGCTATTTGGTACAGTGGGCTACCACGGTTGTAGCTGACTCGGTGACCTAGTGACCTCGAGACTTCAAGAGTCCCGGAGGCCACCTTAGGATAAATTGAACCAGGTATGCATAAACTCGATTACCGTCTTGGCAACAGGTCTGGGAGTCGATAGTGGAACGTTCGAAAGATCGACGAGATTACTGAAATTGTCAACCTTTTTTTTTCAAATTCGACTAATATCGATGTACACCCATCGATTGATCATTCATAGTTATATGGTGATTTGTGATGAATCTCGGTGAGTGATTTTCATTTACCTTTCTCTCTCTCTCTCTCTCTCTCTCTGTTAATTGATATTATAAAATCATCAGGTCCTCCGCTTTTCTACGCATTCTTTGTTCACGAGACACGTTCACGGCTCGTGCGTAACGCACAAAAGAAAATGCGCGTGCGATGAGTCAGAAAGTTGTATTATGGCTTGAAGGAAGAATCCACCACCTTCTGACAATGGCTCGTCATGTTGTTCCTGGCTGAAGATTCAACCTGAGAAACCCGCACTGAATATTATTGCATCCATATTGAGCCCACGCATGAATACCAAAGCGTATAATAGCGGATTCACCTGTACGAATCGGCTTTTATTAAGCCACACGGTATAACACGAGATAAAGAAATCCTTTATTACCGTCAAGAGTCTTACGCCTCTCGCATAAACTATGAAGACACCACGCTTGAACTTTGAGGTCAAGCAAGCAACTATTCACGAGAAAAAGAAAAAGGACTAGTCTTTAATTTTTTTATCCATTGCTTCACAGGCGTCTTTTGCTACTGTAATGCTAAATATTAATTGTACTGGCGGAAATATTATATATATATATATATATACAGACATAGGTGTGTATATATGTATTAAGGGCGTGCATCATCCTGCAAGGAATTCTGTATTCAAGGATGTACCTGGGATAAACGCGTGTCGACGGACTCTACTAAGCACGTGTTCTTCCTCCCTCTCTCTCTCAGTCCACTGTTTTTCCTTACATGGAGAAGCATAGCTTCGCGACAGTCAATTCGATTAAATTCAATGGCTTCATGGCGAGGATGCAACGTGCGATGCAACGGCGAATGGGCCCATTGCGTCAAGCTGTGAAACACCTGATCAAACAGGAGTGCAGAGTGCGTATCGAGTGAATAAAGAAAAGAATTTCTAAAAGGAAGAAGAAGAGAAGAAAGAAAGACAAGAACGTCAGTGTCTCTGCTTACATAAAGATAATATTGTCAAAAGCGCCATTTCTTTTAATTAATATTTTAAACGTCAATGAATTTTTTTTATAAATAATTCCACGTCACACGTGCCGGCATATACGATTCTATTATGCATGTATAACGTACCTCTGATATATAATACAGAATGAATTGCAGAGTGGCGGGAAATTCGAAGACTTATAGTCTCGTTGGTTCTTTAGTCAGAAAGTAAATGCAAGCTTGTAATTTATTTTCACGAGGCGCAATGAATCCTCTTTACGACTCGTATAAACGAGAGCGTTAACGGACTCTGTGAGTTTCATAGGCCGTTTACCTTTACAGAGTCGCCGGACAATTAATGCCGGGCTCGAAATGGCGGCACTGAAGACCGATACGTGATAAAAAGAAAACAAAGAGCTAAGATCGACAAAAAGAGCCCGGAGGCTGCAGAATCCTGTAGTAATTCTGCTGAAAAACAAAAGCTGGATAACGTGCGCGTGCGAGAAACGGAAACCTCAGAGATATTAATTTCCGAATAACAAGGAGATTAATCATATAATATAACAATTAATGATCACATGGACGAATTCATTAGAAGAACCGTAAGCGTTTAAATCAATTTATTATATATCTAATAAAAGCATTAAAGAATATTCGTTTTTAATTCGTATTTACGTTGAACGCTTTACGTAAGGCGTATCTAGGTATATAGTACAATATACGGAATACAAATTTCTGCACTTTCTCGGGAGTGGCGCGTTTATTTCGAAGCTTGTAAACTTGGCGGAGCGTTAACTTGCCAAGTTTCACTTTTCTTTAGCTTCATACAGAACTATCATGTACGAAGGCAGTCAATTTTTTCGCGCTTCTTTTCAAAGACGGTTTTCACCGTTTCATTTGGATCAGTTTAGCCTTCGGTATATATATATTTAAAACGTCTGTATACAATCCATTTACTGCAAAAGAGTTAAACCTCTGTTAACTCGATGAAAAAGTTAGTCATACCTATTTTAAAAATATTCATAATCAAGCAAGGCTATATAATTTTAAATAAAACAAAACAAATACATACCTTATTATTACTAAGACCAAGCGATTCGTAATCCGAGTCCACGTAAAATATCGAGGTAGTTTCACGGTGGAACCACATTGTCTATTATTTATGATAAAAAATATCAATATCGACTAGCACCATATACAATTAATATAAAACTACACTGTTTCATTAAAAAAAAAATATATATCAATGGTCCTACAGAATATAATCGTTAGAGATAAATCGATTTAATCCAATTGGCATTATCAAAAGAGTCGTTGATCATTGCGATTACGGAAAGTTTGTCTGGCCTGATGTTTTATGCTTTATATTTTTGACGTGCGATAATTGTGCAATCAAGGATAAAGACATGACGCAGTCAGTCGGCGAATATCGAGAGAATTCGTAAAACGCTCCTCGTGCGACGAAACTCGGCTGAAAACTGGAAAGTAAAGCGTAATCGCGCGCCTCCTCGCGTTTCAGTATGTATTCCGTGTGTGTTTCGTATCCTCTGGCTTGTTTTTTCTCCCACTCTCGATACACGAGGCTTTACTCCTATTGGTCGACGTTCCACTAATTAGCTACTGGATTATATTTCTTATTTATTAAAACATTGTGGAACAGCTGATCTCGTCGTTCCGTATCGGGGACTCGCTGCGCGCCTGCGCGTTTAATAATCCTTTGAACGAGAAAGGGAAAACTCTTGTGAAATTTTCATTATATTCCAACAGAGACACTCGGTCTTTCTAAGCGGCATCGGGTAAGCTTAGAACGAATAAATTTCGATTTCGAATGTCGATCCGCCGATTAAATTAGTCTCGCCTTGTTTCACGGTGAAATTTAAACAGCGCGCCTTTTACTATGTGGACTTATTATTCCTTTATAACCTGTTGTTTCTTACTATTTATGAAGTCAATGGCATTTCAGCATGAATTAATATGCTCGACGGAAATAGAATGTACAGACAAATAATCATTTAGAGGATGATTTTAGGGATTTTAGGTTTCTTAATTGTAATTTTCCTCATTTATAAACGCGTCTTACGGGAGAAATTTTTTTTATATTGATTAAATTCAATTTTTCGATACCTCCATATTTATCATACTTTCACGAAGGCACCCTGTACATCTTTTTTTTTTGACGTATCCATTGAAAACTGGATGCTACTCGATTTTCATATTTTCCATGTTCTACAGATAACCATGCTGCGAAATTAAAGTGTTTTGTATATTTGAGTGTGAAGATTTTATAAGAAAAGAAAATTTTAGTCTCAGTGTTAAAGAGCAATATATTAACTTTTTAAACATTCATTAATTATGGCTAATACCGATTTAATAAGAACCGTAGAGCCACATCTGTTGCCAGGGTAAGACGGTTTAAACTTTTTAATATAAAATATTTATTTATATCTATAATTATTTTTCTTCTTTTACAGATACAGTGGCTATTGTCCTCAGTATAGATTCAGATGCGGCGAGACATATGGAAGTCTTACGCACAAATTACTTCTGGATCCCACCATCAATCATGCAGAAACTCTAATACTATCGAACAGGACACCAGACGATTACAATGTGCGTAGAACTTTTAATTGATATTAAAGAAAAAAAAAAAAAAAAAAACATTGTCTCTTGTAATTAACAACTGCAGGTAACAAGACCTCCTAAGGATGACATAGACATTGTAAATTCACGTTTCCAAAGAACCGATCCTGTATACCAGCATCCGATGCTACCTGGATACGAAGGTATCTTTGGGTTTAATGCAAAGAAAAAGCAGATCAGAAGATTTTTCCTCTTTAGGATTTACTCCAAATCTGATTGCTCGTAATGGTCAGCGATATACGGTATTGGCTACGGAAGGTCTTGGGGAATTTGAGCGACAACAACTTCGTGACAAAGCTGCACTCAATCAGCTACGCAAAGTCATTGCTTCTCAGAGCGGAAATGACGTACCTCGCAATCTCGAGGAACGTTTAGTCAGTCATTAATTTTTGTAATGCTCGTTAAGAATAATTACTGAAATCCAAGTAACGATTGGGAGAAATTGAGATGTCTGTTTTTATTTTCAGCTATTGGAAAGTCAATTTAGACTTCCGATGCTTTCCGTGAGACCCGATTGCGTAGGAGTTATGAGGAATTTACCATTGGATGAGCAATATGAGAAGCCACGTGATCATGCGCCATCGCCATACTTTATGGACAACGTCAATCCCGAGAAGTACTTCGTGAACGGTGAGTTCTTTTTTTTTTCTTCATATTTTAAAAAGTCATTTTTCCATTCATCATGAAGTATGCAGATAGTTGATAAACAGCTTAATCCTTTTATTTACGATCTAAACGTAACTTTTTGATCCTACAAAAACGACGTACTTCGAACGCAAAATATTTGTATTCGGTTCTAAAACTTGATTGGAATTTTGTGCAACTACTTTTTATGATAATTAGTAAGTTAACATGGGTCTTACCGATAGCGAAAATCGTATGAGATATGCTTTCGTGCGTGAAAATGCCAGGAGTGAGTAATTTCTGATAAAGGATAAGGCTTAAAAAAAAAAAAGAAAATATGAGTCTTGATTATTTTCCACAGGATATGCTGGACATATTCCTTATGGATATGCACACTTTGGTGCTACCAATTTGCCTATGACCAATGGTGCCTTGTGTGATTTTACTACTAATTATCGTACAAGACAAAGCACCGAATGGGCACCTGCTAATATTTCACGTCCTGATCCACCATTGCTTATTCAACCTACTGAAATTTATCACAAGCACGTTGGTCTCATTCCCAATTATCTTGGACACGTTCCTGGCTGTAGATTCAGGTATGAATTTATAAATCATTTCGTCTTGGACGTTACAGTAGAATGACGCGAAAAATATAATTCTTGGCCGGGCGTTCGTTAGATTTGGCAAAACCTTTGGTGCCGATAGCAGAGACGCAAAACGATGGTTACGCGGAGATTTTTCTATTTGAAGATAACAGCAGCTGTCTTCTGTATTATATTGAATAATAATAAAATATCCATGATAAGCTCATATTATTTTTAACGTGGCAATACAACTTCTTCAGTACGATATTAAAATTATTTAATAACGTAATATATTTTATATAGTATATATTTAAAATAAAATTCTTATAGTATCAATGATAATTTCAGTATTTGATAAAGTCATTGATAAAGTAACACATCATATACCAGTCAGATCGCGTCACTGTTGGGATTTCCATTTGAGCAAAATATCCGCGGCCTTTTTCAAATTTTCATCCTTCTGCACAGAAAAAGAAACACGAATTTCGTAAAATCTACAATTACAAAATTATCTTTCGTTTTTCTTACCTTTATGAAACAATAGCGAACGTTGTCTTCACCCAAGTGTTTGTGCTGGTCACTGTAAAATGCTGACGGCGGTATTCCTTGTACTCCAACATTCTTGGTCATCCACTTAGTGAATCTATAGTCCTTATTAGCATCTTCCTCTTCCTCAAGTCCCACTTTATCCGTAAGCGCCGTCCAATTAGCAACCATGAAGTATCCTCCTTCAGGAACTACCGGCGTCATTCCCACTTCGTTCAGGAACTTCGCCATGTATTCACGCTTTGGCAATAACTCCGTAGCTAAACTATGAAAGTAACAATCAGGTTGACCGAATTTCTTGATCTCCTCTTCGAATCCAATAGCAATAGCTTCCTGGGATAATACAAGAATTTGCATAAGTTCGTAAAAACTTAATTACTTGCAATGTCATTCATTAATAATCGTTCACTAATTACCTGAACGGGCGTGGTACAGGTATAAACAGCGTTCTGATGAACAACTTTTAAGTTATATAGTAAATTCTCAGGGCCATAAGCCCAACCTATTTTCCAGCCGGTTACGCTGAAGGTTTTACCAGCAGAACCAATGGTAATGGTACGTTCATACATTCCGGGTAAAGTAGCTGAAAATACAAGTTTTCAAAATCTTATATAATTTAAGTACTGCTAAATGTGTAGTAGGAATTGTTTTAGGGTAAGAATGAAATAATGGAGTCAGCAAATACCTATTCTAATGTGACTATAGGGTTTGTATACGATCCACTCATAAACTTCATCCGATACAACAAGGACATTCCACTTCTTAGCCAAATCTGCAATAAACTGTAACTCGTCCTGGGTGAAGACCTTGCCTATAGGATTATGAGGAGTATTTATAATAATTCCTTTGGTCTTTTCATTGAAAAGACTCTCCATTTCTTTTCTATCGAAGACCCAATCAGCTGATGTTACTGTTCCGGTGGTTTTTGTCTATAACAAAAAAATTAACTCATTAATATTTGTTGTATACGTAAGGATATTATCTTCTCTTTGTACTTAGCCATGTTTTTAGATGAAACTTACTGGTTTCAAAGCAATGAACCTTGGAATTCCACCAGCTGTTCTGACCATTGGTACATAACAATCAAAGAATGGTTCTATAATGATCCACTCGTCTCCAGGACTTGTGTGTCCTTGGAGAGTTGCGTAAAGCGCTTCGTAGGCACCAGTTGTGATAACGATTTCATTATTTGGATCTAGATCTCTCTGTAGAAGCTTCGAGTATAATTTAGCAAGCGCATTCACCAATCTTGGATGACCCTGGAACGGATGAGACTATTCATTGATGTTTTGCGATACTACTGTAAATAAGTTGTTCATTGTTATACAGTAACAG
>JARPRG010000532.1:93099-113804 GCA_031001745.1 Hartigia nigra
CTCGTCGATATTTTGCCAGGAAGTCATCATGACGATTAAGAAGAAAAAGAAAGAGAGAGAGAGAGAGAGAGAGAGAGTAACGATGGTTTTACGACGATCTAACGAGAGTAACGGTTATTCTTATATGATAAATATATATATATACAATATTGGATATAGCCCAAATAAAGTATATATAGTGTAGGTATACACGCGATTCAGTTATAGGTATATATATATATATATATTGCTACGAATAGAGTTTTTATCTATTGAATTACTTTTCGCGATGTTTATCTAACTCTCGAGATATATCTATTTGCCATTGATTGATTTAAATAATGGTGGGATCGTGGAGCTCGTTCAAAATGTATTGCGTAGCGACATTAAAATTTTCACTTTTATTTCTATAGACTTTACAGCTCGTACGAATACGTATTTTATGTTGTATATCTAAATATAGTGGGTAAAGTAGTTTGCCTGTGTTAATACTGTGACATTTATTGTATTTGAACTTTATTCACATTTTTACAAGACTGTCGTAACGCACGAGTCCACGATCCATGTCCAGTACGACGACGTTACGCCCAAATCACTCTTGCCAAAGGCATTGTATTTAGGATCGATAATTTGAAATCTTTGATTTGTTAAAATACAAAAAAGAAAAACAAGGATCTCGAGCTAACGATCCGTCGCGACGCGTCATCAATCTGACTCTATAAAGATTGATACCTGTTAAATCCTTCATAGTTCCTTTATCCTATTTACGAGAAGAAGGCGAAGAGGAAAAAGAAAATAACACGTTGAACGTATTTATTATGTATTTAAATATTCTAGCGTTGTATTGTATTATCGCAGATTAAATTATTCGTGTTGTTCGTCGCGCTCTGCACGGCGAAAGTCGTAATTGATTTTAAAATTGGCGCCACTTCGAATCGCTGTCGCGCCAACTCGTATTTTTCATGTGAATCGAATTGACGAATAATTCTATGCGATTCACTTTAAATTCAAATTCTATCTGTCATTTCTCTCACTCCTTGTTATACCTGTAATATTTTCATTACTGACGAAATACTGAACGCTTGTATTTATACAGATGTCTTTCGATCAGAAATTTGCCAATAAATGTTGTTTATATGGTTCGGCGATATGTTTGGCGAGAAGAGGGTTTGCGTGGTTGTATTTAAAATATTTATTTCGTTTTTAGGTAATCGACGTGATTAGAATTATTTTTTAAACTGTGTTCAAGTATGGGTTTTTTTCGGTACGAGATATTAATCAAAGACGAAAAATTATTTGTGGTACGATTCGCGCGTATATCGTGGAATTTTGAATAATTAATATTAACGAAGAAAAGATTGACGAGCGAATAATTTAAAATTATACGACGTCGACTATGACGAGCGTTATGCAAAATTATCATTTTAACCAATATTTATCGGTGCTATCGTGTGCTACCGTTGTTTTCGCATCTGTGTATGTCTCAATTTTTCAAATAAAATGTTAATTTTATTAAAAATACATTATTTATACCTTTCACCTCGAATCTCGAAATTCGAGATCTTACGATGTATCTAAACGATTCTAGAATCGATTGCTCGTTTTGCAGTTTATAACTGCGGGGAAAGCGCATCAATTCATTCAATCTAGATTTCTATTATGCTAGTCAATTTTTTTTATTAACGTAATTATTTATTGCCGATAATTGGCGACAGGGTGTATTTTAAAAACGGAAATATCAACCTGTCGTGACCTCACTGATGGTCAGTCGCGTCAGTCAGCGCCAGTGATGCGCAAGCTTTGACAGGGGGAAGTGTACAAATTCGCTCTTGGTGTGCTTTCACTTAATTGTTTTAAAGAATTCGTTACATATCTATAAAATCGGAATCACACTTCCTTTTGAAGTGGCTGGCATTTTATTAAATTTTTTGCAACGTACAACGCCTTTTGCAAAGTTTCCTGGACCTGTTAAAACATACGTGCAATCTTGTCGTTGATAGAAAAACAATTTGTTTCTCGTTCAAAAGTGCATTGTCAAAGTAATTTGAATTATCAAAAACCCGTGGTTGATTGCAAGTTAGAAGAATGTCATTAGTAAGTTTATAATACTTTTAAACTTTGTTATTTAATTAATAAGGTGGTAGTTGGTTAAATCAGAATTAAGGTTAAGTTCACTCTTTCTCTTTCTTATGATTATATTTAAATACTGGCACTTAACAATATAAATGTTTATAATGAAACAGGTATTGTATGTATTATAGGTTTAAAAGAGTTATTTTTATTTTTTTTTAAGGAATTGAAGAAGTTTTTGAACAAACTCTTAAACAGTGTCGAGGGTTTACACAGTATACTAATTACTGATCGTGACGGTGTTCCTGTTGTTTCTGTAGTAACTGAAAAGGCACCAGAGTTAGCTACTCGTGCGAGTTTCTTATCAACCTTTGGTATGGCTACAGATCAAGGCAGTAAACTTGGTCTTGGGAAGAATAAAGCTCTCATATGCATGTACAGTAGTTATCAGGTAAAATTTTATTTGAATCGATTACAATAATGATACTTAGTTATGATTATTTGATTAATTTTGTATAAAGTAAATAGTAAAAATATTAAGTTACATTTAATATTGATATATATATATATTTGTTACATAGCAGGAGTTTATTCATTTGCCGTGCTTATTTTAGGTGGTCCAAATGAACAAGTTACCGTTGGTAGTCAGTTTTATTGCTTCCCATAACTGTAACACTGGGCACATTCTTTCATTGGAAAACAAAATTGATCCAATTCTCAGTAGTTTAAAAAATGCAGTAGTGGAAGCCTGATGGTTACCTGTCGTACACTATGGATGATAAACACAAATACAACGGAGACCTAAGAACCAATGACATTTGTAGCTGAAGATTGCACGATTCATCAAGCAATCTTAGTATGAATCATGTGAGACGAGTGAAGAAAATCGCAGTTGAAATTTAGCTGAGTTAAGCAGTTAAAATATAATTGTCTCTCATTACCATAGCTAGACAGCTCAACCAAATTTGTAACTGCAATCATTTATATGGATTATAATATGTAAATTTTATGCGAAACAAATTATTATCTACACGTATCAAGCTATTGCTGTGTATATCATTTAAACATTATAATAATAAATTTATACGAGATATTATATTTTATTTGAAAGGCTTATTCATACAACTTTTATAAGTCATACAAACTCCAGTTACAATTCATGAAGAAGTGGCTTTCCTTCGAGACCATTCAATATATTTTGGGCAGCCAGAATCGCCATGTCGTTTCGTGTCTTCACTGTTGCACTACCTAAGTGCGGTATCACAACTAAAAAAGAAATTGCACTTTATTTTAACAGACCCTTACTTAATTTACCGAGTGTACTTTTTAAATTTACAAACCAGCATTCGGCAGCTTAAGAAGTTCATGATCAGTTGGCAGTGGTTCCGGATCCGTGACGTCGAGTCCAGCAGCAAAAATAGTTTTATTGCGAAGAGCCCTAACAAGAGCATCAGTCTTCACAACTGCACCACGACCAACATTTACAAATACAGCAGTTTTTTTCATTTTTGCAAAAGCGGCATCATCAAAGAGTCCACGCGTCTCGTTAGTCAATGGCGTGGCAACAATGACAAAGTCACTCTGTTGCAGAAGATCATCCAGGGATAAGAATACTGCACCTATGTCATCTCCTATGTTTCCATAAAACAACGAAAAACAATCCCACCGAATTAAGAGATGCTAAATTATAAGTATATAAGAATAAAGAATTTGTATATTATAGAGTTCTTAACTTAGCAAATAATTATTTCCAACTATTCTATAATCAATTTATTCAAATGCAATCCTACCAGTCTTCTTTCTTGAATGCCCAGTGTAAACGAAGCGACCCACTTTAAAACATTTTAATCGTTCGGCAATCTCCAGACCGATATTACCCAGGCCAACAATGCCAACAGTGGATTCGCGTAAATCACGACCAAGTAGCCATTGTGGTCTGGTTTCAGTAGCACCTCTGTATGGTTAAGACGGAGAAAAAAAATAATTACAAAATCATAGTTCAGATAAAATTTAGAACTACAGGTTGACCCGATCCCATTGGTTGTTTGCCGAAGGGTGGGGGGTTCAATATATAATAAGAGCGTCGTGACTCCGTGCTCAGTCTTGTCAGTATCGTCAGTGCAATTAGACGTTCGGATATTTTTCTGCTGTTGACGTTTCTTTTTTTTTTCAATGGATATCGTATACAACTTCAGGTATGTCTTTGACTCTCTTTTTTTTAATTTCCATTTCGTGCTGGTTACGCGATATTTAGTAGAAAAGCATATCTTACTGTTCCAAAAGAAGTCGTCCTTCGTGCGCTCTTCTTGCAGCATTTAACGTTAACATTACAGCTATTTCGGCAACTGCAGCACTCAACACATTTGGTGTGTGACCAACTTTAATACCTCTTCTTTTAATTTCGGGTACGTCAAGATGATCGTATCCGGCAGACATAGTAGATACCACCTTCAAGTTTGGCCCTATATTAAAGATATAATCAACTTAACTGTTGATGAAAATCTTGAAAAACGTGTCAGACTTGAAAGATAATCTGATAACAGTAGATAGTATAGTTGTTCTAATAGGCCCAAGTGTCTCTCGATACGTCTCTTTTAGAATTTGATAAGATATCTTAGAATTGATACACAAAATAAAAAAAAATGTCTGATACAATTCTCTATGCTATAAGTCATCAAATTACAATAATCGTTTTGGTCAAGTAATGTTGCAATATTATAAATCACAGTAAAGTTTATACTTGTCATCTGTTAAGTATAAATGATTGATAGTCATTTTAACATTTATAATATTTATATTACCAGCAATGTCAAGGAATGCACTATTGATATTAGTATGACCAGAAAGGAAAACTGCATCGTGTCCCGGTATGGCTTGGCGAACGTCATCGTTGTCGCTTGTAATCTTCTGAATGATAGTTACTTCACACCTGTTAATATTTTACTCGTTATTAATCTTTGACATTTTGTTTTCGCTCAATTTTCTTTAACTCTCTATTTACTTTGTAAGCAGTAAATCTATACCAGCCTGCGGTGTGTCGTTACTCGTTACCAAAACTCGTGGTCTTCCCATGTTGTCTCTTTCAAACAAGTATCTATATTCAACTACGATCCGGCTTACTGTTAGACTATTTGCCAACTACTGACTTGACGAATGATTCCTCGTGTTATATAATGAACGGTGAAGGGATTTAATGCGCCGGCGTATTACTCGAAATATTGATATCAAAAGTAGAAAACCGCAATTAGACAAGAGTAGACCTTATCAGTACGAAGATACAATAGTTTATTGTATAATATCACTATAGCTAGCCAATGACATATAATACAGATTGATATATTGCTTCTTCTTTAATAATTGAAAGATATAATGATCTATCCGATGACTGGTATTTATCACGGAGATCATGAATCCTTGATAATATTTGGATTGATTTTTATTTCTTATTTATGCGCTCTTATTTTTTTTTTAGCGAATCTGTTTACGATAACAATTAACCGCATAGACAAATATTTGTAGGTTGTCTCGAATTAGATATCCGCACTATGTTTTCTTTGTAGGAATGATTAGTTTTGTAAAATATTTTCTATGTGGGTAACTGGACGAAGTTTAATTGAGATATTTATTTTTATAGATTCTGATAATCATTATTTATATTGCATATAGTACGTATGCATATGTCACACCGCAAATCGGATGGCGGCTGCCTTACTGTACTGTACTTCAAAACATTGTGAAACAATGTGCTTGACGTATTAATAACATTTTGTAAGAAATGGCTGCATTAATGAAAAAACGCGTTTTGGCAGAATTTACTCAAAGTCAGGTAAGCTAATAATTGATTGAAGCTAAATTATTTGTATTAAATGAATTCATTCTTATAGGTTATGCTTTTGTTACATATATGTATACGTGATTTATATTGTCACAAGTATAGATCATGCTATCCATTGGTTCTTATTAATATCCGTAGATATGTTGCAAAGTTACATAATGAACATTTATATGGAATTTAATTACTTTTAGGTAATTACTGCAGAACCACCAGCAAAACGTTTACGAACTTTAAGACTTTCCTCCACTGGAGGTAGTAGGAGTGGTATTGGTACGGAAGGCAGTTCCTCATTAGCATATATAGAATTATTAGAAAAATGTAAAGGTGGTAACGATGCACTGCAATTACTGGTTCGCATATCAGACACTGTTTCATATATTCCATCTGAAGATGTTCCGTTGGCAGTTAAGAAACTAGCCGAAAGATTTGCCGTAGAATCAGAGGCTGCAGTACGTGCAAAGATACTTTGGATATTTGCGGAATTGGGAGAAGTCACTACTAACAGTATAGAGAAGTCACAAATTGTCAGTGAAACTGCTAATCTTTTAAAGACAGAAAAATCTCACAGAGTTAAAAGTCAAGGTCTTGCTACACTTTTGAAATTGGGAGATTACCACAGGTACTGTCCAATTCAAAGAGTTAGCTTTAAAAAAATGTCAAAATTGTAGAATACCGAACACTTGTTATTTCTACAGAACTATCGTCTTACAAACTGCACGAGAGCATTTACCAGATACCTGGCACGGTGTCCAGACGCGATGTCTCATGATAATAGGGCGTTATTTAACAGTGAACGCAGGAGAGGAAATGCTTGCCCTTGTAGGCAATTATTCTCATTCTCAGGATCCAAGAGTGCGAGCACAGGCCTTCGAAACAATGGCAGAGCTTCACTCTCTTCGAGGCTGCAGGCTTCCTGCAAGCTTCTTTTCGGAGGCTTGCGAAGCTCTGCGTGATGATTACGAGATCGTACGCCCAGCCGTGCTTAAAATAATTTGGTTACTTGGAAAAGAGTATCCGGACAAGTAAGATTAACTTCTTCTAACTCTTGAGTAACAGTTTAAACGAGAAAAATAAAACATTAATATTCTACAGTGTACTTCCTGGTGGAGATGGTGAAGATCAACGAATGGTCGACTGTGCCTTTTCTCGTATATGTGCACTGATGGGAGACTTATCACCACGTGTCAGGGCAGCCGCCATGTCCTTGTTGGGCACGATGAAGGGAGTCTCTCGTCGGTACATAGAACAGGCACTAGATAAAAAGCAAAAAAGAGCCGAAGACGAAGGATCCGAAGTTGAAGAAAGAAGCACATCCTGCGGAGCATTTATTCACGGGCTGGAGGATGAATTTTTGGAGGTACATTGAACTTAATTATCACAAATCTCTCATGGATTCTATTAATTTGTAATTATTGCAGGTTCGTACGGCAGCAGTAGAAGCACTGTGCACTCTCTCATTAGAGCAGCCTACCATAGCACGCATATCTTTAGATTTTATGGTGGATATGTTTAACGACGAGATTCAAGATGTTAGAATAAGAGCCATCGAGTCTCTAAGAAAAATATCAGCCAGCGTTACACTCCGAGAAGATCAGTTGGAGACTATTTTAGGAGCACTGGAAGACTTCTCTGGTGAAGTTAGAGAAGGTTTACACGCCACATTAGCAGCGAGTCGTTTAGCCACTCGCAATTGTCTTCACATGTGTGTTAATCGTCTTCTTGACAATCTAACACGTTATCCGCAAGATAAAGAAAGTATTAGAAGCTGTTTAGCTGCCTTGGGTGCTTCTCATCCGTACCTGACGTTACCTTTGGTACCACAATTACTGGGACGACATCCGTTCTTTGATATGCCTGAACCAGACGTCGACGAACCCTCATGTATCCTTTTATTGTCTAATCAGATGCAATAGTAATGTTAAATATTATAAAAATTACTTGATTTCCTTAATTAATTGTAACAGATGCTAGTGTTTTGGTATTGTTATTCAATGCTGCCTTACACTGTCCCAGTATGCATGCACTCTTTACAGAACATGCGGCTAAACATTACCATTACCTAAGGGACACCATGCCTCATTTGGTACCACGATTGAAACCTACTTTGACACATGGTCCTAATCTAGGCAGTAAACCCATAGAGGATGAGAAGACCAGAGATAGACGTGGTCGAGAATTCCTGGAGAGGATGGTGTGCGGTGTGGAGAGTGCGAGAC
Organism: Hartigia nigra; assembly: GCA_031001745.1. Taxonomy (NCBI): domain Eukaryota; kingdom Metazoa; phylum Arthropoda; class Insecta; order Hymenoptera; family Cephidae; genus Hartigia; species Hartigia nigra. The sequence continues at coordinate 101,200 of JARPRG010000532.1, forward strand.
CCGGTGGAAGGGTGCACACGCAGCTTTTGGAAGCTGCGGCAATGGATCTGGATCGACTGGCCGAGATGGATTCAACGATGGAAGGAGCAGCACGTTTTACAGCTTTGTATATTCGTTGTCTTCTTCTACTTAAATCTGTCACTAAGGAATTGTCAATCTCTTCCTCGAGTGCAGCTTCGCCTGATTCTGATTCGAATTCGGCCAGTAACATCTCCGCTCTTCTTGAGCATACGCAAAAGTGAGTGCGACTCATTATAGTTCCCCACCATTGCGCAACTTGATGATCGCTTTACATGTAGATGTTAAAAATATATTTTATCCAGATTGCAGAGATTATTTAGCGGATTAGGGGAGACCGAGATGACCTTGGCGAATGACGTTTGGCTGAAGGCCTTGGCCTTGGAATTAATCAGGGTCACCAGAAGTGCTACAGGCAGTGCCCTTCCTCTGGCACGACACTTCCTGTCGGAGGCTGATGCTCTTCCTCAGGAGACCAATAAATTGCCACCGTTCTCCAGAGCATTGGTTCTTCAGCTTCCTTCTTTGGCAGAAGCTAAGCCAGGGTCCTTGACACGTCTTCTGCTACCGTTACTCTTGACGCCGTCGTTGCAAGGCGAAGAGAAGCTTCCACGTCCGTCAGCGTCTACGAGACTGTGTCGGGCTCTTATCGAGGAACCTAGGGGCGATGCGGATGCTGCCCTCAAATTCACTGGTGGTCTTCTCCTGGGTATCCCTCTGACGGCTAAGATTTTGAATCTACGCGACCCTAGTACATTACGTGTTAAACTTAGACATCCTGATCAGCAAGTGCAGCTGCTATTGCCACGCAAATCTGACTTGAAATTACAAGGATCAGAAGAGAATGATTATAGGTTAAGGACGACCGTACTGTTGTCTCATCAGGTATGGATGGAAGCGTGTAATGTTGAAATTTCATTGGCACTGCTGGTACCATCGTCGTCGGTTTGTAACCATGCTCCTTTGGATGATCCATGTGTGATTGACTTGTGTAAACCAACGAAAGTATCTATTGCTCCCAAAGCAATCAAAAGAGGTATTTAATTTAATGACGTGTATTGTGTATATGATTTTGTAGGTTATCGTTGAATAAAGATTTTACTTATGACAGAATATCATTAAGATATAACTATTTAGGTATTTGATTATAAATAAAAATAAAGTTCATACAACATTGATGGGACCTTTATTTAACACGTTAAAAACGACAGGAATTCTTAGAAATTTTTATGGATACAAAATTTGTTTGATGGTCATTCAATGATGTAACAGTTTCGACTTAAATGACAATTTTGAACTCCAATGATTATCGCCAACTTTGAAAGGAACTTCCTCTGCAAGGATTACACACAGTAAGTTTTAGAATATTTTATGTCCGAATATTGATAATATAAAAAATGTAACTATACTACTCACCCTTGAAATGATAAATTCTGTTTCTCTTCAGGTGCTTTTCGTGCTAAGCTATCAAAGGTTAGAGTAGCCTTGTTGGGCATCGCACCGAGAGATCCAAAGGTATTACTATCCGTAGAACTACCAAATGGTGTTGGCATAGGATTGGCCCCTAATGTGTTACCGAATCCTGAATTAAATAAATTATGTAGATTAAAATAATTATTCTCTGAGTAGCAAATATATAGTAAAAATATGTTTAAGGTTTAGGACCTGTAGATGCAGCAGTTCCAAATGTAGTCGTACCAAAGGCACTTCCTCCTACGGGAGAAGACATTCCAAAAACTGGTTTAGATCCAAAGGCTGGTGCTTGACCAAATGCCGCTGTAGGTGATTGGGCACCCATTGGAGAACCTACTGGCATTCCTGGTGATGATGCTCCAGCACCTCCGAATATGGAACCAGCAGGCTTCGGTTGATTCCCATCAAAACTTCCAAACGTGGGCATGTTTGTGGGTAATTTTTCTCCAAAAGTTATGCCGGATGCTGCATTACTAGACACACCACCGAACATTGAGGTGGTGGAGGAAGCTGGGGAACCTTGACTGAAAATTGAAGTATTCGAAGCCGCTTGTGGAACAGCGCCAAAGGATGCCGATGCAGCAGGCGCAGCAGCTTTGCTGAAAATGAAACCTGGTGAGGAGCCAGCTGCGGCACCACCAAATACATTTGTTGCAGCAGAGGACGTAGGTGGGGAGGATAAAACTCCTCCAAATAAATTTGTGCCTGGAGGTGATATAGAAGAGGTTGCAGCACCTCCAAATACATTTGTTCCAGAAGATGAAGCCGGGGTCGATGCTGTACCGCCAAATATTCCTGAAGGCTGCGATACAGCAAGAGGAGGTGCATTGCCAAATACATTAGTTTCTGCGGATGATGTTGCAGCCACAGCCGACAAACTACCGAATAAATTTGTTCCTGCGGATGGGGTTGAAGTTGGAACTACTGTACCGCCGAATATATTTCCTGTAGATGTTGTTGCTGGTGCTTTACCAAATACATTTGTGCTTGTAGATGACGCAGTTCCACCTCCAAATATATTCGTTGCTGTGGATGCAGGGGTCGAAGCTACTGTGCTTCCAAAAATATTGGTTGCGGTTGACGATGCTGGGGTTGCATTTGCTGTACCGCCGAAGATACTCGTCCCAGGTGCTGTAGGAGAGGTCGACACAGCAGCACCTCCGAATATGTTTCCGCTGGACTGCGAAGATGGAGATGCTGGTTTACTGAAGATGGAGGTAGGTGAGGAAGCATTTGGTTTACCACCAAATACATTTGTCCCCGTAGTCGTCGCTGGAGTCGATACCGTCTTATTGAAAAGATTCCCATTTCCAGATGATGATTCTGTGATTGCAGTAGTCCCACCGAATATGGATGTATTCGGAGCAGCGGTAGGAGTCGTAGCATCTTTTCCAAAAGTGGGAGTTGAGAAGAATCCGGATGTTCCTGAGGATGACATTGGTGGCGGTGCATCACTCAATGACATAGATGAAAGGGAAGGACCAGTTGCGGTAGCAGAAAAGGCAGGTAAGGTCGGAGTGCTTATTGTATCTTTTCCAAAGGCAGGCGTTATAGGTGCAGCACTAGCAGTAGCGATTACTGAAGTTTTCGAAGTAGAGCTTCCTGCATTGCCAAGAACTTCAGCAAAGACAGAAGCTACTCCTGGAGTTGCTGTTCCTTTACCAAATGCAGGTTTACCTGCGGACCCTCCGCCAAACATGGATGTTGCGGGTGTACTACTGCTGGAACTTCCACTGAATACGGAGCTTCCTGGACCAGAAGAACTAGCAGGGAGAGCAGGTGTAGATGATGCTGTCGTGAGATTAAGACCAATTGTTGGCGCCATAGTAGTTGCAACAACCGTTGCAGGTTTAGAAACTATTACTGAACTAGGAATATTCGCACCAAAAGCAGATACAGTTGGAAGTGCAGCAGATACACTTGGTGTGCTAGCTCCAGGAAAAAGGAGTGTATTCATTGTTGTGAAAGTTCCAGTTGTGGCTGGTACGTTACTTGTAATATTACCTAGCGCACTGAGTGAGCTGGTACTCTTACTGGACACTGGAGTAGCCATGTTACTCTTAAGAAAAACTCCTTCAGAGGCTGAAGCAACTGGTTCCTTAGTAGATTCAGGTTTAGGTTTTGAAGAAACAGTGAACGACGAAAATCCTATAGGTTGTGGCTTAGATGATAGTGGGGTTCTGCTTGGTTGTGATGCATTAAGCGTTGTAGTTGCTGCAGGTTCTTTCAGAGAAGCACTATTTAATGATAGCGAGTCCATAAAAGATGCATCAACAGAATCCTTAGTTTTTGATAAGTTGTCTTTAGTAGTAAAGAGTAGTGGTGCATTTTGTGACTTCCCTTTGGGGTTTGCGAAAGCTGCAGTATTCGACGTGGATGATACTGATGCTGATATCTTGGGTAAGGACTTAGTTAAGTCATAAGGATCTTGTTCAGGTAATCCTGGGGAGCCTATGGACGAACTGATCCTGGCAACTATATTGTTTAAAGAAGCCAGTGCATTTTCTGGAACCGTTTCTGTAGATGGTGCACGAATGGTAGATTGTGCTATAGTAACACGTTCCACGCTAGGTGTTTGTTCAGGTTTGGGTCTGCTTTCTGACGTTACTGGAGCCATCCTGGCCAATGAAGATAAAATAGCTTTGAGTCTATCCTGTGCAGGAGTTGGATCAACAGCCTTAATCACTCTAGGTGTTGATTCTCTAAAAAGATTTCTCAATTTACTTTGCTTCTTTTCACTGAAGTTGAAAGCCTCGTTGGCTATTGCTTTACAACGTGAATCTATAGCACTGCCATTAGCATTCATGGATAATGATAAACTCAAATTGGACATCGATAAATTCAAATCTGAAACATTTGTTCCGCGCGTTAATGACCTCCACTTCTTGGCCTGAAGTTCAATCTTTTTTTTCTCTTTAGCAATTATCTGTGTGTGACGCATTAAGCCTTGATAAATAAACTCTAAACTAGGTATCTTCATCTTTGCTCTTTCGCGAGATTCCTGTTCGGTCCATTCAAGGTCCAGGAACTTTGTTGCTTGGATCAGTTGGGATTGTACGTAATACATAATTCGTTGCAGCTCAGCAAGTTTACTAGATTCCCCACGATGTCTGATGGTGTCGCAGATATTTGTTGAATTCTTTGATTTTGTTTCCTCAGCCCAGGCAAACGACTGTAGAAGTAAAGCTTTTAGACAGGCAATGTCACTAGCTAGACTTTTAGTGGCACCTTGAAGTTCTCTAGAGAATTCATCTATCAACGCAGTTCTTTCACTAAGAATTCTACGTTCTTCCTCTGTAATCTGTTCAAGAACAAGTGGCTCCAATTTAGTCTTTAATTCTTTCTCAAAGTGTTCCTTCTCTTCCCGAAAAGCACCAAGACATATGTTCTCATCGATAGCAGTCTTTTCCTGAACATCATGCTCATTCGAAGAAGCAACTTTTACTTCAGCCGGTTTAGGTTTAGGTTCTGAGCTTTCTGTAGGAACGTTTACTGGTTTCGCTTGCTGTATAGTAACAACTGGTTTTGGTTGTTTTAGTTCAACTTGAGGAAGACTTCCAAAGAGATTTGACACCGGTGCATCTTTTAATCTTTCTAGGTTGCCTCCGGTATGCTTTGACAAAGGTGTACTAGTGGTGCCAGTGTTTAAGCTAAAGGATATCTCAGACGGTACGATACTAGGTCTTGGTTGCTCTGAGATTGTGACTATTTCCGTAGGTGGTGTACAGATAGCAGGGCAATTGTGTTTTATGTTTATCATATGAAAACTGCAGAGTTGCCCGGATGTGCCAAACATGTGGAGCATTGGTACTGGGTGTGGTAGAGTACTATCCGTACCCCAAGGTAGTTTGGCAGTCGATGATCTATCCACTGCTAAACCAACTGGATAACTTTCGCGTCTCTTGACGAAGGGTAGCTGGGCTCTTCCACTGTCTACCAACTGCCATTGCACCCAAGTGACTCCAGCATCGTGAGTTCCCAATATAGCAACTTCACTGCTGCTGCTACTAGCAGCTATGATGATATCCCATTCTGGTACGTGTTCGAAATAGTACCGGGGAGTCCCTTCAGTACCTTCGGCTTCAGGCATTCCATAAGTTATGTCTTCGTAACATGTAAAAATCCCATTGGCTTCTCCTTTTGGTGCGTCAACTATTAGGACATTGATCCTCTGTTCGTTTGGGTCTAGGTACGCAGCGCAAAATTGGTAATTGCTGATCCACAATAATGCTATTATTTCTCCAATGCTTGGGGAAGGACCCAGAATTGTTCTAGCAGTCTTTAGATCTGGCTTTAGTTGCACGATATTGCCATTTTTGCAACCAACTGCGAGCTGCTTGCCCTTGCGACTCCATGCTGCGCAGACTGCCTCGACTCCAGCTATTTTTTCAAGTCCTGACAAACCTACGCCTCCCTTACCATCACCCTTTATTTGAAAACTACCAATTGTGTGATCACTTGTTATCGTGCAGAGCATTCCTGATACACAAGGATTCCATCGGATGTCAAAGACAAAGACATTTTCATTCGAAGGAGATAATCGAATCTCTTGCAATAGTTCTAGATGCTGGAAAATAAAACTGTAGCTGAGTAATTAAAATATAATGTAACAATGTAATATCGTCCTTTGAAATGCATTGGATATAAATTGTAAATGATTTCCAATGAACTAAAAAAATATTTAAAGTAAGGTAAGACTATTTAACTAATAAAATATAAAGAAAAAGATCTTACATTCTTTGCAAGAGACGCTGCATTGTATATCGAGGCTGCTGCCTGTGAGAACGTAACTGCCAGATAGGAACAGTCACAGTTGAGAGTAATGCGGGAAATAGTATTTGGGAAAGCATGTTCTAACTTTCGTTCGGTGCCATTAATACCAGGTTTTAGTACTGCAATCTTATTGCTCCAAGCTACATACAGTAGACCTCTTTTTCCATCAACAGTCACAAGACTACACGCAGTAGGAATTGTCGTAAAGGCATCGCATAACTGTTCAACACCTGCTTGTTTAAACTGATAATCCTGAATAAAAAGGCAAACATTTCCAGTGAATAATAAAATGCTGCACTGTTAGATTAATACTGTAAACTTAATATTACTTAAATCTCAAGTCAGTAAGAGTAACGAGGTTACATTAAGTTATGAAAATATTGAATAATCAATGTATAACAGTGTAAAACTAACATAACATTTGAATCTGAATAATTTCATAAACTTTATCACTACTTTAAAATCAAAATATTTAAGAAAGTTTAAAATTATGTATCCAAGGTAGTTAGCATAAACATAACAAAACATAATTCTTCCATAGTATAATAAAATAAGACATACCTGTATGTCTCTAGGATCAGGTGGATTCTTCATTGTTTAATTAATACGTTATGTGTTGTGCTCAGTATATGACAAAAGAAGTAAACGGTACAATTATCCATATAACAATTATTTAATAACCAACGTTGAACTGTACTAACCACGCTCTCAAACATGTAATCCCATATACGTTGTGAAAACGCGGCAAATCCAATCGTTGAGTTTAATTCTGAATTATTAAAAAAAGTCTTATCAAATTTCAATGGATTATTTGAATAGCACGTAGAATAGAATTAATACAATACTAGCGATGTCGTTAGACAATATTTTAATCCAAAAAGCATTTATAATTTTGTTGTCTAATATATTGCACACTTTATCATCCAGTGGTAATACATTTCATTTGAAGGATACTTAATTGTTATTCTTGGAGTTGTTGCACAATTACAACATATCGGATTTATCTGATTTAATTATTGTATCGCTAAATCGTGACGAGTTACGAAATTTGGCATTCTTAATGATCGGTATCAGCAATATCGTCTGGTTTATTAGTTTATAGCGGTATCTATGTCGTTCAAGATAAAGAAATAGCGGAAAGTACATTTATCAGTAAGTTAGATAATTGTTATATATGAAAATTATAGTGGGAAACATATAAAAGTAATCGAAATTGAAAAATTAGTATAATATAATATTAGAAATTTTAAAAGTTATCGGTGAAGGAGGGGGGAAGCGCTTTCCGGGGGGTACCGGCGGAGTGGGGGATACATATAAGCGCGTGCACACGCTCGTATTTTTCATTCTTCCAAGATTAGAGGTTTCCTATGCTACTCTTTTGGATTCTTTTGTCTTATCCGTTTACTTACTTCCTGCTTTCCTTATTTATTTCTTATTTCCTGACTTTAAGTCTTCTTCTATACAGCTACAGTAGACGTCTTCTATTTTGCAGTAAATTGGTAATATTAAATTTAAAATAAACCAGCTGGATACGCATCAATAATAACAGGTATTTTAATCAATTTTCTGTATGGATTTATAATAATCGTTCATGGTATATCATTCGTACAATCTTCAATTGTCGAGAAAGTTATACTAAGGAATGTAAAAGATTTTTGCAGTGGGAATCATTCAGAATCATTGCAAATTTCTAAGAAAATTGTCAGCTGTTGGGAGGTTGATTAATCACAAAGTTAAAAAAAAAAATTGTTTCTTGGTCTTCAGAACGTCAGTCTGTCAATCGCCATACTTGAATCCAGTTTAATACAAAGAGTCGGAACCATACAAGAAGTAAGTACTATTCTCTTGTTCTATTTAAATCATTTTTATTATATGTAAAAGGATAGTATATGAAACTGTTGAAGCTTAACTGAAATTCACTTCTCTTTTTTATTGAACAATAATGAAGAAATAGAATGTTAAAGAATTGTAGATCACCATAAGAAATGCTCATTATGTATTTATAATATCAAAGTTAATAATATAACAGTGTACTTTATGTCATTGTTATCACCTGTTCTTTAGATAGAAGAATAAACTTATTTAATTATTAATATCCTTGATATGTTTATATTCGTTTATTTATGCTTAATGTAAGTTTCGTAGTTTGTCATGGAATAGAAATATAATTATTCAAAATGAAGTGGAAACATTTTACATTTAATATAGATATTTTATGGGTAAGGGATAGTAGTAAGAATACAGATAATTTTAACAACATTTATCATTCAGTTTTTGATGTATAAGTTTATGACTGATAAAAAATAACATTTCAGTAGCACATAAACTTTTAAGTGTTTTGTGATGCTTACTACTTTGTAGTGATAATAACATTAATGTAAGAGTAGAAAATATATAAAAAACAATCGTACTGTTAATGAGTGGTTGAATTTACATTGTCATAAAATTTATAACAAATCATATTTGCAAATGGTTTGTACACATTCAATCTGTTGACGCAATAGAAATAAACAAGAGGCCAATAATCAATCTATCGGTGACTATTTTATATTAGATTGCTCATTAGTCTCAATACTTTTAGGAATAAAGTACATCGAGTCTAGAAAGTATCGTACAAATTCTGTGACTACAGTTCTATCTGGAATGCTTTGACTCATTCCGTACATAGCCATCTGAAAAAGAAGAGAGGAGCATAAATTTAAAAGGTGTTATTGATTTGAGTAGCATAACAAATTATTAAGTATTTCATACCTTTCCTTCGACTGGCTCATCTGGCTGTTTCATAATGTTAATCAATTCAGCCTTAACGTCATTTAAAAATCTATCAGCCACACCTTTTTCTGTATGAACATGCGTAATACATATGTGAATCCCACTTGGAAACTGTAAAACATTTAAATTCCACCCTCTGGCATTTAAAGCCTCGGAGAGTCTAAATATATGGAAATCATTAGAACCTAAGGCTATGACAGACGTTGCTGGTGTTCCAAAAATGAAAATACCATCTAATTTTCTCAGTCTGAAAATAATGACTCATTAAATATTTTTAATATAACAAATAAACGATCATTCATTTGTGTATAGGGTAAACATACTCTTGTTCAATATATCTAGTAGTTTCAATGATTTTCATAGTTGCTTGTACATAACTATCGTGACCAAAATACATCATGGATGCCCAACAAGCAGCGATTATTCCTCCAGCTCTAGAACCATTTACAGTCGGTGATCCATAAATACCACCCGGCCAATCTGTTGTTACTGTAAACTGATGATGTCTATATTTTTTCTCTCTGTATAATATTACTGATGATCCCTTGGGAGCATAGCCATACTAGAATAAATAAATCACAAATCTCGTAATACAATATCCTTCGCTTACCTCTTTAGTATATTCAAATAAAGTTACAATTTACCTTATGAGTATCAGCGGATATACTAGTCACTCCAGGCAGAATAAAATCAAATGGTGGAACAGTATATCCTGCATCTTGCATAAAACAAATTAAGAATCCACCAAGGCATGCATCTACGTGTACAGGTATATCATATTGTAGACCTAGTTCAGAAATGGCTTCTATATTATCTATAGTACCGTATGGGAAATTTGGTGTTGAACCAACGAGCTGAAATAACAAGTGATAATGTCAGATGTCGAAAATATTTTTCAAATATTTTGTAGACGCAATCGGTGAAAGGTGATTACCATTATCGTGTTTCCTGTAATGGCTTTTTTCATGGCTTCAATGCTGACTGTGCAGCTATGAGGATTTATGGATATAGTACGTATTTTAATATTTAAATACTGAGCCGCTTTATCAAATGCCGAGTGTGCTGTGACTGGCATTACAATTTCTGGTTTCACTATACCTTTGATCTCCCTTGCATAGTCTCTGTAAGCCTTACACGCTAAGAGAATAGATTCTGTGCCTCCAGTAGTCATCTATTTCATATGTCATAATTAATTATAGTCTAGAAATATTATGTGAGTGAAGTAAATTTTCTGCTAAGTTATAGTAAACATACTGTTCCACAAGTATCAGGACCACCATTGAACAAACTGCAGCTGGTTCGAACAACTTCAGCTTCCATTTTGCATACACCAGGAAATACATCAGGATGCAAAGGGTTTGTATAAGAAGCTACTGCATAAACATCCGCCATTAATTTAACAAGATTTGCATCGTTTCTGTATACGGTACCGGAAACGCTACCAGACTTCCAGTCATAGTCACCTGTTATTATTAAATGTTGATTAATTATTTATATTTCTCATGACACTCAATTGCATATAAATAAATAAATAATAAATCATTTGTTTTTACCTAAATTCACACACTTCTTCACTTGATCCAAAACTTCATCATGACTCATACCCTTTTTCGGAAGTCTAGTTACGAGTGAAATATCCTTAAGTCTGTGAATGGCTTCTTTTTCAAATGTATCATTTAAATTACTAAGTTCTTTGTCAATTTTCTCACGAATCGAAGGTACGTATCTGGCGAGTCTAAAGACTTTTTTCTTTCCACGTTCGATCAGGCCTGGGGAAAAAAACATTTTCTTATTTTATAACATAATATTTAATATCATCAGTGCCTGGTCGTAGCTGGTTTTAGAATACACAAGTTTTGAACTACTTTGAATTTCTTCAGTTACTGGTTTACAACGTTAAAGTCGTATCGCATGAATATATGAAATACAATAAACTTCAATGCTTATCAATGCCACATAATGAATTTCAATTCTTAAATAGAAAAGCTGATTAAAAGATATAATAAATTCGGCATATTATACTGTATCGTTATACATACTTTGATCTTGAAAGATAAAACTCCAAAGCCAAACACCAGTCAATACTGTAGTCGTCGTAATTGCTACAATTTGCCATGGTTCTTTATCTCTGAAGACATTATTAATAAATCCCTTAGCGGGATCAGCATAACTTATACTCATATTTTATCTGAAATACAATAAGAACACACTCATTAAATATACGTAATGACGTACACGTAAGTAACTCCATTAAAAAAAAAATAATTTAAAAATAAAAGCTTAAGTTACTCCATTCTTTCACTGAGCAATGTATACAAATTTGAATACTCCAGTTCCTCGACTCTTACGCAATAATATTTGAAAAATATGTTCTAAGCTGCTGGTAAATAATATTCATCACAATTTCACGCACTTGAAACGAAATTTGGGACAATCAAATTCATTCGAAATCACTAGTTGTTATAAAGAATCGTTAATTCAAACTCAAATCACATTAACGAAATCAATTTGAGCGGGCATCGTTAGTTTGGCTTTACCTTCTACCGGCTACGCCAGCAAGTGACTGAACAACGGGCACCTGATGCTCTCTTCTAAAAATATATAATGCAGACAGCAACGCTGCCAAGAACGATTACGGGAACACGAGCGTCCTTTATAGGTATCTCTGTAGTGTGTATATGACACGAACTTAAGCGATAATTCACTTTGTTTTGAGATATATGAGTGGAGGCTTTGCCTTAGAAGACATTGCTCAGTCAACGAATGACTCAAACAGTGTTCTCAGCCTCGCCTTCTGATAAGACCTTGATAACATGTTTCGTTCATAGTATCGTCCCTAGATAGCGCCATTATGTGTTCGGGTCGGGTAGTAAAGTTACAGCGGAAAGTTCATGAGTTGGAAGTGGCTCGATTCTTGTCTCTTAATTAGTAAAGCTATTTGTTGCTATTCGTAGCGCAAATGTTCCAAGCTGGAATATGAACGATTGGCTGGATAATCTGCGTGAAAAAGAAATCAGCTGTACGAAAGAATTTCGCAGTAACTGTTACTTAAAACTCAATACGTTAAAAAATAAATTACTTTCGAAATTTATTTGAAATATAGAATTAGGGCCAAACAGAAAAATCTCGTAAAATATACTGGAGTAGATAAAGATTATATATTAAGTTAGTAAAATTTTGACAATGGAACACGCTGAAATTGATATATTAAATAATTTAATTAATGAAATATTATAATAAATCAATAATTACTACAATACATTTGTATATACCTAAAAACTCGGGAACTATAGCGAAACACACTTGGCAGTAGTCGGAGCGAGAAAACTTGTCGGAGCGCAGACTTACTGCGCAGGAGTCGAGGAGTGGGGACAGTATATAACGGAGTGCTCGGGCTCGGAACGATCATTCTTCCTTGAGGCAGTCTTCTATACTGAACTCTTGGAAGCTTCCACGTTATCCATTTTCATCCCTCTATCTTTCATATTTAATTCTTCTTCCATATTTGCTTCTCTTTCTTTGCTTCTCTTTCTTTGCTTCTCTTTCTTTGCTTCTCTTTCTTTGCTTCT
>JARPRG010000533.1:15002-31246 GCA_031001745.1 Hartigia nigra
ACGTAGCACGTAGCATGCAGCCTCCTCTCGTCGTAATAGGTGGGTACGTTATAAACAGTTAAGATAAGCCGAGGAGAGGCAGCGTTCGAGCTGGCAAGCAGCCACAAGGAAGGCAGTAAACTTCTCGCAGATTATGGGGTTGGTACTGGAACTTTCTGTAGTAAGTTCTCTCTTCTGTACTGGTTGGTAAACGTGGAGTTCGAGGGGAGAAGAGCAGAAAGGAATAAAATACACCCACCATCCCATCCTGACTCGGCGGTATGTACCTACCAAGATCTCGGATGAGGTTAACGCGATGAGGGTGTCTTAAGCAGCAATTAAAACCGCCATTCTCGACAACTCGAGAACCAACTTTACTATATCCCGATTCAACTTCAATTTCCTTATCAGATTTCTCAACGAAACTTGTACGCGATTCGAAAAGTAGAGACTGCCGTGAAAATAGTGATTAAGATTTCTTTCGCCGAGCTAAATTACCGTGCAATCAATGTGTATTAACTTTTAATAAGTGCATGGAAAAATTCAAAGTGCGCGGTTCTAATCGAAGCGAAACCGTTGGCCATTTTGACGTGACGCGGGAGGGGATCACGTAGTAGAGTCTCGGGTGTCGGAAGGCACCAGCTGCCAAGCGTTTCCCTGTAGTAGGGGAAAGCATTCCAGTTCATCCTACCTCTTTCTCTGTCTCACTTTCCCCATTGCTTCCCCTGTCTCTCTCCCTTATCCGCCATGGGTTGAAATCTCGACTCTCATCTTCGTCCGGCACGTCGTCATCCACCAACCGTGGCTCGCGTTCGTTCGAGCGTAATGGCGGCCGCCGTGGAAGGTTCCTACCTACGCGCCTCGTCTGTCTTTCTCTACAAAGTATCATAAATACAAAGCAACAGCAGAGTATTTAAGGATCGCTAAAGTCACTAAAAGACGAGTGTCTAGCAGCATGATATTTATCTATGTAATATAGTAACAGTCAGTGTAATGCTAAAGGACATACATCTCCTACGAGACGCTTTCAGGTTACGCGAACGACCGTACTCTTCTTAACCTTACGAAAAATCTAGGCATACGGATCATATAGGTATGTAATAAATACGTAAGTACTGAGCAAGAACGGTTAAACGTAGCAAAAGCACTCGTGGATCACGTAAAAGAAAACTAGTCCACGAGCAATAGCGAACCCTTTTTTTTTTCCTCTATTTTTCTTTCCTCTCGTTCACGAGCCACGAGTCGTACAGGCTCGCTTTATTAATTTCAATAATGCCATCAGCGCCCTTAGCTAAACGTTAAAACTTGAGCTTTTCATTGTTTCTGAGGTAGCGCAACAATGACGGTTGATTGCATTGTGCTCGTTCGTTTAGCTATAGTTTATTTCGATCGCAAGAGCTCATTATGCAATTGACGACAGGAAGGTGCTGCTCTTCGTTGCTCTTGCTCTCTTTGCTCCCCCCCTCTTTTTTTCAACCACTTACGATTCTTTTCTCTGTTTTTCTTTGTTTTTCTTTGTACAGAAAGAAATCACTCTTTAGACTGTTAAAATTCACGTGCCAGGACCAGTGTATCAAGACCACCTCTTCCCCTCATCGCAGCATCTTAACAATTTAATAGCACCGTCAAGTGACGCTCGATCAAAGGTATTTCTCGACGCCATTCTATCGGATGCCTGACTTCGCGGAAACAAAGCAACACACTTTTACCAGATGGAGAGTCGAGATAATGGCAATTGAAGTAATAATAATACATAAGTGCATATGCCGTGTGCTTTGGCACAAGTCAGTCAAACGAGAGAACAACCGAGCCCTTTTTGTGCTCCAAAATGGGTGCTTCAAGGTAAAATGTTTCTTTGTTACCTTAACTGGAATTGGTAGCGCTTTTTCTTTTATCCCCTCTACTTAGCACCCTGCTCTTGCAGTGTGCCATATATATTTTTATTATTTCTTTTTTTCGATCTTTGCAGAACGTGTGGTGGTGCCTGGAAGAAAAAGTACGGTTTCATCGTGTCGTGAGAAGGGACGCGATGAAAAATCCTCTAGGATGGAAGGGACAGATGTACTTAGCGAATCGGACAATGGTAATGATACAGATGTTACCGTAGCTATAGGGGCTTAGGTTAGCCGTCGGTATGAACACGCTCGAGTGACTACGGGAGGAGTCAGTGTAGAGTCCGGAACATGGAAAGTACAAAACGGTCGACTATTAGGGTCTCTAATAATGTAATGCGTTTGGTGAATATATACGTGTCTCCCTGTTATACATAGGATACATATATATATATGTATATATGGCTATGGGGTCCTATCTTGCTAGCAAGAGAGATCAAGCCCGGTTTTACGGTGCCTGCTTGTATGAACGATATAGGTAGGGTCTACCTAACCCTCCCATTTTTCTCTTTTTTCTCTTTATTCTCTTTATATATCTCTTGTTCACTCTAACAGACATCACCTTCCTCATAGGTGGATGCGATGGGTCCACGCGTCTGCCTATGGGGTTGCTCCGTTACGCTGTGACACCTCGCACCCCTCGGTACGATTATCATTTTTAACGCGACCAGAAAAGGCCCGGCCCTTTTTACAATGAGCGGCCATGATGCGTTAGTAACGGCCATTCAGTTGTGAAAGGACTTGCTTGTATGATTACGTCGAAATATCTCAATTTCATAATGGCCGATCAAACGCTCTTGGATATTATATGTATTTGTTTTACGGTGTAAGAGCAACTTCTTTTTTTTCTTTTTTCTTTCTCTTCTACTTCCCTTTTCTCTTTTCTAGTATCGAAGGAATCAAATTGATCTGGTCTATACTTCTCCGGAGGAGATAAAATGCCCAATGAGAAACTCACGGCGAATCAGAAGCCCGGATGGCATTGCAAACGCGATACGATCGGTAGAACGGATGGAGGAGACTTAATCCCGTTCAGCCTAATGCCTAATCCCATGGATAAATTTATCAGACTGACTTTAATACCAAATATGCCGGAGAACTTAGTTCCTGGAACGGATTTTGCCGTGCAGTAGCTTTGGCTTTCGAGAGAAAGGGGATAGTATCAGGAATCAGACAGGCAAACAGAGAGAGAGAGAGAGAGAGCCGTAAGAGGAAATTTGAGCATTAGACTTCAGAAGGGAGAAAGTCGTGGAATTTAATTAGATGACTAATCTAATGCTAGTAGATAATTTAATTCAAGTTTTCCTAGGAGCTTGCATTTTGTTTTACCTCTTTAATCTATATTTTCGCGAATTCTAATAAAGAGACAGGGGGGGTGTCCGTATACACTGCGTTGTATGTATGTTTCGCGTTTACACATGTTTCCCGTTTAACGACGAGAACCAATGATCCCTCATTGTAACGCAGCTTTAATGAAATACACGGTCAATCTCTTGGAAAGTCATGTTAGCTAGAATAGCGGCCATGAAACTGGCCATAGTATCGTCGGGTAAATACAGCAGGCACGTGCTCTCGCGCTTGCGCAACAATTTTACGTTAAATGGCTGAGAAAGTAAACGAGCTGTCGAGCCGTAGACATTGATATTTTAACTGTTCAAAAACTAGATTATAAGGAACACACATTACACGTAATGCGTCATACAAAACTATAAATAAACTCAAACAACCTGACGTATGCATGCGCATAAAAATAAATACATCAGTTATACATTTTCACGCTAGATGTCACTGTAAAATGCCATGTTATATATGTATATATGACCTGTATAATTTCTGTTAGCTGCTCGGCTATAGGGTTTGCAAAAGAAAATGGTGAAATCGGGTAAAATGAAAATATCGAAAAGTCCATTAAGAAGTTATGTAGATATTTATTCAACCGTTCGTGCATTTGAATATATAAGCAGTTTCTATATTATATATATTCACTAAGGGTTATTACGCGATTCATTTGTAACTTCCTCTGCTACAGTTTCTTCATACCAATTTCCCACCCTATCACAGTCTTACTGCCTACTGTCTATATGGTACTACCATCCAACCCGGTTCCATAGATTCAACTCAATCCTCTTTGCCAACAAACGCTCGAACGAGCCCGAGGCAAATCTCCTTATGCGCGACTCAATCAAATTCTACGGGCGTTTTCGTCAAGACTCTTGAGAACTTATACGTATTTTTTAATGCCTAATTCAATCTTTATACAGTAATTTGATAATTTGTAATACATATTGATTAATGTATACACTTTGAATGATACATCAGTGAAGAATTTCGATAATTGATTTTTATGTATAATTCTGTGCAGGTTCGTTGCGAGGTAACAGTTTGAAAAGTTACAAAGCGGAGAAGGAAAATGAACGATGAATAGGATGGTGCAAGAAGAAGAAGAAGAAGTTCACCACCCACTAAATAACAACGTTTACTCTACCATCCAGAAATCCGCGTCTCTCGAACTCCCCGATTACTTCCGGCCTCTTGAGTCGCGATGTACTTTTGTAAGTTCCTCAGACTTCCTCTCCTTCAGTTTCTACCTTCCGTATCTTCTGTGTTACGTGCTCCAACCCTTTCTCTTGGTCTGCAGTTGGCGAGAAGGAGGGAAAGCCCCCTTCAGAGGGAAACAGGAAGAACGTAACGCGCCACAAGAGCGCGAGTAAGCTCCGTTTACAACGAGAACTTTATCCAGCATCACGGTTCGTATTCCTGTACTTGAACTTTACCATAGCATTTCTAAGCCACGATAGAGTTCCTATTACGGTATTATATTCTACTTAGTATAAAGAATAACCTACTAAGCAAAACTGAACAATCGTACAGAGAATCGCCTCTAATATTTTTTGTCGCGAGGCATTGAGACTTCAAGGAATAGGTCAATTTTAAAATATTTTTTGTATTCTTTCTATAACGTAGTACAATTAAGGTAGGGGACTGAAGAGGTATAGACTGAAACCAAGGAGTGTCTCTCCGTTGTAAGTAAGGGCGGAATGGTAACGCGTCGTTTCTCCCTGTGCGAAAAGTGATTAAACGAGTAGGGGGTTGAAGTTCGACGTGCGCTAATATCTCGAGCAAACTCTACGGCAGTGCACGGTTGGTTAAACGCGCAAACATTGACTGACGGTACCCATCTGCACCTCGTGTCAGTTTAGGGATGCCTACTATACCCTGCCGTCACTGCCGTCACTGCCGTCACTGCCGACGAATTAATTTCAGCCCGCTAATCCACAAGATCCTCCTGAAAAATCGTGAGCGATCAACCGCGAGCCCTGGGGACAACGAAGAAGTTCCATATAGGCGTATACGTGAAAAAATCCTCGAAAAATCTATGGGACGACGTAAGCCCATTTTCCCAGATAAATCATAAAATTCCCTATAAGCAATTTAACAAAATTATATCTATCGTTAATCTCTGGAGTGAGAGATAAGAAAATGTCGACATTTTTTGATAATGCATATCTCTATGTCACCCCGTGACCTCGATAATGCACACTGTAACGCGGTATAGTATTATAGTACAAGGGGTCGTTCGTAATAAGGGTAGTTTTAGAGAGTAATTCATTGTAGCAGGAAAACGAGGATGAAATTGGCAACTCCCAGGAGTACCAACTGTGGTCTGTCTCGTTCCTAGGGTTAGCAGTAAGCGGTAATTCGTTTACGCTTTGAAAACGAGTCCTCCGGGAGCCAAGCAACTGGTTGCCAAACGATTCGTGGTTCTCATGGGGAGACCACGTAAAGTGTCCCTCACACTGAAAACTTTATCGACTGATATTGAAAGGTGAATAGCAGGCTTTTATAAAGGTATATCATCGTATACCT
Organism: Hartigia nigra; assembly: GCA_031001745.1. Classification (NCBI taxonomy): domain Eukaryota; kingdom Metazoa; phylum Arthropoda; class Insecta; order Hymenoptera; family Cephidae; genus Hartigia; species Hartigia nigra. Next base: position 20,741 of record JARPRG010000533.1, read on the forward strand.
GACATACTACTGTATTCCTAATACGGTCGAGTGTATTTTTTTCTTGTTGTTCTTGTAACTTTACGCTTTACACGCGTGACACGCACGAGTGCCAATCGTTGGGTCTCTGTCTTCACGAGTTACATACAAAGAGAGTAATATGTTCGCCCTTCGAAATTAGTACTATAGTGAAAGGTCCAAGAAGAGTTTTACTTACTAACAGAGGTAATCTTATGTTTTTCTAGGCGCCATGAAAACTTCGAAATTTCACACTGTTACTCAACAGTCAAGACCTCTTGTACACGCAATGAATGGCAAATTTAATAGCCTTAGTCTCTTTCCCTATTTAACAGAAGAACCACGTGCCGATAGTAGCTCGATTATTTATTCATATGAATAACAAAAAGTTCTCGCTGATGTAACGAGCATTATTGTAACGATCGAAAAGGCCTCGAGACGATCTTCTTTATTTTTTTTAAAATATCCTTAATGCATTTTTTGCGTTTCACCCTATATGCTTCGATAGTAATTTAGTCACGGAATCCCGATGCTTACTGCAAATAATTATATATAATGTATTTACGTGTATATGAAATTCATAAAAAATTCGTAGTTGCACAATTCTTTTGAAATTTATACAAGGATAAACTGGATACAAGGATACTTACACAGTCTGTCAATTATCGAACAGGTATATCTATGAGACTCTTCACATTCCCCAGGGGGATCTGATTGCAAACAAATGTGGTGGTGGGGTGTATACTACTCTCCCTTCATAGACAATTAATCCAGTTTACTCGCAGACGCTAACTCCATGGGGTTCGTAAGCTGAGAATCCGCACAAACGCCCCCACGCTTAAATATATTCAATTACGAGACCTGAACCTGGACTGTTCGTCTTCTGACGGGTCTGTCGATTTCAGTATATATATATATATATAGAGTATAAAACTATCCCTGATGATACTTCAAATAGATAGATACTGATCTAAGTAAAGGATCTGGAATAGAAAATCATCCCTTTAAAATGAATTTCGTAGAATAGTCCTAGAGAATTAAATGTTCATTAATGACTTTGACATAATTTCGATAGGAAGAAGGGGAAAGAGTTGGCTCTTGCTATTGTTACCAGTATTCTAATATTAATAGTATTATTGGTACTAGTGTTAACGCTACTAATACATGTTTCTATGGTATCTGGGTATTATTGGAATCCTAGGCTTTTCGTACTTATACGTATATATGTTAAGGGATGATATGTATGGGGTTGCAGTCGCGAGCCGTATAGAGTTAAGCCTGTAGGCTGCAGACAGAGGCATTGCCCGGCATTGGCAGCATTGGCAGCATTGGCAGCATGGTAAAAGCAAAAGGGAGACAGGCATCTCGCCCTTCTTTTGTCCCTAGTTCGCCCCGATATTGAAATGGAGTCGTTTGAGTGTGAATAATTTGCTTTGCCAGAAACCCCCTGCCACGCGTTCCACACTCCTCGGGATGATCGGAACTTTCGAATTGCGATTATTCTTTTTGAATTCTATAAATCTTTTTTTTTGTTTCTTCTCAAACGACACAAGCGAGAAATATTTGTGTTCGTTTAAAACGAAGTCAGAGTAACAATGACGTATCGGTATCTGTTACAGTAAAAATCAAGTACTTTGTATCAGCCTCGAATGATATAAGGAAAATATTTAAAAGGCGTTTTGATATAAAAATGTGAAATTATCTATAAAATGAATATTCCTTTGTCAAGCACAAGCGACTGAAAAAAGTCAAGTCGTCAATGTTGGTATATCGATCGACTTCGCAATCCCAGCGACATTCTCGGTTAAGGAGAGTCACCTTCCGTTCGACGGAATGACGGGGAATCCCCGACCTCGCTTACGCACAGACGCACACGCACCACCCTCACGGGCATATCCAATAATAAATTCCGTTCGCTCGTTAGCCCGACGACCCTGGCCAAGAGACGGCATCGTTTTTCTCGGATGCTGCCATGAGAATCGGGTTCGCGCGAATTTATCGTTGTAAATCGTCACGCGCGAAGGATACGCGTGACGTGAATGCGCGACGCGCCATGCGTCACGCATTGCGACTGCTGAGGATGAAACTGCGTGCCTATACGAGCAGCGGGACAACAATGTCTGACATAACGAGACTCGTAATGATATTAGCATACGAGAATCAGAGATAAAAATAAAGAGAAAATGACGCACGACAATTTTCAAGTCCAAGACAAAATTGGCTTTTCAATATGCAACGTGTATATCTTGCATCGTGCATTGCTCATTGTCAAGTTGCATTTTTAATGATCGGGGATGCACAATGAGGTTACGATGACGATGCATACTGCATACGGGGAAGAGCTCTTGGACAAATGATTTTCAATGGGTCTTGACGATGAAAGGGAACGCGATGAGGATTCAGCTTAAGCTTTAGGAGGCCAATGTCACTTGTGGCCCAGCAAAGAAACGTATTGGGTATCGGGTCCGTTTAAACATGCAGAACGCGCACTGTACACGGTGTATATAATGCTGGTAAGTTGGGATCGGAAATCAGTCACTCGAAAACAACCAGCTAATCACTCAAGTGCACAACATGAAGGTACAGTTGGTTTATATTATATGGATACAAAGTGCAACTTTGACATTTTAATAATATTTTCTTTGCGTGGTTTAGGTCTTTTTAGGTTTGATCTTATTTACGGCACTAGCACTTGCCGAACCGCCAAGATACCGACAACTCAATCAGCAACAACGACAATATTACTTTGCTAGGCAGCAAGAAGATACTGTCCCTGCACCTGCGGCTGCACCTTATGCACCTTCTGGATGGAGACCGGCTGGTCCGACCTTTGATCTTCCTCAGAAACAAGTTCAGGATTCGTATGGACCTCCTAACGAACAATATGGTGCTCCCGCCGCACCTCAGCAACAATATGGAGGACCTGCTGCACCGCAGCAACAATATGGAGCTCCTGCTGCACCTCAGCAACAATATGGAGGACCTGCTGCACCTCAGCGACAATACGGAGCTCCTGCTGCACCTCAGCAAGAATATGGAGGACCCGCTGCACCGCAGCAACAATACGGAGCTCCTGCTTCACCTCAGCAACAGTACGGCGCACCTGAACCTCAACAGCAATATGGACCCCCGGAAATAACTACTACAGAAATACCTACCACTACTGAATTTGAGGAACCAACATCCACACCTCCACCTGACACTCAGGTATATTATAAACAAAGAATAATCAAACTAGGCAGCACTAAACGGTCATATGTTTCTTAATCGCTCCAAATCTAATTAAACGCTATAAACTTTCGAAAGCGTTAATCGCTTCTTTCAGGGATAAGGGGAATTATCAAGTAGTTGGCACGAGTTTCTTACCAATCATTACATCCTCGGAATAATAATTGATCAGCAATCTCGAAGACGTATGACGACCGCGTCTGGCATTCGAAATACTTTCAATACTTTTCATAGCCCATGAATATTTGATGAAGATTGCAAATTAATATTCGCTCGACATTTTTGTTATACAACAATACTATAAGAGTATCGAATTATCTAGAAATTAAAGCAGCAATCTGGATCTCTAATTTATACCGAATTATTGCCGCTTAGGCCGAGCCCGTGGAATCCGTGAATGAGCTCGACGAGGAAGGTGATTTCGACGAGCAACAACAACAAAAGCAACAAGAAACCGGCGAGTATTACATTGCTCTACCCGATGGACGTCTTCAGCGAATCCAATATGTCAGTCGCCAGGACGTAGAAGCCATGAAGTACATTGCCAGGATCCGCGCCGAGAATGTGGAGCCACTACGAGGACCAATTTACGCTTACAGACCCCTGCAGAAATTGCAGTTTGCACCAGATGCATTTCCAGTTGCACCGGTATCGCCACAGCTGGATGTAGCAACGGTATCCCAGAAAACAATGGAATCGCGCCCGGAGAAATTACAGGCTGCACCGGCTAAGCTGGAATTGCAACCGGTGGATGACGCTGCTGCCATTCCTGTTGCTGCACAAGTGCAATACCAATACGATGCACCATCTGCAGTGGTACCACTTAATGGTTCTCCTCTCAGCTCATCCTACACTACCTTTACGGCTAACTACCAAGTACCGGCTACTGAACCCAGATACATCCTGACCTTCTAAACAAATCTAGGCCTCGTTCACACCGAGATAACTGTACTATATTTTGTCTTTAATAGAAATTAAGCTTTGTAAATGCTGTAAAAACGAAACTTAGTGTAGGCTCAATAAAAATGATAGGCTCGCTCTATCTTGGCTCCATCTAGGACCATGACTCAATATTCGGCACCTGGCAGAACATTTTGCATAATATTATAAGTGACTCCCAAGAATGCTATTTGAATTGAAATGTTAAAGGACACTATAGAGATTTTCAACGTCCCCCCCTGGCATAGTGTCGCAAGGTAACGTGAGATAGTTCGGGATGTTGTGTAAGGAGGTATAATAGGTCGGACATGGGGGTGCAGCGTTCTATCCAGGGTTTGGCATCGGTACCAACGTAAGTAATAGTCGACAGAGAAACCAGATGGGGACTTGTCGGCACGTAGGATCGCACTGGTAGCGATACCGCAAAATTCCAGAAATTTAATATCGTGCTCAGCGAGCGCGCTTGGAGCAGCCCGCGGGATTCGCTGGCGTTTCATAAGTTCACTCCATGTATCCACCCCCCGTGCCACCCTTATAGCCACCGGCAGGCAGTAGCAGCAGTCATGCCAACCCTGTCAGTGGAAAGGGTCCTCCTAAAATTCAACGCCATTCTACCGGTTATGTGTCCGCCCTTTCAGTCGGCACCCTCTCAATCTGGGTGATCGGCTTGGCGTACGAGAAACAACCCCTCCATCCACTATTATTCCTCTCCAACAAATATAATAATTTCCTTGGAACATAGGGGGGAAAATTAAATTATAATGAAAGACTTGTTTTTCCTAGGTTTATGAGTCCTGGTGATGAATTGTCCTTGAACGAGATTACCAATTGGATGTACCTGTAGGGATTGAGCTAGGGACTTTCGGATTCAGCTGGTGAAGTCCAGTGGCTCTCCAAAGGGAGTTCAACAAGTTGTATAGCCGATTAGGGTGCAATTAGTTCAACGAAATGGTCAGGTAGCCGATGCCGAGGGGGTGGCCAATTAAATCAAACCCAATGGTTATCTATACCTTTTGGCTCCAGGTTATAAAGCAAAGGCCGAAAACTACCCCAAAACTTCCTAGGAGTCTTCAAACGCTCCAGGAACTTGGCTCGATTTCCCGGGCGACTCGATTGCCTTCGCCACCCTTAAAGACCCCTTGCCGGCAGTGCCTTCGGCTCTCGTAACCACCCTTGGAGAAGCCACCCTTAACAGTCCCGTCAGCCACGAGGAGAACCGCTTTCGAAAACAAAGTTTCTCAGTTTCCCGTCTATCCCAGTTGTTGCCGATCATCCTCTCTGTATCCCCTTTACCCACCCCGTTCCTTTTACTCTCTTCCCTATATACAGGAACCCTATTCCCTCCAGAAATCTCAACTCACCCCTCTGATACCTCCTCCTATTCTCATCCCTTAGCTCATGCCCGAACCACCATCGCGTCTGCACTTGAGCCAACCAGCCGGCGCACCCTCCCTTTTTTTTTCCCTCAGGATATTAATTTTTACGGAAGTTACCTCTCGGCCGACGGGCCGCGTATTTTTCGCGTCAATTTCATTTTTGCGAAAAATCTCGGATAAACTCCCTCGACCTACCTACGTATACAGACTATGTCTATATGTCCTGTGGATGCTATATCAATATATTCTTTACACGTATATATATATTGTATAATAGATATCTACTTAATATACATATATATGTGGATGAGATTATCGAGCGAATGCCGTGGGTATTCCGTATTAGCGAAATTAAATCGCTCCTCCACTACTTCTTTTCTAGGGGTTCATCTCGACGCCGATGCTTTTTACTTCTATCGAGACGACGACGTCGACGTCGACGCGTCGTAACGTCGAAGCTTCTTCTCTCGATTCCCCCATTTTCTTTTCCGCACCTACGTCTCACCGCGCGCTCCTTTCGTCCACCCCCTTTCTGTCTTCCCGACGATAATAACGAGAGAGGGTGGACCACCATAAAAAAAAAAAGAAAAAAGAAAAAACCTCCCTCCATCCACCCTAGCGAAGACGGAAGTACTTGCTATTCATTCTCGACGCCTGTTAAATCCCGTAGGAGGCATCTCTCTAGCGCGAATTAGTACAGACCTTTCCAGCCGAGGTGACAACTAACGGCGTCTCCGCGTTTTCCATTGGGAGATAAAAAAAAAAACTTCGACGTTGAGGCGGAGTAAACAAAAATACATTAAACAATATCAAGTCTATAGCCAACTTGAATTTCACCATTCAAAGATTAATTATAGGGACACAAGTGATAGCTGGTATCAAAAGTAATGACTTCCTTACTTTTCGTACTCATAAGCATAATAACACGTTGTTCCTCTTTCGAATGAAATCTCGCTAGTGGTTAGTATCAGTGTACTAACTAGTTTAGGACTCTATATATATAGGGAGAGAGAGAGAGAGAGAGAGTGTTAATTCGCTTGCATATGAAAACCTTGTCGGCTTATTTCCATAGTCACCGAACGCAGTAGGCATTGCATCCATATGCATAGGGGTCGTCGAAAAGAGAGGGTGGAAGTATAAGGGCGTCAAGGAGCATCCGCAACAACGTGGCCCATGAATTTATAACTCGTTAAGTTTCAAAAACTCGAATTAGTCTTGCGCTCCTCTCACGCGTACGAAGTTGGTATATATTGTCACGTGATTTTTCGATTCACGGTCACAAAAGGGCCGTAGTTACCGATTAGATAACGTTCGCGATCGGCTAGTCGATACCGAGTCGTCACCCGGTGTAGAGGTTACGCTCTCGGCCAGTTCAGGTTAGGATAGAGGAGAGTCGGCGTGTTGGAATCTGCCGTGAGGAGAAAGACCCGACGAGGCGTCTTCGCGGATCGACAGAGGCCCGGGTGCAATACCGCCGCCCCAAAGAAGAAGGGCACAGGGTTGGTGAACGGGCGAAGGAAAAGGGTTATGGTTTGGGGCAGGGGAGGAACCCCTAGGCCCCGGGTTAAGTTTGGTAGTGCTCTGTTTTCGGCCTGTGTCCAGGGGAAGCGACCGCGGAGGACCTCCGAGATTGTTGCGCTACCGATTTAGGAAAAGATGCTCTCGCTATGGTTAAAGGGACGACTCGGGTAAGTGCGCTGTAGTTATCGGATAAAGGATCTCGACCAATCAGATTGATTCGTTCCCGAAATTGATTGTTGTCAATGTTGTCAAGTCAGTCTGACACGGGATACCAGCGAGGTATCTTGGGCCGGTTCGCGCTACCGTCTTTGCCTAGGCGGCACGTTAGGCTCTTGCTCGTGTATATAGTTCGCGTTATCGTGTCGTGCTCCCGCGTTCTGTTCTCGCGAAGTGAAAGATATCGCGCGTGTTTCCGAAGTGTATCCTGGTGCCGTGGTGACTCGTCCCCTGAGAAGTTCTCCGTTCCCGCGGATTAGCTGTGCCTGCTCCGGTGAGTCGCACGGATTTTATTACTTGGTGCTGGGATTTCGAATAGTCCGATAGCCATAGGCGTCGGGCTTCCCGTTTCGCTGCCGATCATATGTTCTGGATTTTGTCTGTTCGCGTTCCCGTCAAAGTAGTTCTCGCTGGATTACACTACTTGCCGATCCCTTACTCCGAGCCTCTCTACCACAACCTGTAGCCTGAGCGGCCGTGCATTTCCGCCCGTTCCACCGTTCGCTCTCGTTCATGCATCCAGTTGCGTTTGTCAGTTTTACGCGCCCCCAAAAATTGACGTTTTCGGTTGAGTTTGTCGATTTCACGCGTCCCCAAAGATCGACGGATCTCGTTTCGTGGCTCTGTGCCGCTTTGGTGGAGACGAGGGTGACCCACCTCATCTCCCAGGACATACCGGTTCGTCGGCACCGCTGGAACAAAAGCTAGCTGGCGCCCAGCCGTGGCTTGCGGATGCATGAGCGTGGGGTGGACGGCCGAAGGTGACGTTTTAACGATTTCGATCTCGCGTGGTTAGAAAATACGTAGAGAGAGAGAGAGAGACAAAAGTGAGTAAAAGCTTTTCTCGTCGCCAGTATATTGGGACTGATCGGCGACAAACAATGAGCCTGAGAAAAATCCGAGACGTCCCCCCTAGTGAAAGGAGTCCGACTGACATCTGGCAGCTCGTGGCCTAGCTGGAGTCAATCCACCCCAATCATCCATGGGGTAGTTTTCGGTATACATAACACATATACCAATAGGGGTTGCCGCGATCGGGATCTCCTGTTGTTCCAGGAGCCGTTTGTTTCTCGTCTCCTGGACCGAGATTAAGAAACTAGCGGGAGGCCTGTCGCGGTCACGTGTGGGAACCCAGGTCCAGCATCCCTTCCATCTTAGCCACTCTTTATGATGCCTATGTATGGGGGGTAGGCTTAAGAATTTCACGCTTACCCTTTGAACTTTTCTTCAAGTAAAACAAACATAAGAAAATAATTTAATTAAAAAGTTTCCTTTATTTTTCGGGGCTATAGAGAAACTACCCTTAAAATTATTATGTCTTTGCAGTCTTTTTTTTTTTGTTATCTAAAAGATGATAACAGCCCTTTATTTTTACTGACGAAACAAATTGGTACCTTTAACCCCTAGCGGTGGGTATTTCGCGTAGAAGTGATTGGGCGACCACCCGCTGACATGAACGTCGAACTTTGCCTTTGCCAACGGCACCTGCTCGGTACCGAAACCTTTTGTGATCCTACCCCTCCTTGTACAGCCATTCTCTCTGAGGTATGCCTTGTATATATATACACGTGGTACGCACGCATTGCGTCACACGGCACGTCAATATTCGAGGGTCGTGGAACAATGCTCGACGACGACGACGACGACGACGACGACGACGCCGCCGCCGCTGTTCCGTTCTTTCGGGGAGGGTATTGTGCGTGACGTCGCGGGCTTAATTAATATCGCGGGATTAAGACGGCTGCTGGGGACTCGTGGGACGAGGATGAGCTCATCCGCGCTATACAGACAGGAAACGAGCTAAAAATAGGACTTCCGGTTTTGAGATGAAGATTGAGAAAGAAACTTTTTTTTTTTTTTTTAAGGGTTGCAAGATCTTTGGAGAAATGCTTAAATACGATTTAAGGGTTGGCAAATTGAAAGAGGATAAATCTTGTTCCTCCGGTGTGAACGTAGCCTAAAGCGTTATTCGCTCGGTGTGGTATATTGATTGGCATTACAAGGCAGATCAGTCACCCTCGAGTCTCAGGGAGAAATATAAGGGTGATTCAATGGCGGTGGAAGATGAGTAGAAGAACGATAGGATGCTGGGATGGATCTTTCGCGCTGGATTTTCGTCGCTCTACGATTCTCTCACGAAGACAGACACTTTGTCACCCTCCTCAGCCACGTGAAGGTTGCCTCGCGCCATCCCTCAACCTAGCTCCAAACCCACCCCCGGGGGTCGAGCAAAAGCCGAGACATTGTCAACCCCGTCACACGCACTCGCTTTCCATCTCTTGGTTCGGTGGATGATGTCTCCCTTAGTCAAAGGATCTCCTAGGTGCTTCCTTACAGTCATTTTTTTTACCCCTACGCGTCGACGGATATATTCCATGAATTTTGTACAGAGTTGAGAAGAAAACAAAAAATTTATTTTCAACCCCTAGTATCAAAGCCCGTCGGAAGTTCGTAACTCGGCCGACCTCCTTTGCCAAGGATAAAATAAGACTCGAGCGAAGATCCTGGCGGTTTGCAGCAAAGAGTTACAACCCTTATACACGAGAAAGGAATATTGCACTTTCTAATAGGGTTGCGTTTTACATTTTTTTTTCTTTTTTTTTTTTTTCAGGGATGCTTACAAAGTCATCGTGTGCATGGCTTAGCGTAAATTCAATAATGGAGGATCGTTTCTATGCAACACGCTTGCCAGCCCAAGTCTTTCTCGTGTAACCAACGATCAGCAGCATCGATTGAAATTCAACCTGGTACGCGGACATTCTTCTCTTTGGGAATCGCAGGTAGTATCTAACCTATCTATTAATGTACCTAAATGGGGATGGAATCGACATAACTACCCCTATTTAGCTTCTGGACTGACGTCATTCAGACTATCCAGAATGGAAACTTAAAAATACGAATCGTTCGATTGCAGTTTCTGCCGCCGTTGGCGCTGCGATCGGTCGGCCGATTTCGTTTTGGCGATTTAGCGCGAGTCTGCCAAATATCCCAAATATCCCTGGCAAAGCGGATTACGCGGATTGTGCTTAATGGATTACCGATAAATGCTTCTCGGCTGACATCCTCCGCAAGCGTATTGTCGGGCAAGTTGCGCAGAGGATACAGCAGGAACAGCAGGAACAGCAATAGCGTCGACGTCGGTTGCGACAAACGCAATGGCTATTCTATATGCGTCTCTGTTTAAATGCACGGCTCGCGAGCAGCGATTCCATCCAAGCGTGAAAATCGG
>JARPRG010000533.1:59916-70176 GCA_031001745.1 Hartigia nigra
GAGAGAGAGAGAGAGAGAGAGAAAATAAGAAGAAAGGTTCACTTTGGTTTGGCCAAATGCATATTAATTAATACCAGCTGGCAGGTAATGGCGTAAAAGATAATTATACAAGCAGCGACACAAGGAGAAAGATCACTGTAGGTAAATAGATGTACAATAAGTTGGCAGAACTGGATCTTGCCTGCCGTTTCCGTCGCTATTACTTTTCCGATTACCCAACGACGCCATTAACTGCATCTCACCGGAAATGTCAAGCATAATACAAATATGGAAGTCATTACACCAGCGCAATACACAATGCAGTAGCGACCGCGACGACGACTCTTCTTTGAAAATTAAATTGAACGGGTCCCGCGCGCGACTATCGCGGCCTTGTAAATTCGCACTAAGCCTCAAGAGCCCATGATGAGTCCCGACGTGTAACGACACCCTTAAAAAAAAAAAAAGAAAAGAAAAAAGCAAACCTCTATATACTTTGCTCAACCTCGTTCTCACAGCGGGTTTACGTATCTCTCTAATTATGAAAATGCGACCCGCGGTCGCCACGTGGGGATGCGCACGAACAATGGGTCGATGGCTAATTTCAAAAGAAAAGCTCATTTTGCATGCTCGTTGTACACGTAATAAAGATTCAGACCAGCGACAGACTACGGGTGCTCGTCGTCGGGGCTACGCTAGTTATTCTAGCCAACGAAATTTACTATGCCTTCGCAATATAATTTCCAGCATTTTTGTTCCTGGTAACTTGAGACAAAAAGGCAAAAAAAAAGACACTACAAAACCTAACGCAATCTTTGTTTAAAAAAAAAAAAAATCAATCCCTCTAACCCTACGCAAGAACAATATCCAAAATTCTCCTTGAGAATAGAATTTCTTACAGCCGATCATGTACCGTTACAGCATCGTCCAAAAGTATATTATAATCGAATAAATACCCCTTGGCGTACTGATTCCGTACGAGTAAAAATCAAAGGGACAGAAATGCGTTGAATTCTCCACAGGACGTCGAACACTTGTGCGTCAGACCATTCACTATAGTTTTCATCGTGGCCGAATGCTATAATAAATACAGAATGGAGCCAGCCTGGCGTTGCGTAAGATTTTACAGGACGAATCGTAGTCTATTGCCTAATTACGGAATAATGCCGCGTAGTGGGTGTGGATATAGTGTAGTGCGTTCAATGGAGAAAGGCGAGGGAAACGAGAGAGCGAGATAATAACCGAAGGAGAATATACAGAGTGCAGAGAGAGAGAGAGAGAGAGAGAGAGCACTATTCAATCACAGGGAGCATTCGAAGTGTAGGGGTGTATTGTTCGGTAAGCTGCATTAAATCCTTGCCTATATATATATATATATATAGAAACAACCACGAATATCAAGCCAGTACAGAAAGACACTAAACTCGACGAATTTGTTTTGTTGATATTGTAAAGGCGTTATTATCGCGTGTTTAATTTGCATCATTCCCTTAACTAACACCCTTAAGTTGTGATTGTACGAGAGCCTCCCTTTGGGCATTGATAAAAATTATCCGCTTACGGGGTTTTGCGTGCGTAGAACGGCGTTTAAATTGCGCGCCAGGATTGGATGATTACTCCGTCAATGGCTACATGGGAGTCAAAGGGAATTATTGTAATTATTGTTTTAAGGGATGTTTTCTATGTCAGCAACGACACCATCCACTTGTAACCTTTTATGCTTTTACGTTACCTATATTCTTTTCTTGTATCTTTCTCCCGCTCTCTACGTTACACCGTGACTTGTTGATGATTCAATTTAATTGGAGTTAATGATACGAGTGTCGTACGCGTCAACGATCACTTTGTATGACTGATAATGAAAATTATTGCAAGTTAATTAGTCTGGTATTTGCTGTTTGTTTTTTGTTTTCACATTGAATTATTATTTGTAATTAATTCATTGCGGTGGGATATTAATTAATAGCTTATTCGTGGCAGAGACGACGTGTGTATGCGATTCAATTTTTTATCAATTAAGATAATTAACGGGTACGCTTAATTAGCCGTGAATTAACGTTTATATATTGGTATATATAAGTAATAAGGTTGTAGCAATGCTTATGGGTCTATTGGAATTTTTGTATTTGTTTGTCTAATTAATTATACTTAATTAATGCTGAATGAACTTTCTAAATTGTTTAAACCAGTTGACTTTAGGTTTAGGTGTTTAGTAGGTAGTAAATAGTAATAGCCACGTGACGTACCAAGAGCTCCCGACGGCCGACGGCTAAGAGCCTTTTCCACTTCCAAGTAAAACAACACTGAACAAGAATCCTTGTCACAGGACAATACCAAAAAAAAATCACAGTCCGCGCAATATATTCTATGTACTTATGAAATGCAGTTTCACACGCGCAAGGATCAAAACCGAACTTGATCCTTGAAATTTGTTCAAAAAAAAAACAACCAACAACAACAAAACGAACAACTTCCGATCCTTCGTATCCTTATTGCACTGTGTGACAACAACCCTGTATCAATTGCCTTTTTGATTTGGAGAAAAAAAATAGTTCAAAGTTCTCCGATAAGCAGGATACGAAAAAAAAAACCAAAAATTCGCGCGTACAGTCTCTCTCTCTCTCTCTCTCTCTCTTTCAAGTTTTTATTTTCCAACTTTGTGTCTATTGTACCGGAAGTTTCAGCCGATTGACGTTTTAAGCTGTGAAATTGGCAAATTGTACGGTTCTTCGTATTACGTCACAGAGGTCTTGCAGTTTTTTTTTTTTTTATTTTTCGTTGGACCTTCCGCAATTCCCATACAGTTTTGGACAACGTGTCTATTTTGAATCTGGATGACTCCAGGTATTTCTTGAATCAATGGATGATTCGCGGACCCGTGGAAAAATGATAAGTCCGTGACGTTTGCGTGCTACTCGGTACGAAGACGCGTGGCGTTTTGGCACGTTTAGGTAAATCCAAGAGCTACTCTGCTCCCTGAGATGCTGAAGAGGTTGGACACGCATAGAGAGACTGGGGTTGCTGGCATGCAGGATCTTGCGATCACCCTGTGTCCCGACCACTCTCGATGGATGCTATGCTATGATTCTGGGTAGTGGGGTGGGGTGTAGAACCAGTTAGCCAATCAGAGCCTCCCTTGGCTATCCCCACCATTGAAATCTACTGTATAGTGGGGAGGCAAGCTCCGCGTCGTGACATCATCGATTCTGAATGGTGGAAATGCTCAACGGAGCGGAAGGCCCATTTGGGGGCGCTACCAAGATACATTCTGCGCATGCGCTATATGTTTAGGGGTTGTTTCGTGGAACCGCCGCAAATTACCGACAGAGGGAGACCGGCGGCCGTCGCGTAAGGGTGTCGACGAATCACGAGAAAGGAATCGAATGATTTCAGAAAACAATGTAGCAACTTTTATTTTCAAGCCACTTTTACAAAGTAATTTTTGTCTATTTCAATGCTGGCTATTTCTTTCGTATTTCTTTACATGGGATATGTGTCGAAATGTTTTTTTTTTTTGTTTTGTTTTAAGAAAAACTCAAACTTGAGATTAATATTTGTTTCCTTTGTCATGTTCGTATAGGGTATGGGGGCTGAGGGGAAGGGAGGAGGACATTTTGAAGTTTTCCAGTTGGGGATGAAATCGCGAGGGTCGCTGATTGAAACTAGTCTCAGGGTGAAAAGGGCGAGAGGGAGTGAGAACCACCCTGCCTAGGAACTCGGCGAAGGAATGTTTTTTTTTTTTTTTTTTGTGAAAATTCGCCCAAGCGTCTCCTTCAGTGGATATTAAAATATAATTGGCGTTTGTCCTCTTTGTGCAAAATGGTATCTAGTCACGCGGAGGGTGACAGTGGGTGTTATGTACGCCAGAGTGCGCTACGGGTGAGTCACCCTTCGCGATTTTCCCTGACTACGGGGGGGCAGTTGCATCCCCTTGTCACTTGTGCGTGGCTCCACGCTCTCCCTCACGCATATCCTAAGTCAGTTTCACACAGCATCCCTCATTTTTCCCGGAACCACCCTCTAATAAACCCATAGCATCTCGGCGAGTACTTAAAATTATCGAAAAAGTGATATCATCCCTTAAAAAAAAAAAACAAAATAGTTGTCGATTTTCCAATTTTCATTAATATTCAATAGGCATGTTTATATATTGCAAAAAAAAGCCTTAAAAATTTTCTTAAAAAATCACATTCCCACTTTACAGCGATTTATAAGTTTTATGTATATATTTATATTAAAGTATGTATACGTCTTTATATATATATATATTTTTTTTTTTTTTTTAATAGAAAATACAGTATCGTTATCACGTGCTCGATGATCGTCTCGAGTGGATTAGGTAGTCACTTATTTGAAGTCTCGAAGTCGCAATGTAAACCCGGCTTTAGGAGATCCACGCGGTGGAAGTAACGCGTTTCGATTTTACGTTAGCCCAGCTACGCGTGAATCAGCCAAGGTCAAGTTGTTCCCTTACTTAGAAGTATTCGCATACCTTTTAGATATATTATTCGTTAAATCGATAAAGAAGACGATCGATATCGATCAATCATTTAACAGATATACACAACACATAAAATATCGTACACAAGATGACCAAAGTCCTACTATTATAGTGGATACATAAATTTTATATTTTTATCATTTTTTTTCTTCCTATCATACCAATATAAGGTATCGAAAAAATTCTTTGGGATGGGTCAATATTTTATTGATGTTTATTGAAGTGAATTAGGTAAAAAAAATTAATTGAAAAAAAAAAAGATCAATGGAAGATTTCTTTATTGCTCATACGTACGTCATCAAATTTTTGTCCGAATGATTTAATTGTGTCGTCAGTGAAGATGATATGCTAATCAATCCTACATTAAATTCGTTAATCGGCCAGAACGTAACGTGACAGAATAATAAACTATGCAGACGGCAAACAATGCAGTATTTTGAAAGTGGGGGGATTTTTGAAATACTGAAAATTAAATTGCGTCACAGCCGTCGTTACCCTACGTGGTGGACCGACGATTCGATAAGGTCTGTTACGTGAATTATTTCATCGGCACTTGAGTATACACGTTACACGAGAAGATCAACAAATGTGGTTGGGATAGTTGCGCAAAAATGTATCAATATTTACAATCTTTTGTTCCACTTTCAGCCCTGATAGTACACAGACACACCGATGATAATGGACATTTTTTTTTTTTTAATTGAAAACACCAATTCGATAAATATGCCGTGACAAGTTTATCGTAAAATGTATGATTCTTTTTTTTGTATAATATTGTAAGGAGGTCAGGGCTCGTTTGAATTTGAATAAAGAAAAATGTCAGAGGTTTGATTAACGACGATATATATATACAGTAATACCATATGCCTGCAAGACTTTTTCCTCGTTTGATATATACAGAATAAATAAAGACTAGCTGAAGTGCCTGGAAAACAAAAGGGGGGGTTAAATGCATTTTAGATATTTTGAGCAGTCAAGTCTTTCGGAGAGTTCAATAAGCGTAGAGCAGGCAGGGTATAAACTTCAGTCTGCATACAGGTGAGAGTCTCGTTCCGTCAGGACAAAACAAATAAATTAACGTTAGAGGTTGCTTGTTTATTATTGGGTGGGGATACGTCAGGCACGCCCATCTCGTGGAAGTCCTCCAATCAAAAAGCATTCTATCCCTACCACCTTAAAAATCACCCTCCCTCGGCCCCACTTTACGACCTGCTTGCGATCCTGGCCATGACGTCACTCGGACAGCATGCAACAGGCGGCTTACACGACGTCCCATTCCTACGCTGAGTATTGCCAGAAAACCGGTTTTTCATGTCAATTTTTATCCACTCTTCCGGATACCGACGACTCACGCCAGTAGAACCTAATAAATTGTCATTGCCAGAAGAGATCCATGTTATTTGGACGTTAAAGTCAAAAGAATTTTACATTCCTTAAGAATCAATTACGTAATCGAGAACGATGTCTTACTTAACCTTGATGATTTGAAAACGAAAGAAACAAAAAAAAAAACCCTATTCGATCGAATATACTGGAGCCTTGGAAAAGTTCACGAATATCCACGACGGACTTTAAGACGAAATTCACGCATTTGGTAATCCTGTAAAACGTGTGGACACGTTAAACAGGAAACGAAAAGCTCAGCAATGCAAAAGCAAGCTTCTCTAATGCGGATAATAATAAAGCCTGCAACGCAAAGTTTGGATTACGTTGACGTGGATCGCGCAGGCAGGAGAGTAGAGACGGTTGTAAATTATAACCAGCAGTAGCAGCAGCAGCAGCAGCAGCAGATAGAGAGAAATTCATGCTCTGATGACGCAGCGTTAACCAGTGGTCATGCAATGATCAAAGGTAGCAGTAATGGCCCGTGAGAAGGATATCCGTGTGTATTTCGCCTAATATACTGCAGACTAAATGCTGACGCAATTTTGAGATAGCCATAAATTTCATCGCGTTATCATACCGACTAGACGTCGCGCATTGTGAATTGCGTACAGTGCCAGGGCTTAATAAAATTCAATGAAATTACCGTTAGGTCTGTTGACGCATATGGAAAATACGTTTATATCTATAGATACGGGTGTTACATAAAATAAATGTATAGACCTTGAACAATGATCGATACCATATATCAATTATTATTGATCCTGAACGGTATGTTATTGACAATGAACAAATTTTTACGCATAAGCTATAGATAAATACTAGCTGGATTCTTTTCATTGATGTTACATGACGACTTGACTGAAACGTATAATAAAACTCGTGTACCCCATGGTGATGGCATGAATGGGGGTAGAAACTACCCCCCCCGAGTACGCGTGTATCGGTATAATAACGTCCCTGGTAAACCTGGGTCGGTCAGGTCAAGTGTGCACACACTAATCATGTTTCCTGGTCAGGCGGTGATGTCCTGCTAAATCTCAACTTTGACTGTACAATGGAAAGGACAGATGCTGTGAAATATCGTCAGGGATTTCTTTGGGGTGGCTCAAAGGACACTTCGACAGGACACTCTGGTCAAAGCGAAGTATATTATGCCAGTCAATATTAAAAGGTACGCTACCGTATCGGCAGCTATTATTTTTTTCCTACCATTTTGCATATTCCCTCCTTGTCGCTCTAAGGGAGGGAAAATCTCGGAGTACAGAGTTTCCAGAGAAGCGATCGTTGAGGATTTTAAATACCATATTTCCGGCATAAGTCACGTGACACCGCTATCGATAAAGATTGCAGTACGATTCGCGACAGAGGGCAGTGTTTATACGTCAAGGGATTTCGCATAATAAAAATAATTTATTCTTGTAATTTTTTAAGTCAGTCGCTCTCTGGACACCGTCGAGGTATCTCGATTTAAAAGTCCTGCTGACATTTTTCTTTTTTCTATTTGTTATCGCGTTAAGTTCTCGCACGCCTCTATGGGGCACGTTGCCCTGTAGTTTTCTCACGAGTGTCATACGAGATCATAATGGTGAAAAGTTATCTTCGCGTGTGCCAATAGTGCAATCCGGTGCAGCGATGGAGCGTCAGGATCAAGGATCTCTCTAGGATGCAGTTCTCTGACTTCTGTGGATCAGCTGAATCAACTCTGGTGAGTCGAGTCAATTTTATTAATTGGTGCGAGGATCTCGAATCTTTAATCAGCGACAGGTCTGCTTTAATTTGCGTTCAGGTCCCGCGTTCAGTTGCATTTTCGGTCCAGTCCAGTTTCACGCGATTTCCAAGAAATTTATGGGTTTCTTGTTTTTTCGCTTTTTCATGGTGTCAACCGCGATTTCCCTCGACCTTGGTGCATATCGATTTATTGATTCGGTTTAAATAAATATTAATTGGCACCCTGCCGGCATGCGGATACGCGAGCGGGAAAGTTGACGGCCCAAGGTGACGTTCACCTGGTGCAGTTTCCGCGCTGCAACGAAAATTACGTCATAGAATTTCGCTACTTTATTCGTATACAAATTTTAAGGCAAGTGTCAAGGGTCGACATAAGATTCTCTCTTTAGATCATTAAATCGATTTTTCAACCCTTTCTCCAAGAAATTATACGCTCGGATGTACGTCCATTGGCACTTTGAAGTCTCGCATCTGCGGTTACTGAAAAGTACCCTCTCTTTTTCTTCTCGATCTCTCAGGTACTCCACTCCACCACTCCACCACTCCACCACTCCTCTGGCTCCAACTCTTGTAAGAACATAGCTCTGCCGACTCGGAGCAAAGCATCAAGAGGGTTGGGAGGGAGGGTTACTTAATCCCTCAGCAAAAACGGTACCCCTCTCTGTGTAACACGATTTCAAGTGTATTTCCGACGCTTTGAAAGACGCCCGGCGTCGAGCAGCGTCGACTCGCAAGAACCCGATGGCTTTTCTATACGCATCCTATATATACATATATACATATATATAAAATAGAAAGACTACTTGAGCGTGTCCGTAATGAGGGTGGATTATATACCCTCGTCCCCTTTACCGTAGGGGTTGATAATCCTACCGCAAACCAAATACCAACACGATTCCATACGAATTTTTTCCCTCTCTCTCTTTCTTGACTACCTTGACACGGATCCCACAACATCAACCAGGTCCATTCACATTAAATCCCAGCATCCCTCAAGTACTCTCGGTAGCACCTTTACGGATTTCAGGATAATGCAAAGCCGATTTTTATTCTCATCCGCAAGAAAATAATCCTTTCGAATTTTCGTATACGAAAGAAACGTGAGATTTTTCTCACGCCTACCACAAACCCCACTCATCTCCCCCCAAAAAAAAAGAATATATAACTAACGCCATTTTGATCCTTGCGCCGCTATAATATTTGATCTTCACTTTCAAAACAACTTAGCCAGAGACATTCTTTTAGTCAGCTTGCTCGCGAGATCAGTCTCAATCTCTGTCTTCACGGTGGTCCATTTCCCATCGACTGTCATCTGCTGGACCATCGTGTACTTACCGTCATTCCATTCTCTATCGGGTGTAAAATTGTCCTGGTCGAGGTGTCACCGATGTCCGCCATGTTGTTTTTATCGGGTCACTTTATACCGCCATATGTAATTTTTTTCGATACAGGATGTCTCTTCTAGGAATTGCATCCTTGGACGTTATCCCGGCAACTGTTGCCTGGATACAGTTACAAGGATTCTGGGTGGCATCTCACATGCAACTGATATCCCACGTAAAGCATGTGACGAGAGGGAAAAGAAAGAAAAAAAAAACCCCAGAATTCTATTGTCCATATAGATTTTGTATTCGAGTTACCATTGAAAAATAATACAATTAATCAGTAGTCATTTAACGCGAATCACCAATCCTAATAGTCGATCCGTCAGGATTGATCGGTGGAAATGGCACGAAGCGTGCCGTGTGAAACGGCTTCCAAGCAAACAAGTTCCCGTCACGTTCCAACATGTGGCTGATCGTAGAGTGATCGATGGCCAGGATGGTTGAGTCAGCAATTTCGAGTAGCTACTCCGAGAGAAACACCTAGATAAGTAGACGATTTGACCTAGCCTAACCTAGCCTAACCAGCCACGTGATCCGTCAATGATCATTATAAAAGTAGTTTAATCCAAAAAAAAAACAAGCATATTTGATTAAAAAAACGTTGAACGAAAAAACAAATTATTTTCATTGACCGTACCAAGTATACATGTATATCATCTCTTGTAAAGTAACAACGGAGTCCTTGGAACGCGTAGAGAAAATTAATCTTCGCCGTACTTGTCGTCCACGCGTCCCGACGCTTGACGTCGTGCCTCCCATGGTTCGTAGGTACTCGAATCGAAAATTGCCATCAGCCCGTAACGAATTTCGCATAAAAGTGCTGACATATCTATCGTGCGGATCGTTAAAGGCCTGTGAAAATAGAGAAGACGAGATGATGGTCCTTACGCTTAGTTAGAGCGAGAGGGATGGTAAGAGACGTGAAAGGGGGGGAGGATTGTCATATCGGTAAAAGTTGACAGGGCGACGGCTTCTACCAGTCACGCCCCTGAGCCTTTTGTCGTGATGCCGTATTCGCCGAGATTTATAGTCGGAATAACATTTCATCATTTTGCACGCTCAATTCGAGACGTTATGTAGCTAACGCGGCATGCACTGGGCTTTTACCCTGTTTGTCCGCCATTATCGCTCTTATTGTCGCGCGTTATTAGCATAAAACAACTATGTTAACTTCAGAGACCAAGTAGTCGGACACGGCCCATTAATCTGGGCCCAGGTTAAAAGGGGGACTCGTGCACTACATAACTATATTATATAACAGCGAACATGAGTTACTCGAGC
>JARPRG010000533.1:75005-88101 GCA_031001745.1 Hartigia nigra
GGCAGCCAGGCAGCCAGGCAGACGGTGTGAGGTGTGGCAGTAGCCACTAAAAGAGGGTTGTCCTCTCTGTGATGAAAGCACCCTTAACCTAACCCACCCTGCTGATATTCTCACACTGGTGGGTGCTTGCTTTGGTTCCTTTTCCATGAAACCCTTGTATGTGATAAACCAGCCATTGACGCCTCACTGATCTTACGCGATTATGTCTCTTCTTTTATCTTTGTTTGTTCTTCGACTTCTTTCTTGTACTCCTTCTACATTTCCTTTTTAGCGTCTTTTACTTGACTCACCGTATTTACTATTTTTCATCTACTCTTCGTCTGTTACTTTTAATTTTCTATGTCCACCGATCTTTCGAAACTTATCTGAAAGCTGGCCGTCGGATCTACTTTTAAGGGATGCTGTTTGCTGCTTGATAACGGTTAATGTGTATTTTTCAATTTTTTTTTTATCATTGCTTTAATTAAATTATATTTTCGTACATTTACTTTATCAAGATAAACAGTTTTTTTTTTTTTTAAGAGATTCGATGCATTCAACAGTTTTCTCGATGAGATTTCAAAAGTATCTGGGCTTCTATTTTTCTTGAAAATTTGTTTTCCACTTCTCCTCTCTCTCTCTCTCTCTCTATTCCCTGAATTATTATTGCTTTTATTAGTATTAAAAATTACACAATTCCAATTTCACTCGGACGGACTCGCGCAACCATGCACGATCATGGTCTTATTTGTGACTTACCCGTATTTGAAGAAGCGCACGATGAAGATCATGGTGGTGACGGTAGCGCAAATCATGCAGATTCCACCGACGATCAGAATCAAAATTCCCAGAACAAGTCGCCATCTGTATTTTCCAAAATTGTTCAGATAAACAATCAAGTAGAGTGCTACGGGTATCAAAACTCCAAGAGTGGTTATGCACAGTGCACCAACCAGACCTATGAAGAGATCCAGCTTGGGTATAGTAGCTGCAAAGATACCTATTAAAATAATCAATCTTATAGTAAAAGGACTTTTGAATTTTTTTCTTCTTCTTTTTTTTTTCACTGATAATTTACAAGTCATCAAAGTCACACAGATTCGAATTATTTGATCCCAGAGAAATGACGTTCCGGCACAGTCTCCCTCCTCGATACCGGGCAAGGCATAATCTTCATGAAGAATAGAAATAGGCATGTAGCACTGTAGACCGTAAGAAAAAAATATAGCCAGCGCTTGCATGATAAGGGCTACCAAAGTAGCACTGAAATAAAGAAGATAAGATAAGTGTATCATTGAAAAATTCAATTTTTTTTTATTTTTTTATTTTTTTTTTTAATAAAATCTTTGATAATCATGATAAATCACGAACGTGTCATTTTCAAGATGATTGCGTACAAAATTTCCCAAGGAATCGGGACCCCACTTTAAATATCCAATCAAACCAATCAGCACGTGTATCATTATCACGACGAACATTCCCCAATTAAAGACTCCGCAAGGTTTTTTATAATTTTCCGGATTCCTCATACTATTTTCGATAGAGAGAATCTGCGAGAAAGAACGAAAAAAAGAAACGAAAAAAATGAAAGATAACGATATACGAATTTTCTTGTAATACTTATAGATATAATACAATCTTACCAATCCCGGCGAACACATGCTGAAGAAAACGGTGCCCACAAATTTGGGATACAGGTCCAATTCCGTTCGAATCATTTCGTAATCGTGGCCTATGCCGTCTTTGAGGCAATATACCACGCCGATAATGGCGGCTACGAATAGAAATAGATTGCCGAGAATGGAGAGGGGCGCTAACGCCTTTAGATGTTTAATCATGTTCATCCCCAAGAATAAAGGGATTAATATAAGGGCGTAATAGCCCTGCGGTATTGTTTTATCCGAATCGAGACACTCCTGAACGACTCCGGCAATAAATACAACGTATATAGAGCCAATGCCAATATAACACGTGAGCATGGTAACGTCCACTAGGAATCTACGACGTATGATTATTTTTTTTATTTTATTTCTTTTTTTTTAAATAAGACAAATACTTTAAATCGATCGATCATTCGTTTACTCACATCATCCATTTAGCCGCGGCTTTGACTCTCTCAGGACCTGAATTCATGGTGAACGATACCAACTCGCTGTAGGATAACGTCGGTCTTTGTATTTTCACGCATACTTTGTAATGGGTCTCTACTAAAAAATGAAGCGATATCGTTATCAGTATTCCCATTAAAACAGTCCCAATTATTCCAACGAATATTCCCACGCAGGAAAATGCATGCGGCATGGCAAAGAGTCCCGTGCCGACGGCACTCTTTACCAGATTGGCCCAAGATCCAAAATCCCTGCAAATTATCGAAATTTATTATCCTATCTTTTATTCGCCATGTTATTCTTATCGGTGATACAATACGATACTAATTTACGTCCATCCGTCCCACGGTGTTCATATGGATTATAAGAATCGTCTTCCACGGTATCATTCTTATCGTCCAATTCTTTGTCAGTCATATCGAATCGTCGAGGTTATATTAGATTGACAGATGAATAGAATGCATCAGGACGTAAAAAAAAAAAAGAAAAAAAAAAGGCCTACATTTATTTTCAACGATAAACTCTCTACTTACGGTTATCTACGAGTATTCGAAGAAAAGAAAAAAAATCTGTAATCGACAGACCGTCAAAAATGGTTGAAAAGCTATTGAATTGGCGTGTAGTTATCGATCTATTGAAAATTGTCGAAATTTTTGTCGCCGGCGACAAATCGGCTCGACGCAAAATCGTACTAGATCGCATTACAATTTGTGGCTTTGCGTTTACGCAAAATTTACTCCGAGACGGATCAAAGGAGGTTCGCAGCATCCCTACAAGGATCACGGTAACACAAAGAGCAACAAGGAGAAAGAGATTTTTAAATCCCTATACTCTGTTGTTCACGTTACGTGGTAAGTGATCGGTATCCAGCATCCCGTTCGTGGACCGCTTTTACAATCTGACTACTCGCGCACGCTTTCATCCCACATTGACAAACGATTAAAGATACCTGACTGACTAAGATCTGCACGATCCAGTCAATATTAGCATAGATCTCTCGCACAACCAATTCTCTCTGTGCCAGTGATCTCCCCATATACCTATTGTGAAAACTCTCGCTCGGCTGGACCAAGCGGGATGCTGACCGACTTAGCACAACTGCTCTACAGGGTTTCACGAGGGATTTAACGCCTCGCGGCTTGCCAGGATTCGGATAAAAGGATTGCGACGATTTACCTCCCATTTACAGGACTCGATCTTTTTCTTACAAATATATATCTACCTAACCTTATCCTTTGGTATCCGACAATTTTTAAGTCCCAGAATGCACAGCGTTATTTAACCTCGCTGGACCACAGTCACCGTACCGTGATCTAATCACAGTAAGAATATAAGAGACGTAGTAATTTTTGAGATTTATAAACACATTTTTTTTTTTTCTTTTTTTCGTAAATTAAAACAAAATCGCGTCTTCCTTGCAATAGACGAAAAATAACATCTGGACCGTTAAAACTGGTCCAGATTAATCGTAGTCGGTTTAGCTTGGTAGTTTTCAGGGACCGTATAGAGACGTCCCGTGGCGCGAGACTGTGACTAAAATCCACGGAGCTCACGCAGTGTTTACACTTGAGATGATGCCTCCTAATGCTAATATGCTGCACCAATAGCAGCTTCAGTTCTTAATGCTCAATCGCAATCCAATGAAAAGTGTATGAATGGTAAGCGATTATCAAGTCGAACGGGCGCCCTCAATGTGTCCGTCGAGGCGTCCGTGGTAACCCCGCTGCGTCAACCGTCATCGAATCAAGCCAAATGGTACAAATCTTTTTTTTTTTCTTTTCTTTTTTCTTTTTTTTTTTTTTACGTCTCTCCCTCGAATCGCGCGAATATATCTATAGCAGTTGTAACGCGAGGCTCCCTTAATGAGCACGTGACGAAAACATAAACCTACGCTAGAAATCTCCTTGTAAGCAGATACTCGGGGAAACGCGTAGAATCTCTGTATCTCGTGAGTAAAATTGCGAAAAATTTGTGTCAGTGTACAAAGTTCTTTTATTTTCTTATATATTTTGTATATTCGTAGACACGGTGCTGTGTGCGTGAAAAAAAAAAAAAAAAAACATGTCTTTTTCCTAAAATCTATATATAATTGTACCTCTGACAGTAATATAATATTGTCGGAAATCTCTCTTCGAGATTAGTCAAGAGATGCTATCGAAAAGTCCTCACTCCAGGGAACCGAACTGTTTGCCAACATAACGTTTGGTTCGTCGAATACAGAAGGGCCATCGTCGCCAACCGGAAATCATTTACCGACTGAAACATCTGAAGTAGCAAAAGTTGCGCAACCGTGTCGAGTATCAAAAAGACGTAAGAAATCCTTCCTTCTCGCTGTCGGCGTACCGAGAAACAGAAGAAGAACATTAATAGAAAGAGGCTGTAGTCTGTAGTACTGTTTCAAGACTCGATCGGTAAGTACGGCATATCGTATTTATATCCTGGAATAATTTAACGACGCTACCAACATAAGCGTCAGTGACGGCGACAGGCGTCATCAGTAGTACCAACCCACCATCCCGTTATCGTAGTCTTGAGTCGTGATTAAATTCGACGAAAATTAAATGCGACGTAGAAACTACCGATTGACACGAATAACGATCGCGTAATATATATATTTGTTTTTTCAAAAATTCGACAGACTATTTTCCACAGAACGCGATGTCAGTTTTCTTTCGAATCTTCGTTACACGAAGATATGGCCAATGACGTTCTTGTTGTATGCACTTCCAAGGAATTCAGTGTGAAATTCAGTTTTAGATTATGCCGGACAAAGTGTGTAGAACGAGAGCGAGAGAGACGGAGAAAGAGCGATGGTTACATTCCGCGTTGTTGCGGTGACGCGGGCACGAAAGCTTTCGCAAAGCTTTTGACGAGCGCGTCGGCCGTCGCGCAAAATCACAAGAGTGTGAAAATGTTTTGCAATCCGGAAATCAGGCATACGTAACGCGTCGACGTTTACCGGAAACCGTTACTCGAGCGTATCAGAGAAGCGTCCGTTTAATTTTAAAGCATATATCTTCTTTCTCTTTGAAATAATAACAACGCGTTTACACAAAGTTTTCTACATTCTTGCGCGACTCCCTTCCGCGCTCGCGTCTCTCTATAGATCTTGCAGCGGTATTGGTGCACGGTCGAGGGTGGTGGAGTACAGTCGGGGGTAAAGAATTTGAAGGAGCCGGTAGGATCAAAGGGTCGCGAGGATGGCCGTCAAAGCGACGCACGCTCGGCTCGTCACCACCACCACCACCACCACGTAGTCCTCAAAAGCGAAACGAGTCTCTCACTTCCCCTCTACCTACACCCTGTGCTGCACAACCCCCTTCGAACCCACGAGTTAATAATATATCTACGTGGCCACAGACACCCACCTCTCTTATATCGGAAAGGTACGTGCAAGCCTGTACCAGTGAGCCGAACCCAACTACCCTTTCTAATTTGAGCCCTTAGTAAAAACACCCCTTCGATTCGGCCATCAGGGAATTCTTGAATGATCTCTTATTTACGTGGTCCCACGTAAGGATAGTCTTTACGTATCGATATATCTGGCCACTCTGTAGATTGCACTTTATTTTTGTTTTCTTCTTCTCCTACCTATCTATACTATACCTAGGTACACTCAAGAGTTCTCGGGGAGTATATAACGCACTGTGTATTTATATATATATGTATAATGGGGTATGTATTCTAGAGTCAGGGTCGATCGGTACCCAGCGTTGGGTGGTCACGTCGATACGATCGACAAGTGGAGCGGAAGATGGCAACAGAAAACGCACGGGCGTACCGTGCACTATGGGCAGTGGCTGTGTGGGGTGTCTTAGGGAAATGGGGACCCCTGTAGGCACATCATCCCCAGGAGTAAAGCATGGCCGATTATATACAGAGTGGTAGCCAGTGCAGGAGCAGCATGGTGTTACGGTTGAATGTTATGAGTACGTGTACTATATCCATCTCCTTAGTCAAGGGGCCCTGTAATTTGAAATCTTCTCAGGAAGCCACGGGGCCTCACCGGGGACCCCTTGCCGCAGCGTAACCTCCCTCCTTATTCTCGTTACACAATGGCTCAAACTCACGAGAAATTCACCCTGCAATCAGCCACCGAAGTCAAGCGTTCTCAGGAGGCGACAATGACTGGGGGGCGTTAACGTTTCATTCTGGGCCCCTATGGACCCCATACAATATCATCCATTGCCCCATGAACTTTAAACACCGAACGATTATCAATCGTCGGACGCGTCAATTTATTTTTAGGTTTTTGTCAAAAATTGTCTTTTCTTTTTATTTGCATAGATATTTTTGTTTTTCCTTGTTATTGTGCAACATGTATTGACGTTGTTTTTTTTTTGTTGTTGAATTTATCCTCCCATTAATTTTTAAGAATTCAGGACTTTATCGGACTCGCCCGTGTTACTGCAACATGCGGAACATTCGCCAACGGGAATGCAAACGTGCATCAAACTCATTATCGCGCTATCGCTCCTGGACACGAAGAGGGTTCTATGGGGACGGTGGAACGGGGGTGGATGGGGTACCTTGTATTCCATGGGGTTGAAAGGGGCAGCCTCTATTATGCGCTCCTCCTATCGCTACGTGTATCTCTGCTCTGCTGCGCGGGCTACGGCCAGATAACGCGCACGCACAATAATATTGTAATATTAGTTAACGTTACGCCACTACGGGACATATCGTGTTTCGTCACTGTACATATACGGACTGGTCGGTTATGGCGATAAAAAAAGATGTTTTTTTTTTTTTTTTTTATAATAAACAACTCACAAGTTACTTAGTATCAGCATTATATTTAGGACCAGTAATATGTATCTATATATAATACAGCAAGAACAGTATATACATATAATGAGGATATTCATAATACAACGTGTATTACGTGAATGTGCAATATTTTTTTTGTTTGTTTGTTTTCTTAAAAAATTATACGCACACGGGAAAATTGGCAAAAAATTGTAAAGCCAAGTATAAATTATTATTAGTACAAGTAAAGCGTCTTCTCCTCTTCTGCTGCTGCCGTTTGTCGCTTCTCGCCTCCGGTGTACAAGAAAATATTTCGCGCTGGGATTTATTGCCTCTACAAAAAGTACTTACGCGGTGCTTCTACGGCTTACTGCTAGAGAAAGAGAATGACGCGCGCAATAAAGTCCCCTGCTAATAGCCACTCGCACGAGATCGGATAGAGTCCCTTTTTAAAGTCCTTTAAAAAGCAATATATCCGAGACTCGTTCAAATAATCTCCTTCGGCGCGTCCTGACGGGACACGCGACCATCCTTATCGTACGATCTTAAGTACTACGTTCGAGCACGTGTCTCCCCTGAAATCAGGGATGATCTCATTGACTTTTGTAAATGACTCTGTATGCGGACCGTTGTTGAACATTATATACACAATACATCGGTGATGAGGAGGGGGGAGGGAGGCTGCTTAAGAAGCAGATTAAAGAAAGAACAGTATTTCAACAAACAAACAAACAAAAATATATATATATATATAAATCTTTGAACATATACTAAATATAAATTATAATACTAAATTCTACTGTATATATATTATATATATTTATAAGTAGCATCAACATGTTTTGTAGCTTCCATTTGGCGACGGAGCATTTTGAAAATTCTCATGGGACAGCAGGGGGTTACGTTTCAACGGTACGAAACACCGACATGCGGGATCGGCGGGGGGGTGGTGAGAGGGTAGGGGGTTGTCAAAGTAGCGACATGGTGACATCTCTATTATCACGTATGTGCGATGGAAGACGGGTAGACAGAAGAACACCCCATGTATGTACGTAGGTACGCGTGCCACCGAGATAACGGATCTTTCGATGATAATCCCCCCACCCAACCACCCGCCCCATCCTGGAGAACATATGGCACATCCCCATGTCTGTTAAATAGATCCGTACACGTATGATTCTATAGCTGTTAAATTACTGCTACAAATTTGAAGAACTCTATAAGCGTAGAAAAAAAAAAAAAAAAATAGGGTTTACGGTGAAGTGTACCCATAGCATTCAGTACGGTCAATGGATCCCTCTTGAGGGTTTCGTAGAGAGTCAGACTTCCGGTCAGCCGTCGTGTAATTTCGTTACTTTTCGTAAATTGGATTAGGGCAGTTCATTATAAATGTATTAGGTTGTATTAGAGTCTAAGGCAGTTACGATAAACCCAGTATGAATGACATTCTATGGGGTCGGTCAAGTTTCAATGGACAGTGCTTAGAATAGGGTGTACGGTGTGAAAATACCTACTTTGGCCTCTTTTTTTTTTGTTAATGTTCTTGCCAAATTTTTACCCTCGAAATATTACTTATCCCCCCATTAAGTATTACCAATCGAATCACCATGTCCGATTGGTATAAATAAGCGTCTCGTTACCGTCGCCTGGATCAAGAAAACAAGTCACGCGTTCCCATAGACTACATAGGAATGCACATTGTTACCAGAATGGGAACAGTACCAGTGTTGACAACAATGTCTCAGCAGGTCGATCAGTTCTGTCTGGAGGAAAAAAAAGAAAAAAAATCAAACTTGTTACTGTACGACGAGAAGTAACTGGCAGACCTGGTGGTCGCGTGAAGTTGTATGAGAGTGCACGAAATTTCTGACCTCATTGTCATACCACCCTGGGACGTCGATGGATCCAAGATAGGCCTCGAGAGGGGGGGGTCTCTTAATTATAAAGCTTATGAATAATAATTGTCGTGTAGTTGTACCAACATTGTGACTCCGTGTTTTCCCGTTACGCCCTGGACTCTGTTGCGCGCCACAGGTACCCCTTTCTTCTTGTTTGCTCACCGCCCGTGGGACCGTGTTCCTTATTAACCGTGATCGATTCTACGATCAGCATTTATTATATCGTCATCGAGATATTTTCGTGGGAATGAATTTGTTGCGGAGGTAGAGAAATAAATGGCGAAGAAACGCGAGGACAAATAAGTGTCGTTATCGTGAAACGCAATAAATGCCAACTGAATTTATCTTGGATTTTAATCGGTATTAATTCTTGATCGACCTTTAAATGAATTTCGTAGAGACTTTTTTTTTTTTTTTTTTAATGATTCTATAACCCGAACGAACAATCGAGTCGATTCAGTGTCGATTAATTCGTATTTATCGAATCGGTCTATATAGGGAGTGCTTCTCGTCTTACAAAGTCAGAACTATTGAAAAGAAGGTATTCGTTATTCAACGTGATCCCGTATGGCGCTCGTCAACGATAAAAGTCCTACCGAGAACTTTTCGAGTTTACTGGAAATTCTGTGGAAGGGAGTCACCGACGTTCGTATTAAGGTAGACCAGAGAGAAAGACGAAAGTATACCGGAGTGGAGGAAAACGAGAGAGAGAGAGAGAGAGAGAGAGAGAAAGATAGACGTAAAAGAAAGAATTTAAAGTGCGAGGAACAAGAAGAATCAGCGGGTAGCAGTGGGCAAAGTGAAACCCGATAGTCAAAATATTGAATTTCCAAGATCGACAGGAGATAGAGACTCGACGAGTTCCCGTAGGCAAAGAATTCGCCCCAGTGTTCGTTTCGTGTAAGTAAACGGAGATAGACAGCTTGTGGATAGAGGGTTGGTGAGAGCGGTAGAGTGGGGGTTGACCAAAGGGGATGAAAGAAAGAAGAAGGAAAAAGTCGTGAAAGTCAATGAACGAGCGAGACAAAGAAAAACCAGAAGACTCCCCTACTCAGGTTTTCTCCAAATTTTCTTTCTCTCTTTCCTTCTTATACTAATATAGTTCGCCCCAATTTCTAGCAGGGGTTCGCCGTATGGTGTCCACCCCAAATTACAAGGATCCCGCGGCGTCAGGATCGATTTGTTCTTTTACTTATACGTCCTTAACTCTGCCCCGCGGGCAATCGACTAACGAAGAAACCGATTTCGACTCAATTTCCATCTTTTTTCCTCTCATTTATCGGGCGTTCACTTAAAACTTACCGTGTGGGAATTTTGACAATTTGCAACGTGGTAACGAAGAAAAAAAAAGTCACATTTTTCTAATCACACTGAAAATTTCTAGCACATACGTACATATAGAAATTTCTCTATATAACCATATCTACGGGTGTGTACCTATGTGGATGATGCTAGAAGAGCCGGCTTGGAATCGAAAATGGAAATTATCCGTTTTTGCCAGGGGGATGACACGCAGCCGCTTCACGGTCCAGTACACTGTGCATTGTCAGAGACGCTGAACGCAAGGGTAGAGAGAGAGAGAGAGAGAGAGAGAGAGGGTTAGAGGATATAGAAGCCAGCCTGGCAAGCAAGGAGGTTGACTTGTTATATGGGAGCTTTAATTTTCCTCAGTGAGCTAAGATACGCGGCCTGGATAAGTATTGCTGATGGCAAATGTAACACCAGCTTGAAATTCATAAGAGCCAATGACCAATAGAAAATCTGAAAAACACGTTTCCATGAATGACAAAGAGCAAAGTAATTGTCCGAGTCGTTTGTACACAATAAAAAATAACTCCTATCCAACGGTCGACCGAAGTTTCATAATTCAAGTAGAAAACGAAAATGACTTAAGATCGACAATAAATTCTCAACCGTCTGTACAATTTAATTTTATGCAAGGCTAGGCACGCCTCTTAGCGCGGGATATCCTTATAACATTTAACTAGATTGTTATGATTGTCCTCATGGCATCCAACGTCATCAAGTGAATTTTGTGTAAATCCTTCCGTTCGCCAAATTCATCCATATTACCAGCACGACGTAATTCCTAAAGTTTGATCGAATCAGAATTCAACAAGAATATAATAACTCGATGATAAATCTTTTGCCAATACCACCAATCACGATAATTGCAATGAAAAATATACCTATACAATATAATAATATTAAACCGCCAACCTCTCCTTCTTCTCTGTCGTTCTTTGCTCACCGATGCGCCCCTATCACTCCTTACGAGTAAAATGAAAAAAAAAAAAAAAAAAAAAAATCCAAGAAAACGTACGAACAAAAAGGAACAGTGTCACGAGAACACAAGGAAGAAAAAAGGAAGCGGCAAAAACAGTGAAGGAAAGAGGCAAGTCGAGCAACGTATGATATTCATATTCTTGGCAGAGGCCTTGCCAACAGGGAGCCCATAGAGTATAGAAACTCCGGGTGAAGTCTTTGCCGTGGAGTATGAGGTCGAAGGCGGAGGAGAATCTTCCATAGGGTTGTGGGAGGGCGACGTAGAGGAACCCGTAGGAGAACTCGAACGGAGGTTGGCGGAGGTTGGCAGAGCGCGCGGCGTCGAAGGCACTGGTGCAGACCAGTGGCCCTGCTGGAGCAAGCCGTGGTATTCTAACCCTATAGCCGAGGAGTAGCGAGGCTCGGTTGAAGGCTCGTCGAGGAGAAGAGTCGGCGGTGTACACACCGGCAAAGAATAGAAGCACCGTAGAGAATCCACCTCGAGATATTTCTTATCCCAGCGCACGTAACCCTCTAACAAGCTAGCAAAGTTTACCAATAAATTGTATAACGGCAAGCGTCGGCGAAGAGAGGCCACCGGAATATCATACCATCGGCTACCATTTGGGAATGGGCAGTATATACATTGTATATAATGTATACATAGATTGTACACCGTGTAAAAGCGTATATAATAGTCGATGCAGTAACTATAGTAACTTTTTTCGACGTTCTTCGAACACTCAAATATTAAGGACGATATATCCTTGTACATCTAGTATATAGTGTATTAAAGAATTGTATTACTATCTGTATATTTTTGGTCGTTCAACGAATATTTTATATCCAAGCGTGCTTTCGGGAGCTACTGCTTTTTAATGACGCCAAATGTTGGCACACACTCGGCCTACCGATGATCCCAATGAATGCATCCACCGAGTATAATACCAAGCGCGTTATAATGGAGTCACATCACATCGGTTACACAATCACAATGCTAATCCGACATAATGGCTACCTATGCTGGGCTACGCTTCGACGAGGACAAGCTCGCGTAACGGTTGGCTGTAAGGAAGAGCGAGGATATTAAAAAAAAAAAACAAAATATGGACGACCTTTTTAAAATGCTTTTTTAATATCGACAAGAAACGCCATGCTCTTATGTATCCTCGTAGGGGTTGTCTTTCGGTGAATAAGAGGCTCTGTCAGGATGGGGTTGAAATAAAATATCATTCCGTTAAACTATTCTTGACGTCTAGTGTACTTTTTGGCTAACTTCTTGAGGTCGAGGGTTAGAAACGCACGGGAAGACTTTTACGGGGGTGTTTCACCAGTTATACGGTATACTATATCTAGGGGTAGTAAGGAAGAAAGAGGGAGAGAGAGAGAGAGACATAAGGCATAGCGGAAAGCACTTCCGGTGACATTAAAATCATCCCCTTCGGCCTTTAGCTTCCATTCTTTGAAATTTCACGCTCGGCCGTCCTGTTCACGTTCTCTAGAGGAAAGCGTCCTCGTGCATTTTTCTAAGGTGATTCGTCCTGAGAAATTTCAAGGATTTCTCCCTTGGTACGTAATACAGCAAGGGTGGATTTTTATAAAATACAAAGCAAGGGAGATATGCGACGATAGGTATGTACGTATTCGTTCTTTACAGAAATAGAAGTCTAGCTAGTTGATCTTACGGAGTGACCTAACTCAACTCAACTCAACTCAATCTAAACAATATACAGATGGTAACTCAATAAAAAAAATTCGTGCCAGGCACACGACCGACGGTCCTTGTTCGCTTAAATATTTCAACCTCTTTGGGTGCAATCAATTCTTCCGTCATATCACTCAACCGATCCAACCACTCCAGGTGTAAGGACGTTCGTACTAACGCGTACGCGCCCTGGGTATCCTGCAGGAAACCCCCTGCAGTTTATGCACTACAATATTTACGGAGCTGGGTGCACTCGCGCTTGTATCTTTTTTTTCCCCTCGATCGCATAACGAAGAAGTTGAACTGCTAGGTCGATAAAGGTGAGAAAGGTTCTTTAAGCATGAAACTGGGATAAGGAAAACAGGTGGGGTGGAGAGGGGTGCGTCAAGGAT
>JARPRG010000533.1:112259-127840 GCA_031001745.1 Hartigia nigra
AAAAAAAAGTGGAAAAAAGGGAGGTGAAAAAAGTTTCCTGTAAAATGAACTCGAAGTCAATGCATTCCTGTGCAACTCATAGAAAGTATGTAAAAGCGTATAGGTTCTTGAGCGATTCTTATAATTTGCTGATCAGCCTTGAATTTAGCTTTGGCAATGGTTAACCGGTCTCTCTGGCTTCTACGTAACGGACGTTTTTCTATTTCGTTATTTTTCTTGCCTCTCTATTTCTCAATCTTCCTACCTTGTCTGAAGTTCTCGATATCCAAAAGGGACCCGTACACGCTTCTTGTAGTTGTTTAGCTATAGCTGCTAGCAAACTAGTTTCCGCTCATAGTGACGTCAATCAAATGCAAACTACGTCTTCCGGAATTCACAAGGAACCTTCGTTAGCGATTTCAAAAAATCTCAACGACTTTCGACACAGTCGAAAATACTTGTTCCCATGATAGTTACTATGCCTATAACAGTTACATATATATATATGTCTACATTATATCAACCATATACTGTACTCATTTAGAAGTAGCACGTGGGTTCAAAAATAAGATATTTTTCGGAGGAGTTCAAAGATATTTCAAATTTACCACAAATTGATATTACAAAGCTTTACGAAATTGGGATTTGTCGATTCTATCGAAACTGTCGCGCAGCCTGTAGGACATAAATTATGTATTTTGTCATTTCCGTTCGGCCATCTTTCACTTGTTTCTTTTATTTCATTCCGCCCTTTGGTCCAGACCACTGCCACGTTTCATCCCCGTGTCTATTTGAGGGTAGGGTATATCTCTCTATACCATAGGGGTTCATTCCTTTGGATTCCCACTTTTATAACTTCATCGGCAATTTTCGGTTGCAGTGCCTTTCGTCTCTTTCTGCACACATTGTCATTATCTCTCTCTCTCTCTCTCTCTTCCTCTTTGGAAATTGATTTATTTTTAGGATTACACAGAAGAGTGATCTTTCAACCCAATCATTTTGACGACAATACGACTGTCTGCGACTGTCGACTTGAGTGTCGACAGTGAACGCAAGAAATGTAACTTATGAAAAAAAAACATTGAGAGCAGCTCATATAAATAAAACTATATTAATAATGATCTTCTCTATATAAAAGATATACATTGAAAAGAAACAACGAAGAAGGGATTAAATTAAAAATTGTCAAAATTTTATTTGCCTCGTTAGATCCAAACTGAGAGTAAAATCCAACGTGACACCTTACCAGCATAAGTAGCTACCCCTATTAATGGGGATAAATGTAGGCTCGTGCGTGGCGGCATATCTCTAATACATTTTTTTTTTCTCATTGACAACCCTGTGTGTTTTCTTGCCGGTTAAAGAAATGAAAAACACAAACTTTGCCACGCGGTTGCTTCCTGTCTAGGGTAGAAATGTCTACCCTCCACTACGTAGCTATACATATGTATATATACATGCGTGTATATAAGTACGCGTGTAATCGGCTCCTTTATGCTAATCGGCAACCCTTCCGCATTTAACCAGCTGCCCTTTTTCCATTGTCTCTTAAACATTTTTTTTACTCCTTTGATCAAGTTCGGTTTTTCGAGCGATTCTCCGACTTGTTTTTATCCCCGCCTCGTACCCGATCGAAAACAAAACACACGCGACGAATGCTTGCTGAGGGGGTTCCCGCTGGCACCCGGAGGACTTTTTCACAGGGTTCGCTGAAGGAAAAAAAAAAGGGTTGCGCACTCTGTGCCTATGAGACGAGAAAGAGAGCGAAAAAAAGCAGACTAATGAAAAATAAGACCGACACGCGGTTACAAATCGGGCTAACTCCCTTTGCATCCCTATTTCTTGTAACCATTTTACACCCCGCTCCCAGAACTACCCCTACTAACGTATCCTTGTATGCCAACGTGCATACTACCTACTTCGCACGCGTCAGCTTTGCCGTATCCGATTAAACGATATAAAGTGCTATTACAACGATTACCATTGTAACATAGGTTTTAGATTTATCATGATAAATAAAAAAAATTGGATTATCAGTTATCATTAAATTGTATAACCGGATGTGGATGTAACACGGAGGTCTTACGCAGCGATGAGAAAATTCACCCTCCGTAAGAATGGGCTGCACAAACTAACCCTTTCGTCCTTCGTGACATGCGCATTGCAAGAGCAATGCAATACAGCCTCGTGGGCTTAATTGCTGCACGTATAAAACAAAATGGCAGAATGGCTATGTAACGATGGCGGCGAACTGCGCAATTGACGAAACACATAGATATAAAGGGTGGCAATAATCTCGCTTGTTTCTAAGGGACGATTTGCTTTTATAAGTGTGGATTAAGGGAAGAAGCTATTATTGGAAAGATTGAAATAGAATAAAATAGCGAAGATCCTCCAGGCTCTTTAGGAAGCGTCACTCGAGTCCTGTGTCCTGACTCCTGAAAACTGGAAGAAGAGAACGAGGACGAGAAGTCTCGTTACGTAGTTAGCAGGGCGTGTCTCCACTTTCTTTGAATTAAACATCGTGCTCGCTTCAATCAGCCCTTGAGCAGCCTCCCCTTTTTCCGCGACGGACTACGGCCTGAAGTAAACTTCGCTCCTTCTTACCTTCATCCCTCTAGGAAGAGACTCCCGGGAGTGGGTAACCACCCCCACACCCTTACGGTACGGCGAATCCTCCTCGAGGAGGCTGAATTTAGCCTCTCTCTCTCTCTCTCGCTTCCAGCCCTCGGTCACCAACCAACCAACCTCTCTTACCCTTATACTACTTACCCTTCTAGCCACTCCATCCCTCTCCTTATATACCGACGTCCTAAGATCTATTTCTTTATAAATTTGTAATCAGACTCCGTCGCGTTCTTTTTTCCTTTCTCTAAGTTCTATCATCCACCCTTCGGCAGCCCCTTTTATCTTCGCCCATCTAGCCCATCCACTAACCCCCATTTCGAATACCACCGGAATACTTCACCCACTCGCCGATACTTGTATCCAATCTTTTTCAATCTTTTTTTGCCTAATAGGTTACGAATCTGGATTTAATTATTTACCTGGAACGAGAGTCCAGGTGAAATTTTGCTGCGTCTCAGGGATGACCGAAACACATTGTCTGAATTAGATTTTTCTTCTAATGGAATATTATGGTATTTTAATATTGAATGGTACTCGCCGTTTTTCAGTGCATTCCGCTATAGGTAGACAAATTCGTATTTGAGATTGCCACCGTAACAAAGACTTAACACGTAGCCTCAGGTGCTGAACGTTAAAGCGGATGTTTATACTAGAGCTCTTGGCACTTTGCTTTTACTGAAATTTATTTTTTTATCTCCTGCCACTTTTTTGCCCTTCCCTATGGCATATACCTCCTTAGGTTGCGTTTCGTATCACGGGTCTAAAAGAAAAAAAGGGAGGCGCAAATTTTACAGATATTAACACAAACTTCTATTAACAATCCAGCCAAAGCAAGCAATGAATGTTTTAGACTGAAGCTCTTCCGTCTTCCTATGCAATTCTTGTTTCTCTAAGAAAGTTTTGCAAAAATCGCGACGAAGACGCGCGAAGTCAGATGCAACGTAACGCCGCAGTAGCAATACTTTTGGTACAGGAGGAGAAAGTCCACCCTAAAGATTTGATCAGAAAAAAGATACGCTGGCGAAGTAGCGCGTTCTGAAGGGAATAAGGGTGTGCACCCCAACCGTGCCGTAGGCACCCTCACGCTCGGCACCCCACGGTATGAAAAAACTTCGCTACCCCTAACGATTTTTTTCTCAACCCCATCTCGGCGCACACTAATTACGTTTTTAAGCGAAATTACTTGCGAGGCGCTGCCAGACCATGGACGCGGCTACGGCGTTGGTAAGGGTGCTGCCGGTGGTGGGGTCGCTCGGGATTTTAGGGTTGGGGAATGAAATACCGTGGGGGTGCACTTTTTATAACGGGGATAGAATCTCAAGGAAAGTACGAAACCGGGACTCTCGGGATCTCTGATTACGAAATGTTAAATGGCATTGTCGGCGTCATTATTCATCCAAATTTTATTTTTCACCCCTACCCACTCCTCCTCCCTTTCGCACTTGTACCATCCCTTATTCCCCCCGCCTACGCCCCTCTACTGATATCAAATTATTGTATTACCTATGTGGCAGTCATTCCAGGAATACAAAAATATGATTAAAAAATTTGTCAAAATATTTCGTCAACGCGTACCTAGTGGTCCCATCATTGTGAACTAGGTATCCAGGAGCTTGATGAGCATCGCGCAAGAGGATATTCCCGGAGTGTCTGAGGGTGGTAACAACCCTTCCTTGATTTAGCCTTTTCCTACTAGAGGGATCCACGCAGGAACGAAGTTGCGCGCATCTCATGAATAATTTTTTGTCTCCTCCTACGGGGGTCGATCGTGAAGCAGGCTGGAGATATAAGGGTGCAACCGGACCGAGGCCCGCTGCAAATCCCTGTAGATAAAAAGTCTGCAGCCCCACACCCCACAAGGCTTGCCACCCCTGACGATAGTAGTGACTCACCCACGATCACCCAACCCATTTTTTTTCAACCCCTCGTCGCTGCCGCAGATCCGTGGGTCCTAGGATATAAGAGGGATGAATCCTTTCGGCTTTCGGCCGTCCTGAGCCTTCCTTGTATCTTCGTTCTCCCAGCGTCAAAGGGTTCAACGACCTCCGAGTATCGAACAGTGGCCCGGCTTCGATTCTAATTTCCGCCATATGATTTGCGAGGCTGGACTTTCCCTCGCTTAGGTAATTTTCGCCTTGAGTCCTGGGGCTTGATCTATAAATTCCTCCCTCTGTAAATACACCTTGAATGAACGAAGGTCCGTACTTTTTGTTTTTTTTTTTTTAATCTCTCGCGCAACCGGAAAATCCAGATTGATCAGAATCGAAGTTTTGATGAACTTTCGATTCCCTTTGAGAATAAAATTAGTATCGATCACGCAGTATCAAAGAAATAAGAAAAAAAAAAAGTGTACGGAGAAATTGAGAAAAAGGACAGTGGGTGCCACCCTTAAGTTCATTCGAAGTCACGTCACGACGTTACACGGGCATCCCGTAAAGTCTCAAAGAAGAAATGGTAACAAGAATGGACAGCGGTCCATAGGAGGATCTCTGAAAGCCGACATTCGCGTATTTAATTTTCCTAGCGGGAAAAGAGATCTTGCGTCGAGGATCCTGTATTCTCGGTCTGCATTTCACTCTCGTTCTTTTCTCTTTTTACGTTTTCGTTAGAATCCTGAGCATCATCATAAGGATGTTCATGTTCCTCGTTAGCACTGTAGACAGGGATACATGGATGTTTACCGAAGGAGTTACTTCACACTGACTATAGTAGATAGATGGGCTTCGTTTGCAGGCGGAAAGAATACTAAGGACTTTTAAGTATCTGGATCCAGCTAATAGTCGGTTAAGGTTAGGTTGTTTCGCGTAATGTCTATTCCTTATCCTTCTCCCATTGCGCTTGGCCTCGCTTTATTATTCATGCGGTTACTATGCCCGGATATTTTTCCCGGACTCCTCTTCCCACCCTTTATCGCTCTTTCTCTCTCCGTTTCTCTCTTTCTCTCCTTCGTACTCGGGCGAAAATCAGCGGGGCATTTTTTACGCCAGCGTTTTTTTTTTATATCATAAACCGAGCACTCTTTCTCTGCCCCATCATTCTATTTAGGCATCTTCTTTTATTCGCTTTCTCTCTCTTTCTTATTCTCCTGTGCCTTCCCTTTATCAAGATCCCTCCCGTACCCGAAACTGTACAAGTCTTCTCTACTTCGTGGAAAGAGGAGGGAGAGAGAGTGTTCTTGCCAATTTTAACCACCCTTTCTTCATTTTTCTCTATTCTTTTCTTTAACATTTCCTCCTCTCTCCCCAACCCTCCTCATACTTTCTACCTTTCACCGTCGCTTTACTGGAGACACGGTTACGGGGAAATTGTGATTTTAATTTTTAATACTTTTTTCTCTTTCGCTCCTCCCTCGACACCCTCCTCTTCCTTTCTCTCTCTCTCTCTCTCTCTCTCTCTCTTTCTCTCTCTCTCTCTCCAGTGTCGTACCGGCAAGGTTCTCGGGGTACCCGCTAAATACTTGATGAGCCATGGACTTTTTTTTCTCTCTCTCAGTAGGCGGTTGATTAATGCTGGGTTAGCGTATGCGCGACTATTCTCACACTAGCTAAGGGTGGCTGGTTTCCGTGACAGGATTAGTAAACAGTCAAAAGGGTTAATTAATCATCTGCATTAAAGAAACGCGAGAAAAACTATCGTAGCTTCAAAGTGGAAGCAAAGAGAAGAATCCGCGCCGACTTATAGCGATATCAATTTCATCCTAAAATCGATGAACTCTCGTCGATTTCCATGACTTTCGTTAAATGCCAACCCTCTCGGTTATTAGAGAATTCCACCCCCAAGACTGTACTCGATCCGCTCTGCGAGCCTGTCACGAGGAAACTTTATTTCAATAAAAAATGTCCTTTCACTCTTTTCGCCATCTTTAAGTTTTTAACGATAAATACTACTCCCGCATTATTTAACCCCTGAAAATTAATTCAACGACTTAGTTTCTCCACATTCCTTATAACCTTCTTGGAGTCCAACCTACCCTTCCAGCTTGTACGAGGCTACTCTTTCCACCTTCGGACTACGAACACTTAAATTTCATTCGAAAACGCGTTCCCTCGCAGAACAAGCGAGAAAGGGAAGGAGGGTGGAGGTTGCTGCCCTTACTTTCTCTCCACCCCAGAAACGCGGACCAACCCTACAGAGTCTAAGGGTAGGTTCCACGGACGAGCTACAGGCAGCAGCCCAGCCAGCACGCGCGGGCCCCTTCTTCAAGTATCTTGCGTAATTAAGCAACGCGGCGTAATGTATCCAGTACGGCGGCCATATTGCCTTTGCCGTTGGTTATAGCGGCGCGAATGGAAGCGCGGAGGGTTGCCAGGGAAGAAGACCAAGTGAAGGGTGGGTGAGCCTACGGGGATGGTCGAGCTCAAAGAGAGGGTAATGATATGCCCAGGTTCCCCGGCGCCACGACGGCTCAGACTTACGGCCAGGACCAGGGCAATCCTGGGGGCGGTAACCACCTCCACTCGTTTTCTTCGTCTTCTGCTTCTACTTCCGTCCTGCTTCTTCCTTTTTTTTTTTCCTTCTTCCTCGTATTTAATTTAACGCGGATAATTAAAAAATCTTGCGTCACGCGAAGGTTTGACGATTCTTCCCCAGGATGCTAAGACGTCGGTCATCATTTACGTTTTATATTCTACCTGGTTTATTGTAGGGGGAGTGATTGCTTCGATAGATACGAGGTAGGCATGACAATATGCAAAAATTTGGATCAGGATCTAACAATTATTTTTGTACTCTACTGTACGTGTGCCAAAGTTCGTGGACATTCCTTCAAAGGAATGCTGAACTCTTAAGGTTTGCTGGTTCATCTATATCTTTAGAAGACTGTATCCTTCTTCAATTTCACGGAAACGCATTGTCGAGTACGTCTAATCTTAAGAATTGACATTCGTATCGCGCATAGACTGATTCACATTACGTGCCAGTGGATTGGGTAGCTCTTTAAGCTATTATTAATTGCTAGAAAACCTAACTACGAATAATTAGCCCTGCTGGATTCTACGAGCGACACAATCTGCACACTCACGTAGGACATATTAATCTAAAAATCATTGAGCGTGATCATGATCGTCCAATCGAATTAAGTACATCTGTTCCAGGGACTTAGGCATAAATCATTTAGTCGATTCCCTCAAGGAGGTTTGCATGACATTAATTACGACAGAATAACGATCAGTCCCGTTAATTCAATTTGCTGCGTACAATTTTTAATAAAGATCCACTCGCGTCGTTAGCACGTTAAACTTTCGAGCGCTCTGAGATAAGTTAAAAAAAAAAAAAGAAAGAAAAAGAGAGAAAACTGGTCGATCCCCACTTGGATTTTCCACTCCCGTGAAAATGCCTACTTGATAGCCCAACCATCTCCAGGTTACCGGACGCATAAATCATAATGTATCATACCTTCATACATACTCGAGTCACATGCTCGCGGTACTACCCATCTACTATTATGTAAATTGTACGGGAAACCGTGTACCCGCCAATATATCCGATAAAATATCTATTATACCAACTCTCGCCATTGTGAGCCATTATAATAGACCGGTCTTTTCGAAGCCTAACTGCAAAAGGCAACTCAGAAGGTAAAGGGTGTACCCCTACGAAGAATTACCACACCGTATACATTGTATTAATATAACGAACCGAAAGTGCTGTATTCATCAGCGACAAAGTTGATATCAAAGAAATACAAAAATCTCCGTTGATTAAGGGCAAGGCTAATAACGACCAATAAAAATCTCTAAAAAAAACGTACTACGTCGTAATACAAAATTCTAACAATACCTTGAGAGCGATAATAAAGAATAGATTGGACTCGAGCGAGATGAAGAGTCATTACTGAGTCACAAGGGCGTTACGCTAACGCTAATCGATCTTGAACTTCGATAGAATAGTCTTGTAAAACATGCGGCATGCGTGTCAATCGAATCGATATCATTGATTTTTTTTCTTTGGCAGGAGAGTAAGAGAGAGAGAGAGAGAAAAGACAAAGAGAGCATACCCCACTCTCCCAAAACCCTGACGCAAGGGGGTTTCGTTGCATAAAGCATATTTATCAGACGGCACGTATAGATTGAATTTGTCTCCCCACACTGTACTCAGAGTGTTGTGCGAAGCTTTCGAAGGGCTGATGATAGAGGATGTCAGAAAAAAAAAAGGGTAGCAACGACACTTCTAACCATCGCTTGAATTTAGCCTAGTCTTACCATCTACGCGTAACCTATTGCCGCTCGCTGCATTGCTTTATGACGTGCGTGTGATTGGGAGCTAGTAGATTGGGCTCTTACATAATTTCGTGGCAGGAGGAGTAGTGCCAAAGTATCCTCAGGGACTTTTTCTATTTTATGGGATAGCCGATTGACCATTCAGTGTGCTAGACATTTGTATAGATTCCCGCCGAGACACGCGAGACACGCGAGACGGACGGGTAGTAACTTACGTATGTGCATAAAGTATACGTTACGTGTTCTTATCCACAAAGAGAATTCATTGGATCCTAATGGTTCCTTCTTTTATGCTGTTTTACCCTAGAACTCTGGTATCGTGTGTGTGACGTCGATTATCAGTTTGGGCTTTGACAACGGACTGGATAGAATTTTGTTAGAGTTTAACGCGTTGGTCGGTGTCAAGATAATTTAGTGGAGGAAGAGGAGAAAGAGGAGGAAGAAAATATGCCAACGTTACTTGGACTGCTTCTGATTTTTCTTATAGAAGGAAATACGGGGGCTTATGGTTCTTTGACGAACTAAATAAATGGGCCTCACCTGGAAGTGGAATATATGTAAAGCTACATACACTATAGACAGTGGAAGATACGAATGGTATTTGAAGAGAGCCGTTCAAACATGGGAAGATAAAATTCATATTTCTCCGTGGATGCATATCAATCAATGGAAAGGTAGTGGTAGCATCCCCATAAACATAAGCCATAAAACACTCGACGCGGCAGCATGGGGAATAGATCAGAAGGATCGGCCCGTGGCCGTATGAATTTACTGCATATTGGCTTGTTTCGTTTTCGCGAGCGGACTAGAGCCATCATTTTTCTCTTCTCTCGATTCGAGGCTGTCTTTATAGGCGCACG
The DNA here is from genome assembly GCA_031001745.1 of Hartigia nigra. Classification (NCBI taxonomy): domain Eukaryota; kingdom Metazoa; phylum Arthropoda; class Insecta; order Hymenoptera; family Cephidae; genus Hartigia; species Hartigia nigra. Next base: position 121,945 of record JARPRG010000533.1, read on the forward strand.
GGAGGCGATCATCGACAAGGCCCTTTCTTAGGACGCGAAGTGTCCCGACGACGGAGATTCTAGCGACGCTGTCATGTTCCTGGGAACTACACTGAGCCTCAAAGGGTTTTTAGGGCACTTGGTATGCAGTCTATAGATACCCCCACTAACTGGTCAACCCTGGTAATTGCGCGTATCCATGGAAATGCCCTGTTTGTTTGGAGTTCTTTCTTTAGGGATTGCGAGGGCTAGTATGGGGCCAGTCACTCAATGCAAAGAAGGGTTGCAAAGGGTTCGACCGGAAAGTCAAGGACGCGCCCGTTCACTCTGAGAAATTCGACGTCGATCCCAAACGATAACCTACAGTCAAACGTAGTATAGTCTCTTCTTTCGGTGATATTCAGTAAAATGTATATATGTTAATGATTTAAGAAGCAAGTAAGACTTCAATATTTCATAGAGTACATAATATAAATGTTGGAACGAATCTTGAGTATACGTATCCAATTAATGTATCGGTATTGTACTATTGTACTTACCCCTTTCTCCTATTTGCTGCAGTAGAGGGTTGTGTGTAGTAAATCAATTCCTATCGAGTAGTTATCGCCATCCACTGTACAGCCCGACTATTCCCTATAATTTCAGTTACTGAAACTTAAATAGTCAAGATAGATACAGGTATGAATTACGATTCAAAGCACTTGGCATACTGGCTGTTGTTTTCCTACTGGTCAATCGTCGAGAGGTTCAGCCCATAGTCTAAAATAATAGTACGCGTTCTGTTGTATCGACAAAAAAAGATCTTTTGATTTAAAAAAAAAATCCTACAGGACTTTCTCGTATCGTTACGCGAAGCAGGGCGAAGGCTAATTTGGTATTCGTCGTTGAAGCTCGTCGCAGGGATAAAAGGGAAGGCAGGATGGGTGGTGGCGGAGGGGAAAAAAAAGAAATGTTAAAAAAGGAAGAAGAAGAAGAAATCCAGAGAATGAAAGGAGAGCGAGCGAATGATATAGGGCTTAGAGCGGGAGAGCGCAGGAGAGGGTGGATGTTAGGAGCGAGGTAGTAAGGGTAGTGAGCCATCCCCACTCGGTGGGCCATCTACCCCTGAAAAAAGAGTTAATATTGATCCGTTTTTTTATTTGAGTCACCCCCAGGTTTTTCACCCTCGCTATTTTTTCTTCCCCCGTTGCAGGCAGCCAGCTACGACTACACGGTGCGAGTGCGACGAAGACGGAATTAGTGTTTCTATAGCAACTCTCTACCCTGTCCGCCCGTGAGTCCGTCGGTCCGTCGGTCCGTCGGTCCGTCAGTCCGAATCACCCCCGTTCCCTATCTAACTGCTTCCCTTTCGCGCCCGTTGCATCGCGTTCCGTTTATGCCGGAGAAAAAATCTTACAGCCAAGATAACATACAGTTACTGAATTACTTGTGGATGCTCCTTTATTCCAGATCAAAGCACATTTCCTCTCTTTATCTTTTCTGCACCTCTCATGTCTTACAATACGGATGTATCTACATACACTAGAATCTTTTCTGTTTCATTCTAATTATTATTTAATTATTTTGGTATATTTTATAATTACAGAGATAATTTATAAGCTTTCTGGATCACGAGCTCGTGGCCGGAGATGATCGTTAACTTTGAAATAATTAGAATTTCTTTTTGAATGATGTATTAGATGGTAACGGTTTATTATCTCAATAAATAGAGAATTTTCAAATTTAAAAAGAATATATTACTGTATCCTTCAGAGGCTTTATTTTGAATATGGCGTAAGGGCTGGAGTATGTTTATTATATGGTTAATGGACTGTAATGTTAAGGGAGGTTAAATTCAGTCTGAATCAGGAGATACTGTGGTTCTATCCTGAAGGATAGTGGAATATATTCGGACTGGATAGACTGTATAAGGATGCTGCTATCTTCTGGATTGTGACTGGATATACATTTTAAGAGAGTTGAGTTATACTTCCTAGCAAAATATGTCCACCGTATGAAATTCAATGAAATAAAAAATAAAAACTAAAGAAATGACGTGCCGCTTGCATTGATTTTCACGTAAAACCAAAATAATTTGAAAATCATCCATTGCAATAGGGGTAAGTAGAGAAGAACGGCCGCTACGCGCAGTGCGCAATTTTCTTAGGGGTTGGCATAACCGTGGGCAAAGTCGTTTCTCGGTAACGCAGATGCGCGTCGTGTTGCAGACGCGCAGGGGTTGCCCTAATGGAGGTGGAACCCGTGGGGTTAACAACCCCTTGGTTCACTGTGCTCCTCGCGGTGTCACCTATAACCGCCAAAAACGCACCCCTTGGCTTTGACTTTGCTTGTTTCACATATATATATATATGTATACGCGGGCTCGCTGCCGCCTTCGAACTTTATAGGGTGGCCTGGCTTACTTTTATATCAACCCTTAGACTCCGGGGGTGGCTCGCGCACTTCACGACTCTTACGGACTTTACGTGACTGCTTAGGAAAACTTGTGTAGCGGCTTGTAAAGCCACCGTGAGCGCCTCAATCGACGACACGCACTTTTACCCCCGTATGGTCCCACGTGTCTATCACTGTACGCAGCACAATATCACCGATACACAAATCGAAGAAAAGCCGTGAAAAAGTCAAAGGAGCTGAATTTTAGACATAAAATATAAAAAAAAAAAAAATATTGCACCAACTAGATTGTATAAATATTACTCTTATGACTTATTAATTGGGCGTGATAATTATCCCTCATTACCGGACACGCTCCATCCAGGTGGCATCGTCCAAGTTCTACGTTAATTATAGATTTCCTAAGTAAATCAATTTGATGCTCGGCAACTCCATTTCGCTGGGTTCCCGAAAGGATCCTAACTGGGCTTGAAGCACCTGCCGTCGAAGAAGATGCCACCAGGTATCCACTTTCCTTATTTTCATCAGTGTCCTTATACGTACATATATACAGACACATTCCGCATTAGCGAGGGCTAAGATGTCAGAAGATAAATACGTGTAATCATAAAGGCAGAAAAGCAGGTGAAAAACAGGATTGGCTATCCTGCCGCTTCTGACTTGAGTAGACATATTAAGGGTTTGGTTTTATTATAATTTACACCGCAGGATATTGTAGAATTCGATGCTTCTTAATTCTATGGATCCTTTATAGCTCCTGCTGCTTCATAGACTCGGTTTGTCAATTAGTCATTTCTATACGGTCAAGCCGTGACGTAATTATATATATAAATATTTTTTTTGGAGGACTCCAAGGATAAATAATTTTTAAATGGACTTACCTAACAGTCTATGGATGATATGGGCACGATTGTATTCCACGTCCACGTGACACCTGTCGTCCTGGCAAAAGCGACCCACGCCAATTTTTCGAAGGACTCGGTGCCTACTACCTCCTCAGCGATTTAACCGGCTGGCAAAAGGATTCGCCATATGGTCCTTGGGATGACGGCGAGGCACGAGGATTCGTCAGGCGGCAGGAGGATTCGACTTTCGAAAGCCAACGGTGCTTCGAGGAAGGAGGCCCATTTATTTGGCGTGTGCTGTATAATTAGGACTGGAGAGCTGCCCTCTCGAAAGAGTTTATTGCTTTTTTTGTCGGTGAAAAACAAGTTTCGAAAATATATTGCGGCTCTGTCTTACGAGTCCGACCGAATATCGCCATCTTTGTCTATCCTCGTTCCGCGTGCTCTCACTTTTAGTGGAAACAGCCTAATTTTCCTAGGACATGGGATAATTCGAATACAACTGTTAGTTGGAGTTTTGCTGAATTTTGGCAAAATTCTAAACTCATGGAATGAATCCTTGTTACACCCCCCGTCTTAGAGTAAAGTTCTACGGTGAGTGGGGTGCTGCTACGGGATGAGGATTTTTTTTTTTTCTACGTTTTGCCATATGTTGGAAATTGCCCGCTTCCGTAAACCGGTAACTTCATTTAAATATAGGATCCTTTTTGGGAAATTTAACAGACGCATAAAAACGTGAAGCGACCCGACGCTGTGTAGAGTGACGACGCATTTAGACTTGGCGATAAATTACAATTCTATGCTCGTATAATCATCTTTAAGATGTACTTGTTTTTTTTTCATAAAAATTACGTAGTCGAAGCAATGTACAATATATTAAAAGAAAAACAAAAAAAAGAAAAGAATCCGGTCTCTTATTTAACGTTGCACATAAATATTTGGCATAAGTAACCCCGAAAGAATCTCCTGCTAAGTGAAAAGGGACTGGTAAGGCCCAACAGGGAAAATAAATCAAAAGCGACCGGATTTCACGTAATTTTGGGTTTCGTCAGTAGGTAAATGGTATCGCGTTTCTTAGGACGGTGTGCCAGGCCCGAGCCCAGGGTGGCGCATTGTCAATGGCAGCTCTGGCAAGGGTAGGTAACTATAAGGGCGGCAGTCATACCGCGCAGCCCTCTTTTTCCTTCCCCGCTGATCTCCCTCAGGAGGGCAGTAGTCTCTCTCTCTCTCTCTCCCTTCCTCGAGGCTAGCACGCGCTTCGCTTCCTATTATAAAGGAGTCTTTTTTAGAAAAAAAAGATAAAAAAACAAGGAACCCCCCTCCTCCTCCTCCTCCTCCTCTGAAAACCAAGCAAAAGGGGCCCCTTGGGACGCGTGGCGTGCACACGACGTCATTCTTCTACGGTTCGACGCCATAACAAATATTCATTGAGCGTAGTAAGGCATGTAGGCATGTAGGCATGTAGGTACGTTGAGAACGATACTTGTTTATTCACGTAAATACATTTTCTCAGTAAGTTCGATTCGAGGTCCATTTTTTAAATACTTTTTCTTGTATGATCAAGTTTAAAATGAGCTTCTCTGCATGATTGGCATGAGTGGCATGATTGGCTGTTAAACAATTGATTGACTCTTGTCTTAAAGTGACAGAAGTCAGCACGGGAGATCTGTATAAAACTGCAGGAGTTTTGACTATTTATGTTGGCACTTCAGGTAGTAAGACTGTTTTGGTCCAGGGCCTTCGAAAGGGGACTTGGACGCCCTCGGATTCTGGGCCGCAAGCATTCCGCTCGAGGAGCGCTAAAGAAAACGGACCTTTTTTCTTTCTTTCTGTCTTTCTCTTTTTCTGCCGCGTGCTGCCACACGAAACTTCCTTGACATGTTGGCACAGATCTTGACAAAAGGCCCCTAAAACGGTACGAGTAAACTCGGACGCCTGTTACCGTTTCGTGACAAACAATGGGCAACGGGATCGTCGAATTTCAATAAATCGCCAGAATCAAAGAAAGCTAGAGAAAATTACAGGTAATAAGAAATAAAAGCTCAATAGTACGATCGTTCCCAATATGCACGAAAGTCATCCTGCGTCCATATAATAATAACAATAACAACAACAACAACAAATATTTTGGCATAATAAACAATAAAAATACAGCAAACATCAGCAACAGTATTCATCATGTTTTTCGATTAGAATTTGTAAAATTACTTCTTCAGCCGAAAAAAATTCTTCCGCTGCATCGTTCGCTATACTGCAAGCATCTGCCACGTGCCCCCACATTACGGCATAATGTGTCACCGTGGCAGAGGGACGTGAAAGTGGGGCGAGGACACCCCTCTTCAACAATTCAGCATTGCCCAACCAAGCACTTTGAAATCTATGTGTGGAATCCTAGATTTTGGAAACTTTCAATTGAATGGTGCAGCTGAATGCAGGTCGCGCCTAACACGACGACGTTACATACTACATACGAAGCGTGATTCAACAGAAATAGTAGTGGCACGTTGGTAGTGTTGGTGCTGGTGCTGGTGGTGGTGGTGGTGGTGGTTTTTTTTTTTAAGGGCACCCCCATGCACACAACACAACCACCCTCCTCTTTCTCTCTGTTATGCAGGACGAGTGTCCTGGATGCAAGATGCAACATCGGATGAGTCGTAGAAAATATCGGCGGGTTTTTT
>JARPRG010000533.1:166109-179806 GCA_031001745.1 Hartigia nigra
GAGGGAATGAGGGAATGAGGGGATTAGAGCCTCTTAGGATACTTTAGAGTCCAGAGGTGTGTACGGAGCGGACTTTATAGCGGGCGTGGCAGACTCTTCATGGGGGCGTTTGAGTATTTTTAGTTGTTTGATGCCGGCACGCGCTGCGCTGCGTTTTTTTAACACGGCCGAGAGAGCATCTGCCGGGTTCCTGCGCCGTTAGTTAATGTCTGGGCCCGCCTTGTGTGCCGCCCGGGCCTGTGCATGGGACATCGACGTATTGTCTACCTTTTAAAAAAAAAAACTCTATCGCCTCATAGTCATTTGTAAACAGTGGTGTTTGAGAAAGCATTTCTTTTCTTCTTGTTTTTTTTTTTTTCATTATTCTACGCAAAAATACGTAAATCTTCATTCGTAATGTCAAACACAATAGTTTCTCTGTTTCTACGTAATCAATCAGGAACGACGTAAAGCAATCATTCTATACTTGAAAGACACAAATCGTATAAAAATATAACAAGAAATTCAGAATTGTCTAGAGATTAATTAAAACGAAAAAAAAAAAAACAATTTCTTTCGGCGCAGTCTAAGGGATATAGTATCGTTGTAGGAAGCGTCCAGCGGATTTTTGGGTCTTATCTTACTTCGCAGAGCCGTGGCTACCTGACTTGGGCCTTATGATCTTCATAATCGGATAGACTCTCGCTCGTGCGGCCCCTAAAGATATTGCCAAACGACGACGGAATGACGACGGAATGCCGACGGTAAAATCCCGAGGATGGAAGACTCGGTGTTGGGGAGGGATAAAGTATAAAAAAAAGTTAGATAAAGCGAGGGGCGTGCTGGTCCCGTCGAAGAAGAATGAACCGCAGAAGTAAAAAAAAGCTCGGCGCTCGTGTTCAGCACGCGTGAAGATGTGGCCGATCACGAGGATCCTCCTCTACATAAGGGTGAAGTCGTGCGCGTGCTTCGGGATTCGACATTTTACCCTGGCACTATACTGGAGGGATGATGCACCCCCCCGACAATTTTTTGCACCTCCACGTCCCTTACTATCACCCTTCCACGAGAAAAGTCCCTAAACTTTTTTTCCACGTGTCCTTCGAGCTTCTCGATTTCCCGAAAATTTCAGGTGCTCCCTTTTCGCCATCTTTCTATTCCCACTTCGTTTCTCGTATTGGTCATTTTGATGTAGCTGTCTCTCTGAGGATTTTTCCTTTTATTCGAATTTCTCGAAAATTATTTTTTTGGTCTCAGGGTTTGGTACCCCATCGCCGCCATCTTTTCTGTTACAGTGTGTATCGTATGTATACAGATATAGATAGTGCGGGCACCTACGTAACTGTTCCTATCGTTTCGTCACGCTCGAAATAAATGGGCAGGGCGCAATATGCGAGCCATAAAACGATAGCGGCCATTGTGATCTTTTGGATATTTTTATTGCGGGATGCCTATGGCGATTGACTGAAGTGCCCACGGCGTATGGTGAGCGTGTGTGTGTGTGTGCGCGACGTTGCACACAGTAAGGACAGTTTGACACGATCGTAGGGGTCCCAGGATATCGGGTCAGCTTCTGGCACGTAATAAATTCCGAGTATCATAGATTTATCATAGTCACGCACTCGCGCCCGCCACCGTAATTGCCGGATTGTGGTCCTTTCGGCTGACCGTGGGGCTGAAAAAAGTCTAATGATTCGGGACATTTTTCATGGGGTGAGATGCAGAGCGAGAGTGAAGGAAAAGAAAAAAGATCGAAAGACATCCGTACCGTGAATTCTCCATATATTTGCAACTCATCGCCATTTTGTAAATGGCCATGAGAATCTTTAGTGTCCGAGCACGTAGAAAACTAGCCTTGCACCTGCATCGATTCTCGCCTACATCCATTGTAGCTCCATCGTAGCTCCATCGTAGCTCCATCGTAGCTTCGTTTTTATAGTGATCTTTCTCATTTCTAGGGTCCTTTTAATTCCAAAGTTATTCTTACTGCGCACTTTATTCTCGAAATCTTTGGGATTAACTAGATCGCTTAATAGAACTTGTACCGCGGTCCCTCCTGCCCTGCTGTATCACCATGCTCCCCGTCTCTCAATGGTCTTCCTGGTGCAATTGCAACCGTCGCAATCAATCCCGGACAATCCAAAAGGGGCCAAGTGCATGGGGTTGCGTGATTCACGCTGATCTTGCCGAGCGAAGCGTGAGATTGAGCTGGCACGAGGAGGAAAAGTCAGGAGAATTAAACTTTATATGTATCTGTGAGTACGAATTCAATAATTGATTAGGGTTGAACGTCGACAAACAACGAAGATTCATTTACCAAAACGTGCCTGACGGCCTGTCACAAATTTTCTTTTTATTTATTATTCTCTTTTTCCAGAGTATCAAAGTAGTAGAATTCAGCTAAACTGGACTTTAAGGGATGACAGTGTTGTCGTGGGATAAAATAGGATCGCGGTAAGTGACGTGTCGAATTTTCTAAACGGCTAGAAAAACATCCCTTCCTTTCGAAAAGTTTTGTCAATGATTCCGGCCGGTTGGTTTTTAGCTTGAAAAATCCGAAGACGTCCGGGCCGACGTTAACCGACTCGGGCCGAATGTAAACGGCGCAAAGTTTCGTCGCAGCTTGACCGACTCCGAAGCAACCCCTTTGTAAGGGTACAAAAGAGTTGACAAAACATGACAATCATAACAGCCATAACCCATAAGTCTCATATAGCGCGGAGGTGGAGCACCCTTAGAAACGACAAAAGCCTTCACGTCAGACTCGACGCGGACTAGACAAATATTATTTGGACAACCGTCACAAGACGCTCTGAGCTTATTGCCGTATTATGGCGAAATTATACAAGAGGGTTATAGGCTCTCATAGATATACCAATACCAACTTCAATAGAAATCAAGAAAATGATCGTTTTCACGTATTTTTCCGAAAAAAAAGTATTTCTTCTCTCTTTCATCGGAAAAATGCAGGGCGGCCAAGCCAAGAGACATTCTCGAGAATACATATGAGCCGTTACCTGACTTAAAAAATGTATTTTCAAAAGATCGTCCTTTGGGGATACTCTTGCAAATTTCTCAAACTTCCCCTACGCCAAAAGCTTCTTTACGTAGCGAAATAAGTGCTGACTCTTTTGCGTAAAATTGTGCAGATTTAAACTCCTCCAATCCGCTCGAAGACATTTGCCCTGTCGTATATAGCAACGGTAACCCCCTACGTATTCCCTACGTATTATTCGACGGAGCTATTTTTTTCTTCAGCATCCACAGACTGGAAGTGCGAGGTGGACATATTAAAAGGTTTCTTTACGAGGTCGTTTCAAGCATTATACTTCGCTGCCAGGGAGTGTTTTGCGATGCTGCGACCATAAACCACATAATGCTATGACGAAAGAGCCTTGTACGCGTTATTTCCCTTCCGTCGTCTCATCCGATGCTGCCTAACCTATTTTCGATATACGGCCCTGAGTAAGTAACTCCAAGTATCTCTATTAATATCCCGAGAAAATTAATTCATTGAAAAAGACAAAAGTCTTTTATTATTAATATTGTCTGTGCGTAGTATACGTAGCTTACGTATCTTCTTGGACTTACTATGTTGCGTTCGTGTAAAAGTGAAGCCCAGCGGTTTCCGGCGTTATGCTTTTTATAGAGCCGCCATATTTTTAACAACGTCCCGGCAGTGATGTTAAAAGTTAACCGTTTTACCGGACAGAAAGCGTATATTTACGGTTCGAACGAATTATATACTGTATAGTGTACGTAGTAGACTCTGTGCTCCAGTGGTAGATTTGCCAGCTTGTATTTTCATGCTTTTGCTTCCCTCTTCGGTACCAAGTCAATGGAGAAGAAATGTGCGTGCGAAATGGACTTGCAAAAATGTTAAAATGCGGTTTATGGCTTTATGCTTGCTCTCGTATTTTAGCGATATTTGGAACAATGAGGTCGAGGGGGTTGCTGGAGGACCTAACTGTAGGTCCTTTTAAGGGTCGTCTGTGCTTTCTCTTCTAACATAGGATCGTCCTTGCTCGCGTGGACGATCCTGGAACAAGTCCTTCTGGATTACCTTCTGGTTCGTATTCAGACGTCGAATCTCTGCAGTATGACATTTTTTCTTGTTCTCGCTTGAAAAATCGTACTGCATTTTTTTAACTTGTAAAATTTCTATATGCCGTTAACGGGTATAGATAATTGTAAAACTTTTTCAGGAAGTATCGTTAATTAACCGTTAATCCGACTAATCGTTATTAGACCGTAATGCCCGTAACCCTTTTCGGCTAGACACTTCGTGACGATTCCTAGAGACCTAATGATTTCTCTCCTTGTGAACGTAGCTTTAATCTAGATGGCCTAGCGACGTGTCACTTCGGTATAACCTCTTCCATTGACAGGCCGATATAATCGTCCTCCTGCAGGACTAATCCTTTCGAGTGGAATCTGACGTAGGTGAAATGCTGAAGAAGAAGAGAACGATACACTGAGATCTAATCTGTAGGACCTCGAGAAAAAAAATCGTGTCCTTGGACGACAGCCCGTAGGTTCCAGTTATTCAAAAAAAAAAGGATCGTGGCAGGTCACGTTGAAAAATTTCTGAAGACCTCCGGTACACGAGGTCGACCTCACAAATCACCATAAAGAATTTAGAGCGCGTCGCGAGGCGTCGTCGTTGATCCAGATTTTCACGCGATTTTGTAAAAAGACAAAAAGTCCTGTCGAGGTTGGCAAACCTGACGCGGTGCATGTACCTTGGCCATTGTTATATGGTCTAAGGTTTTCAGAAGGATATTGACCTTGAGAGGAATTGTCCTTTCGAGACGGGAACCCGACCATAGCTTCTTCCTGGGTCCTGGCAATGAGTCTCATTTGCATTCTGGGTATACAATAAGGACTTTTATCTTTAGGCAGGATTTTGTCCTACCTAAAATTGGTCCTATCGCGAAGACCGTCTTACACGAAGAAAACGAAAAAAGGACACGTCGAAGATGCCTTGTGGATTCCGTATGTCCTTTGCTGCGGGTGAAGGATGGTGGTCCTTGGTGCGAATGCGAGAGAAAAGGATGCGCAGTGTGGAAAAGTCCTTCTTGAGCCCAGCTATACATTTTTATTTGGCTGATCTCAAATTCGTGTTTTGCATAAGAGTCTGAAGCGCCAGGAATTTGCAGCAGGGTGTCTTTTCGCCAACCTTCTCCGCGTGATCCTATATAAGCAGTGCGCGTTCCACCAGGTCCAAGGATATCTTGGTAAATCCTTAGGCCAAACAGGACTAGTCGGTAAACCACTCAGAATGGTTTATCTGTTTGCTAGAGTTTTCGGATTGATGCTGTATAGTAGTACAGAGTGTGTGCGTGTATATATATATACATATATACATATATACATATTTTGTATGTCCCTGCCAATAACGATAATATTGCGACAAGGCAGTATAATATTTGCTTATTTATTCTTGTCACTCGTTCCTTCTTTCCTGGCCCACAGGATCCTTACTGCACCAGGAAAGCACCTTTGCGATAACGTCCAAGGATTTACAAACAGTTTACGTCACAAACGTCCTAGCCCTTTTAAGTCTTTATCCCCATGGTTACATTTTTTTTTTTATTGCAGTTTTAGCATACTACAGAATTTTTCTTTATTCCTGTGTATTATCCTGTAGGATTTGACAAATTTATTGAAGAATCCTTTAGGGTGGATCAGCGAGTTTTTGTATCTTCTCGAGATGGCTGAGGAGTAGTGGGATTGGCTTAGAATTCAGGTAAAATATTGTTACACAATGGGCATGAGTGTATTTGCGAGGAAATGGCAAATCTCGTGGAATAGTGAATTTTGGAAGAATAGTTGTCTCTTTTTTTTGTTTTTCTTCTTCTTCTGGAACGTGGACAGTCGGCACGAGTAAACTGGTGCGAATTGAACTTTCGAAAAGTACAATGGATAATTTTGAAAAATAGACAAGTCAGCCTTAAGCTATGTTCTTTATGACGCGGCACTACACCTAACGAAAAGTCAACTGTACGGAAATTAAAAATGGAGCGGTTTTTACCCCAATCTCCTTTAACGCTATTAGTAAGAATAGACCGAGCGGTCGGCACAATTTTTTTATTGGTTATCGTAAAAGCTCGAAAAAATAATAAAGAATTTTCTAGGTAAAGCAAAGAGACTTCCCGTACAAGAGGTGCAGAGAAAGAAAACGGTAACTCCTACTGTTAGGATACGTTGACGCTCACATAAAACGGGATAGACAACGTTTGTTGCTCCATATTTTTAAGGGCCACCTTTAAAAGGTGGTACGGTTCTAGACCTTCGGAAAATTAAGGATGACTCATCCACTCGTAAGAACGATACGATATTCCTTACGTTCATGAAAATTTGCCCCAATTCCTTCGTTTTACTGACTCTTGTAAGGTTTTGCAGTCTCTCTGTATTTTTTTTTGGTTTTTTTTCTTTCACGAGCAAAGTCAGAACTTCAAAGTCGTGGATATTCGGTTCTTTACGAGCTCTCTCGCTACTTAGATCCTGGCAGGAGGACTGCCAACCGAATGGTTACGTGCAAATGGCCGGGCCGCAAAATCGACCAATGGCAGTGCTTGACCCTGTGCCGGACAATGGATCAAATCTTGGCCCAAAATAGGACTCCCCCTTTTTCCGTGGAAGCGCAAGGGTTATTCCGAGAATGAAACGACACCCTAAACGAATAAAACCAAAATTGGTCGACGTTAAAGGCGTCCGTAAAGTCACCCTCATAAACTTCCCATCCTGGCAAATTCCCACCCAGTCGCTTTGCCCATGGAACCACAAGAAGCGCAAATATTTTGAGCGAAACGCCTTGAGCGCCATTGTCTTGACATAAGCGAACAATAATAACGTATTTCGAAGGGGTGGATCGTAAAAAGTATTTTCAAGCCCGATCCTGTGCACGAGTAGGCGACCAAGTACCGTTACGTTCATAGAGACTCTTCGTGAAAATATGATATTTTCGTACGAACGTTACGATGATTTGCGTAACGAGCTACCGGTATGTACTGTGCGCATTATCAATATTCTACAATCCCAATAATGGTTTTGTTTCAGGAGAGAAAATTACCTAGGGATTTCATGATTCTTCGTGACTGCTGCGAAAGACTTTTTTTTTTTTCTTTTTTTTTTTTTCTTAGTTAAAATCGACCGAAGATCTCGCAGAATGAAAATGAGGGAATGAGTGGCGATCGGTAGAGTCGGGACTCTCTAACTCTTTAAGCCTCTCCCACGGGAGATCGTCAGGTCCCGCAGGAGTCCCTCGACAAAGCCAAGACATGACTTGGGAAACGCTAAAGGATTATTGGTCATTCGAATCCTGTCTGAAAATCTGTCAAAGGCATCGCTAAACGCTTGTCCGTTACTCATCGAAATAGTTTTGGCCCACCCGCGGCAAAGAGGACGGGATTCGAAAATGTTGTGACAGTCTATTGTACAGTGGCGTAAGCACCTTGTCAATTTTTGGAAATTTCATCTCGCAGCATTTACGCAATAAGTAAAAGACAGGCAAGTGACGCTGGAGTCTCCGAACGTGAGAAAGGAAAGCTCTTGGATTTCGCCGAGGGAAAATAATTCTGTCGCGAGACGAATTAACTTGGAGAATTTGACAAAGGATAATTCCAGTCTTCGTACGAAATCAAAATTCATTTGAACCGAGAAATCTCGTCTTTTTTTTTAATAAAACAGCGAGTACGACATAAAAGGGAATAAAAGATTCCCTTCGACATTCATGGCAAATTTAGCTATATCCTTCGTCCTGACTTTTCTTGCCTTTTTAACTGGTACCTTACAAAAAAATGATTTATACTGCCACATAAAAAAAATTATCAAGACACAAATAGTTTAAGGATCATAGTTATGTGCCAAATGGAATTACGAGTGGCAGTTGGTTGTATTTTCGCAGGTACAAAACTGCCCAGGCAACTGGAGTAGTGGAGAAAGCTGACTGGAACGTTTGGTAATAAATAAATAAAATAATATAATATAATTGGAACACGCAAACCGGCGTATATACCGAAATCCTGGTCATTTCGTTTTATAAGTCACGCTAGTAAAGAGGAAAACGACCCATTTAATTGCCCTTGTTTTTAAGGGTGTTTCGTACACGTAGGTACACGTAGGTACACGTAGGTAGATGGGGTAAAAAGGGCTCGGATTCACGCTACTGAGAAACGGCCCGTTTTTCTATTTTACACCTTACGTACGCACTGATAATCGCAATCCTTTACCTGTCAAAGCATTAAGTCACGTCCATTCTGTACATTAGACTTTCAATAATTAAACAACTTATAATGAGGTCTTTTAGCTCTCTATAAGGATTAAGGGTTTTTGGCAATTGATTTCTTTAGATTTATTCATTAGAAATAACATATTAATATAAGTATAGTATAGTGTGGTATGGTACGGCGATAAGTAATAAGACGACGCTGTTTTGGTTGCGCAAGAGAATTAAGAGTCTCTGATCGATGATGAAAGGACCAGTAGAACAGAATGAAAGCTGCCTCGAGGGCAGCCCAACCCAAGGAAATTCGATGCTCGATTTCGTCGGACAAACAGAGAAGAAGGGATCTCGGTATTTGCGTAATCCGCGCCCTTTCAGAAGGCAAAAGCATCTAGAAGTGGTGAAAGAGAACGAGGCTAAAATCAATTTATTCAATTAGAACAAGAATCCGTGCGCCCCATCAAATTGTACGAATTGAAGAAAGGAAGATATTGCAGAGAAATTTTAAAAATAATAAACGTCTATATCTCATCTTTATTAAATATATATAAAGAATATGGCCATTTATGTATAATACTTTGGAAGATTCAAAGACTTTAATTACAACCGCGGGCGCGGTGTGGCGCTCGGGTCGTTCTTCTTGTGTCACGTGATAGAAGATGTTTAAAGTTGATAGCAGCAACGATTTAAACGTATGTACGCGATCTAACTGTACTAACCTGTACAGCGGACAATAGAAGTAAACGTCAGTTTTTCCAGCAACAGCAAATAGCAATAGCTAGGAAAATAGTAACTGGGAAAATCGCGTGAACCGTGGTGCGCCGCGTTCCGTGGCTTATATACGCAGTGTAAAATCCGTTCGGGAAAGTATGTGAGTGTGCCGACAGTGATTAACCTAGAATACTTGTAGACGCAGTGCAGTGTGACAAATGAGATATTTGTGAGAAGAGACAAAATTGTGCAATATCTGTGACAACGAGTGGACGAAATGGACGAAATGGACGAAATGGACGAGGCTTACATCACCAGGAGGCTGAGAAACTGTGAGTCAAATATTTACTATATTTATTTTTCTGCATGGAAAGCATATAACCTATCACTTTGAGGCGCGAACAAATTCCAGCATACGTATTCGAAGCTACTTATTCGTAGGCATTTTAGGATTATTCGAGAAATTATGGCTAAAGATTTGCGACGATAGTCAAACGTGTGAAATTATTGTAGAGAGATAGGAAGAACGAGGAGTATAGAACGAGGGTGGGAACGCGGGGGAACGATAGAAGCAGGAGAATAGAGAAAGGCTATTTCTAGGGCGGAAGAATGAGAGAAAAAAAAAGACGTTGGCTATTTTCAAATTTTCTATGTTGGTCAGCTTGGGTCACGGGTTGAGTAACATTATATTTGTTAATTGTGAAACACAATCCGAGCGGTTCCTGGACACCGGAATCCCGGCTACCTGTTCATCTCGTGGGAAGAAGGAAAAAGCCTGAAAAGGGATCTGCGTCCGTTTTTGAAATCTCGTAACACCACTAGCCTTACGGACTCCGAAGCCATACATATAGATACCACCCTCGTAACAATCCTGCCTCACAAGCATCTTCAGGTTCTATTGGCAACCCCGCGAACAGTCGAGATTCAAGATAGTGTCATATTTACTTTAGTAGGTGATGGCTTAATGGACCCCACAAATCTTGGACAGAGTGACGTGACAGATTAGACGTATTCGCAGTGGCTTACCAGAACTCTGCAATTTGACCAGTAGCCAGATTAACTTTAGTCTCATTTCCAAGTAATCGAATCTCTCTATGTATGGTTTTAGAGGATGCTGCATACACTTGTAAATGCAGCATATGCAATATACTTGTTGGTTAGGGCGGGGGGGAATAAACATGTATGGTTTAGTGCATAGGCCTTTCTAGATGATCACAAAGGTTCGACCGGATTCAGCTGGTTCTTTGCGTGCTCTTAGTTCTCGTTGGCTCGAGGAGCGCAAAAAGTGAGGGCGGAAGCTTAGTGCAAAATTAAATTACCGCCCGGGCCATTTTCCCAGGGTGAAAAAAAAAAGAGCGGCCATTGCCATGGAACAGTAACCGAATCCCCTGCGGAGGAGTCGAATGATTTTCGAGAGTCTGCCGATCTTGTATGGGTATTATTGACAGAATTCGACTTTCTACCTATTGTTTCCGCAAATGATCTTTTCCTCGAAGTGGGCTCGGGCTATAGAATTTTTTGTTCCTTTCCCCTCAAAATTGAGAACCTTGTGGCGAAGTGTCTATTAATCATAGATAAAAATCATCCCTCTTGCTCGAGAGAAAAAAAATTGCAAGGATTTTAAATATCGATCGGGCTCTTCTAGCGGATGGGTTAGGTTGGGTTAGGGTAAATTTTTAAAGAATGATATTGTCAATTTTGAGAAACTACGTAACAGCTAGTAATGTCGTTTAAATATTTTTTGTTGTCTCGACAATCTTGAAGGGTTTATCTCGTTATCCGAATCGACTGAAGTATTTGAAGGGTGAGTGAAGAGTTTTAAAGAGCATCCCTCGAGCATACCGATGACGCGTTAAGACCGTGAAAGGGCATTTTACGTTTTTAAAATGATTGGAAATTTCTGAAAGGCCCTCCTGTCCATCTTGAACGTTAAGCTGCCTAATTTCATCCGCTGTGCTCTAGATAGTATTTCATCTCGAGAAAATCCCTTCGGAACAGGTAAAAACGGGGGTGAGTATCGAATGGGGGATGTTCCCACGGTATGCGTTGCAAAACGTGAATCGGTAGCCAGAAAGCGATTTCTCGTGCAGTCCCATTATTTTGAGAAATAGTAGCTACCAGCATCCGGTCCAATGGCTTTCCTCTCCTCTACTCTCCTCTCCAAATTCTCGTGAATTTGCGTAAACCTTTTTCTTTCTTTCTGATTTTCCAAAATTTCACGATTTTTCTCACGCGAAGTTCATCCCCGTGTTTACTAATACAAATAACGTCGTACCCCTTCCGCGCCCCGATACACGTATACACATATTTTTGAGTTTTTGTAACACCCACTCAGCAATTTTGACTACAATGAGAATTTGGCGTAACCCTTCATCCCTTAATGTCAGGTATAGAATTTCGTGGACCCTTGCACCATCGTGATTCATCCCCCTTATGCAAACTACCCATTCACCTATGTCGTGCGTAAATCTGACGCATACCTGCGTCCTGGGAACCGCAAGGGATCCCCTTTTAGGGAACGCAATTTTCAGGGACCAGATTCAAAGGGATCTCTGACCGATTGATTTTTCCGAATTTAAAAGAAATTTTGGAATATGTCCAAACCGTGGGACATTCCGTCATTTTCATAGTTTTGAACCCCCCCTCCTCTTTTCCACGCTGCGTATATGCTCTCTTACGATTTCTTCCACCTGACATTTGTTTAGGCCATTTGAATAGGATCGGACAGCAGCCGTGGGAGTATCGACCGTATAGCCATTAGCTCTAGAAGAATCCCCTCGCAATTTATAGGAAAAGTTTCGCAACCTTGCGAGAGGGTTGAATAAGCCGAGACATTCTATATGGGGTTGGAAGTGTGGGAAATAGGAATTTTTAGATTTTTACCTATTTCAATAGAAAAGGGGACGAATGGATATTTTTGAAAAAAAAAGAAAGAAAGAAAACGAAAATATATACAATTTCCCAGCATTTCCGTAACATTCGTTCGATTTAATTAGCTAGCTACGAATTGAAGCTGGCAATGAAAATTCCTGATACTTGTTGAGGGAAGAATAAGGCAAAGTTTTGCCGAAAAAAAAAAAAGATATATATGTAAAATCTCGAAAAAAAAAAATAGAAAGACCATTTGCATAGTCCTGCAGAAAAGATTCTGATGGGATTAAGAGGGCGCGAGGTATCCGGCAAGGGTGGGAAAGGACGGAATGGGATACCCAAGGGATGAATTCAATATTTCCGATATGTTTTTCGCGAAAGAGGGTCGCCCCATGGGGGATGGAAACGGTTTTACAATAATACGAGCAGCGGTCCGAAATTCCTACATAATAATATGTTGCACGTCGTCCCGTACCTTATCAAAGTTACGAAATTTAAAGGGATCGCAGGAACTCAGGCTCGCCAACTGATTTTATCTTAATACTCGAAAGGATAATATTCAATTTTTTTTTTTTATACAATCTGACATGGGTATACCATATACTGGCAAGATCATATCCTTAAAGCAACAGTAACATTTGCATATACCACCTGTCGCTCTGATAGATAACGCAGACAAAAGTTATAGGTATAAGACACGTGGACGCGAATATAAAGATTGTCAAAAAAAAACAAAAAAAAAAAAGGCAGGCAAAACTTAAGGCAACGTACAGGGACAATAATTCCCGGGTTCCTATTTACGATTATAATTTAATTCTTTAAGAGGTTTTTTTTTTGTTATTTTCTCGATTTTTCGTCGTTTCGTGCTGCTGTACAAAATTTCTTACTTCGATCCGAAATTGTAGAATACCGATATCGTCCCGTGGGAATACCGATGTTATTCGCGCCACGAGGAGCAGCATCCCTTGCGTCTATAATGCAGACTGCTATTTAAGAGATTTACAGGGTGGCGGCGCGTACCGTAATCGTCGCTAACAATCGATTCATTATTTACAAGAGTGAGAGAGGTTTTTTGTTTGACGTTGTTTTTTCTCTTTTTTCTTTTTGGTTTCGGAATACCGTAGACGTGACTTTAGCTCACTTTGACACTCTGGTACATTTTGAATTGTATCGTACGGTTTTGACGACTCTGAATAATTGACGCGAATGCCGCTCATTGTTCATCATTGCGAATCTCGATGATTCGATTGATATCGATATCCGAAGTTCGCGAAGGGTCGATAATAATATTCCCGATCTGCCAACCCTGAATCGATAATATTTTTGTAAATTCGATTATACGCGAAGTTAAACTAGCAGACCTTCTGTGAACTTTCACACGGGATGTCATGTGGTTCTGGACCTGTTTCCACCCTCGTTCTGCTGTCCATCCGGTCATTTCCACCCCCTCAGTCCACCCTACCCCGGACGTGTCTAAATACATATTTTCTCAGGAAAGGGATGTTCTCCGAACCACCCCTAAGATTATCCCGCGGGAAAAATCATTTATCCGGCATCGGGTATCGTCAATGATATTTTTCCCTTCTGCCGTACCACGAAACCACCCCATTATTAATTAACACGCGAAGAAACAATTAGTCTAGATGTATAACGCAAGAACGCTCCTTATCTCTCTTATCAATTTCACACTACGCGCCTATTCAATACCGATAACTCGATCCCTCATATTTTAATTGTATCTTTTCTCCCATTAATTTCTTTTTTCCAAACATTACTATTTTCACTTGTTTCCAAAAAAGTCTGACCGAGCGCGTCATAAGAGAGAACCTCGAGGGTTGATCCGCGTAAGATATGCCCAATGTGTACGTCATCCAGGGAGAAGGATGGAAGGGAGGAAGGGAGGAAGGGA
>JARPRG010000535.1:4398-18726 GCA_031001745.1 Hartigia nigra
CCCTTCCACAGATCATTCCAAATTTGCTATTGATCAGTAGTAGGTGGTGCAGTATGGCGACCACCACTCCTATCCGCACTCCCATCCCCACTCCTTTTCCCCCACTCCGCGGCTCTGGCTGCCGTGGTGCAGGGTGAGAGGTGCGGGGTGAAAGGGGGGATGGAGCGCAGGGGCCGTCATAGTGCACCGCCGTTTATTATTATTATTTCATATTTAAAATAATAATAATAATTTTTACTTTTTTTATTTAAGAGATAATTGAATACATCTTGTAACATAAAGAGTAGATATAATATATATATACATTTTTTAAACATTGAACACATATTACAAATAGACCCATAGAAAATACTACCACTACTACTACTACTACTAATACTACTAATACTACATAATACGATCGATGATATTTTTAAATTATATTGCACAAGTGGTATGTATAATGCTGTTTTCTCCTCGTTTTCTTTAACTTCTTCTTCGTCTTCATCATCGTCTGTCGACATTGATTCATCGATGATGACGTCATCATCATAACATGTGTATTTTTGGAGACAAAGCGATACTTTTCTTAAGCCTTCAAATAATTGAAAATGTTATTTAATTAGAAGAATTGTGCTTTCAAGGAATGTACTAATTATTACTATAGTATATACACACATACCGGTCTTTATCCTCTTTTTCTGACGTTCCTTGGGTATCACGTAGGAGCATCTTAATTTTGAGCTTCTTTAAACTCCAAATGATTGTATTTTGTGCCGTAGTAGATCATGCGTAATTTCTTGTCACAAGAGGCTGCAATCATCTGCTCAAAGAGCGTGTGATTTTTCTCGAAGGCCTGGACGAATCTCGTTGGTAGGAAGCACGTAAATTCATTGTCCAGATCAACGGTAATACGCACACCATATTTCGTATGCGTGACCCGCAGACCTGTGACAGTGTACTCTTTTTCGGCCTCCAATTCCGATAATTTTTTTAGAGGTAGCAGCTCTTCAGGTCTTCCCACTTTGTTTATCACTGATAAATCCATCGTGGAGATTAAACACTTCCAATTTACGTGTCAAAATATGAAATTCAGTTCTCGTGTGTATCAATGTCTTTACGATCGCGATGTCTTGCAAGAGTTTTTCTACACGCGTCTTTAACTCACGTCGTTTTCTCTTCATATACTTCAAGCTTCTGACGCTGCTTTACCGCTGGTAATGTCTTGCAGCCCCCGTAAAGGCCCTGTTATGTCCCCCACTCTTCCAAGAAGAAGTTTCACTATATGAATATAATTTCCCTGGTTCCCTCAGCATTTTTTGTTTTTACATTGCATTGGATATCAGTTTACCGTATGACTAGAGCGGGGCCTGATACAAGGAAGACTGCTGATTCAGCTGCACGTGGCATTGTAAAGATGATCCCTCTGCAACTGATGAAATTTGAGCGGATCACCAGTGAAATGCGCTGATTATGATTGTCGTATGAGATTCAAGGGTATCAGGTCAAATCGTAAATACTTCAGTGCAAATTCTTGTATTTTTATTTTTACAATAATAGCACAATCACAATCAACGAGTGCGAGAGCAGCAGCCTTGTACACAAGAAAAACTTTTATCTCTATAACTTCCTCCTATAGCGCTACCCGTATTAAATACTGTATTCGGCGGTTTAGACTTGTTACGCTTATTGATGTATTCATTGTAATAGTCATACACTATTTTATCGTTTTTTGACAAATCACTTGAAAATGCGCTTCTAAACCTATGAACACCAAGGCCTGTAGACATGAAATGAAGAAACATAACACAATAATGTCCGCAACACTGTGATTCAGGAGCCTGAAGCTGCTTAGTACAGTAGCGAAAGAATTTACAGTTTCGCCGGAGGCGTTGGAGATGCTGGGGGACGATTGGTGGGAGTCCGTAGCTGTCGAAGTACCATCCTCGGCCATCTCGATCGACGTACATGGCGACCCAGTGGGCTCCGGGTTGCTTGTGGCCATCAGTATTTGCGACAATCGCTGCTGGCTTCGTCCACACCTTAGGGATACGATCTGCAGGATATACACCTACAGTATGATTCTTTATATCCTGCAGGACATGTAGAATTTCCAGGCTGTTCATAAGAGATAGCTGTTATAGCGGTGGCAGTGATTTTTTTCCGGATGTTACTTTTTCGTCATGCGCCAGCAAGGCAATATTCCAAGCTGTGGTGGTTCTGTATTCCCATAAGGAGCCGAAACGGTCACTATGGGAAAGCCACGTTTTGATTCTTATAGCATTATCCAGAGCACACTTGCACGCACGGTTTTTACGCAATAGTCCGTGGTAGATACAAAGCGTATCACTCTGAGGAAGATTACGGAACGATGAATCTTCGGCGTTCTCTTCTTCTAGGTTTATAATAAAACACTCTGTTAATTGCGTCAAATATGCCGCTTTATCAGAACCTCTTGTGAATATCCGATCAGCCTGCACCGCAATTTTCTTCAAAGTAGCCTCAATTGCACGTAAAGGCGTTTCACCCTCGGTCCACTCTATGCCGTGATGATTGTGCACTAACCATGTGTTTTGTCGCTTTATACTAGGCGGTAGGGCGTTATACGTGTAGGGCGGTGATACAATCCAGTGGCCATAGTAAGTCTCCTTTACAGAGATCACGGCAACTTCTTTTGGTGTAAAGTGATTATATTTATCCTTTAGGCCTTGTATATCAATGACAATATTCATGTCGTTTCGCGACGTTGTAGCACCTCAAGCTATAAGCGCAAACTGAATTCTACTGCTGACCGTTCTGCAGATATATGATACTTTTCGGAACAAGCTTCATCGTTTAGCCACTGAAGTCTACAATTACCTGCCTCGAAGAGTCTATCTCCAATACATTATCATATTCCGCGTATACAATACAGTTAATTGTCGAAGACAAAGCTTCGGCGAAGCGCACCTCTATTCTGACGCTGCCATGCCTTACTAAATTCCAATGACTGTTACTGTTTGCCGAGAGGTCAGGCGTTAGGTCAAACGCAAAAAGGCAATAACCGTGAGGGTAATTTTCACGCGAAATGCAATTACCCTGATTGAGAAAGTGGATACCCGTGCCGGAGAACAATGTGTGATAGGCATCCACATATAGAGAGGAATCTGTAAAGTCGGGTTGTAGAGGTTTTGACGGTATCTGTATACCATCGGCATATAAAGAAAGATAATTAATTTTATAATTTTGAAAGTTAAAGGGGTTTAGCGTACGGTCACCGTTGAATGCCCTATTATCGACGAACCCTAAAATTATGCGCTTAGGTAATTGTCCTAGTATGACATTATCCAAAGTGTCACCATGTACACCAGCATGCATTGATAGAGCTTTAACTTCAACACGCGTCAAAGGGTATTTAGCCGTAGATTTAGATAGAGTTCTAGCATGAGCTAGAAGCATGCCCGGGGCTATTCTGGCGCGTCGTACAAGGAGAGAGGCTTCAGTAATACGAATACTCCAATCTTTTGACGAGCTCATGAGGCAGAAGGCATCGGTGGTGCGAACGAGTCTTAAACGCATCTCCACACCGTTTATCAGAAATCTCTCTTGATTGAAGATGTCGCAGTGCAAGTGCCCGAGAAGATCGATTGACTTTTTATGTGAGCCTAGAAATGCTCGCCTCCTAGAGAGACCAATATTTGCGTCACCAAGATCGTTCATTTTTCCTGCTGTATCGTTATGCCACAACACGCTCGTAAGATGAGAGTTCTTTGCACCATAGCCATAATTCAAGAGTGTTTCAATATACGCTCTGTAGGCGTAAGCGTTATTAGGAGGGGACACAAGCTTTTGATTCAAAAACACATCGATCTGATTAAACATTGAATGCATCAAATTATTGACAGGTCCAACTTGAATAGTAGCATCGGGCTTCAGTGCCGCTGATTGTATTTGCACGCGCATACTTAACATAGTATGAGCAAGATCAATGTACTCATCCCCCTGCCCTGGTACCACAAATTCTATAGGTGAATCGTCTGTTAGAGATGAGATCGGCTTATAATACACCCATTGTGTTCCCTCGATTGTAGTTTGCGTTGGGGGCAAAGTAAACAGCTCAAGCTCCGACTTTAAGCACTCACACGAATGGGTATGTAAGAATGCCATTTTTTCTTTTTTTTTACCGCAATAATACTTTTTAACTGAAAATATCGGACACGGTTCTTAGACTCTTTTTCTTCTTTTTCGTTCTGTTGCCTGCTTTTGTCTTTCTTCTATTCACAGCTTTCTTCTTCTTTATCTGATCAAAACGTTTTCTCGACGTTGCAGACTTCTTTCTTTTTTTTACACCGATACGACGCGACGCACTACCACGAGCAGAATGAGCCAACTTCTTGATTTTAGTTGTTTTATAGCCAGAGCCCTGCATCAAAGTATTAATTTTTTCTTCGGCTTTACGCTTTAGATTCTCACCTGATTCACGTAGACGTGTTCTGAAGGCTTCTCTCGGATGTACCCCATTATCCATTATATCATTGGCTACATTAATTCCAGAGCGCAGCGCTTCTTTACCGACAGCCTTAGCTCCCTGTTTTAGCAGAGGTATGATGCGCCGAAAGAGTCCACCGAGGAAACTGCCTATACCGTGCCCCCGCTGATTGGGCGATCCTATGTATACCTGACTGATACCTCCATATCCAGTCCGGGCGCCGCCCGTCTGCGTATCAAAGTAGCTGTCGTAGTAAGCCATAGAGCAGGCGTCTTCATTAATCGATGCGTTTGAACTGTAGCGTCACCGTCAGCGTCCCGTGCTCGAATGGTATTGGCTCGCCAAACTCATCCCTTATATCGATAGTTATCGTTTGAAAACTGGTGCGCAAAAGAGGCAGATAACGAGGCGGCGAAAATCTTTGGATTTTCATAGAGCCATAACTGTAATTATCAGAGACCTCTGACGCCACGACGCGCAACAATGGAGTGTGCACATCTCCTGTAATATACGGCTCACAGATGTCCGTATAAACGAATAGCATGCTAGGTATTCCGCCAATTAAATTAGCTGGCCTCCGACCAGTATGCTTATCCCCAGTCTGAAGTATTATACGGTCAGGAGGGGTAAAACCTAGAATTTTATTTAGTAAGCCGGAGAAGTACAGAGAGTGCTCCATATTCTTGCACTCCGTGCAAATACGCGTTACAGACACGTATCCATTACGGTCACAATGAAATCTGAAATGCTCTATCACACACGGTATCTCGTTAATAGCCTCAATTAATGAGTTTATACTGCGGTACAGGCCAGGCGGAACGTAGGCCCGATCTTCTCTCAAATCGTGATCTAGTAGGTTAGTAGCTGTCGTAGGTATTGCCTCGTTAATAACCTCAATTAATGCATTTATACTGCGGTGGAACGGCGGAACGTACGCCCGATCTTTTCTCAAATCATGATCTAGTAGGTTAGTAGCTGCCATAGGTTTTGCAGTGCTCGTAATGATATTGATAAAATTCTGTTCTCCCTCGGGAGGTACATGTAAAATTGTCATGGGTATATGCATTTCAACTAGGGAAACAGCCCAGCTACCCTGCAAAGAGACACTTTGCGGTAAGTGCGTAGTATAGTGCGTTGTCGTGTTATCCGGATAAAATTTCATGCTACTATTGCTGGGTAAAACAATATAAAATTCGTCTCTCATCATCTTGATTTTCCTTTCTTATTAATTTCCTTTGATGGCTGGCGTACTCGCGATAATTCAGGTTCATAAAAAATACCGTCAATATCTTCGTCGTGAAGATCGCGCAAGATATATACCACAGGCTCACTACTACGTGACACTCGGTGTATTTTGAATAACTCACTGCTCCAACCGCTCTCGTAACCTTTTGCAAAGGCGGCTTTCGCTCTACTGATACGTACAAAATCACCTATGGCATATTTAGGAGGGCAATGGTGTGCTCTCATCACGCGACGTTGCAACAGATTAGATCGTGCCTTTGCCGCCGTAGCAAGCGTCACCGCGGCAGGAGCCATTTTTATGCTACTATGTCGGGCCTGGTTGTATGCCGAAACGATATTCTGCAAAACGTCGATGTAACGTTTCTCCCCTGAATGCGTGAAAAAGCGCCACATCCTTTCTTTCAGAGTTCTATTAAAGCGCTCGACAACAGCTGCTTTTATGTCGGGATTTCTGGCAACGCGGAATAGAATATTCTTCTTTCTCAGGAGCGTCTGGAATGCTGCGCCTATGAACTCTTTACCTTTGTCCGTCTGTATGTAAATAGGTGATCTACAATTACTTTTTTTCTGCGATAGTATACGCGTAAATGCTTTAGCTACTGACAAGGCTGACTTATCGACTAGAGGTTCGACCCATGCATATTTACTAAGAACATCTATGACTACAAGAAGATAGACATAACCGTCATTATAATCCTTTATTGAGCGCAGATCTACGAGATCAGCCTCCCAAACATCGTCGATGTTCCGTACATTGTAGAAGCGTCGTGGAAACCGATACCTCACAGGTCTGTGCATTGTGTAGGCATCTTGAGACTCTAACCACTCTATCGTTTTTTCATTAGAAATTTTTTTCTTACGCCCCACGTGTAGCAATTTCTCGGAGCCCGAAAACGACGCTTCATGGGAAGGATTAAAGTACACTTTTTGTAATGTTTTCATGGTAGTAGTTTGAGGTTAGACCAAGTTAGACGTCTTTTCTTAATATTATTGCAGCCAAAACCACTCTGTGCAGAACGATCAGATTTGTTGTTTTCACTGCCACTGAAGAACGTAGAATGGCTTACGTCACTCAAAGCCTCGTCGTCGTCGTCGTCGTCGTCGTCGTCGTTACCGTTGTCGCCTTCGCTTTCGTGCCTCCGTAATGTTGAGTTGGCTCTTGATTCCAACCATAGGTCCTCATTTCCAATATATTCCCGAGGAGTTTGAATCGTTCTTAAGAGCCTAGCGAATGCTTTACGGCCGGCAGGTCTGGGAATTTTTCTTGCGCGCATGGCATCATTCACGAGATCAACAATATTTGAATCCTTGATAGTTTTTCCGCTTACGGAAACAACGCCCGCAGAATTCCAAGAAAAATTCGACGCTGGCGCCTCGTGCAGGCGGCGCAGCAATAGCTTTGCCTTGTTACGAAATTTTAATGGTACGCTTTCAATTATAATGGAATCGTTCATGCCCGTGAAGCTCTCGCCCGGTTTTCCATTATTATTCTCAGTTGATGACTCTTTCTTCCTCTTCTTCTCCACGAGCATAAGATACTGCTGAGTGCGTTCGCTGTCCGCAAAATGGAGATAACGCTGTAATACAGTCATATACGCAGACCACTTTTCTCTCTCATCCTTGTACGTGTTGGAATCCAAAATATTTTTCATTTCACTATCCAGTCTGCTCAAAATAGCAGCAATAGGACGATCCTCTTGTGTTTCTGGCGCATTCACAGACTGTCGATGACTTTGTATGCTAAGCTGAGGTAGATTCTCCTCCGGCACGAGAACCATTTTTCTTGTGTGTTCCATCACCCGCGACCACCGATCAGGTTTGACAGAAGAGTTCCTAGTACTGGCGCTAGCAAGAGAGGCAGGAAACCACCGCTCTGCACAACAAATCGCTTCTTACTCTTCCAACAGCCTTTTTTCGCTGCTAAACGCCGAAGGACAGACGCGTGGCGACGTAATTTTTTCCTTTGCTCCGACTTCAGAGGTACATTACCACGAAGAACATTCAAGGCACACTCACAAATGCACCTAATTATACGCACATCGGCTTTTCGTAAAACGGCTTCACGTTGCTCCTTGTTGAGATACTGAAGAGCCCTTAATATAGCAATGTGCTTCTTGCAGAGCGATGATCCGTTTCGCTCCATCACAGGCGTAGAACTGGCAATTTTACGGTTGAAACGCTGCTTTTGAACTTTTTTCGCGGTAAGTAGACGAAATGATGCGCGTCGTCTGGAAAGATACAGGTGCGAAATCTGCAGTTATCGGGTGTAGATTGCTTCAAATCCAGTAAGAGATACCCGTGTGGTTTTGACGTCGCGTCGTGATAAGCCTCTTGTAAAAAACGAGGATTTTCCGGATATACTTGACGCGCCAGATGTTGTATCTGAGCTCGATCGCGAGGATTTTTGAATACAACTATATAACTGGCGTTTAGCGAAATGTCACGCTGTCCATGACCTTGATGAAATAAGTTTTGAGTTATGAAAATTACGCTTAAATTTTTATGATGACTACCTTTGGTGAAAAGATCGACAACACTGTTATTTGATGCTTCGCGCATCAGATCATCGATAATTATGAGTTTAGTGCGATTATCATTTGCATAATCTCCAGACTGGGGTAGACCTTCACGAAATTCTATTGATGAGCCGTATTCCGTATACGCCGACTGCCACTCCGAGTAATAAAAAATAATTCTTGCAAACTTTTCACTACTCATAAGTGAGATAAATTTTAAAAATTTTTTCACAAAAAACGTTTTACCGCATCCCGTAGGACCGCAAATCATTGAGGTCCAGGGATGTTTCCACCGCGTATCCATCTGAACGAATGAGTAAGTTTCCCAATATGATGCGCATGATAATAAAGATAACACCCAGGAGCGTACACATTTAAAAATAGATCCTTTATTTGTCTATTACATTATTTACATTAGTCCTATATCACAGAATAAGCTAACCTCTGTAACCATAAGGAAGCGAGCCGTATTCACCATTACGTCTCCTCTTGACACTCGAAGGCATACATGATTTCGTTTCAGGTCGTGTGACAACCTGATGAAATGCTGTACGCCGAATTGAGTCATATTGTAATACAATCGGCTCCTCTCTCTCTCCTATTATAAAAGAACGTACTGAATCGTAATTTATTAATGAGCTATTTGCAAAATTAAGCGTTATACCTTTTACTTTACAAACCTCGTTTTCAGTACCATCGGGGGTCTTCACTATGAAAGAATAAAATTTTGGGCCTCCCGAAACGAACGACTTAATATAACTACCTACGCCGTAAGAGCTTAATTCGTCCGTTAGATCTCCTAAAAGCTGACCCGTCGGCGGCTCGTATTCGTCCGGATTTTTCTTTGCCACATAAATAACCGAATCTGTGTCGCAGTACAGAGCGCGGCGACCCAACAGTTCGAGGTAACTATAAAGCTTCAGGCGGGCCTGAGCTGTAGTATACGCAGCTATTACGGCATTTGCTATGTTAGATGGCATTGCAGCATCAGCAGTTTTCGTGTAATTTACATACAGTACATGATTATTTACCGGCAGCATACCCGTAATCTCGTACTCGGGACTACTTAGTAATTCCATGAGTTTTTTGCGCGTCGATACTATCGCTGTCTGCGGCAGATTTTCGCGTTGCCCGAATTTGCCCCAAAATGAATTAAGACACAGCTTAGCTACAGATCGTAAGCCTGGATTTTTCGCTATACTATCGCGACTGAGCTTAACGCCTTCAGCGTTCTCAAAGGCCGTTATATAGAGGTCTTGCGCTGCCTCGTCTGTTGCACAGCTCTCAGGCCACCCGCTGGCCTCCTGCGTGATTTTAAGAAAAGTATTAATATACTCGACAAACAGACCGCCCTCCTGCGTATTTCGATTATACTGTGTTATTTCATACTGCCAAATTTCAGACACACTAAGTACTTTATAACCGCACGCAATAGCTTTTCGCAGTTCGTCGACTACCCACGTACCATTGAACACACGCTCTGCAGGATCTTCATGATTGCAAGCTTCTTGGTTCATGTTCTCGCAACAGCTACGGCACAGTCCAAACAAGAGTCGCTGATGCATTCGTACAGGCAACACAGGATGATAAAGATTTTGCGGTGCAAGTACTGTACATTTAACGAGACCCTCAATGAGCGAAAGGTTGTTATTATCAGGACCAGTCAGTTCCATACACTCATCACCTACGTACACTTTTGGATGGCCTACGGGATATTTCCCGTACTTACAGATATACGGGTACAGAGAGCAAACGTCAACATAGTGTATTTGCTCCCCGTCCTTTGCATCGTAGAGCGTGACCATGTTTTCTGTGCGGCCTCCGAAGAAAGCATCGCGAGGGTTGAGGGGATCTGTGCTAACTAGAGGGTGGTCGCGTACGAACGTACTCATCGCCGCGTTTGTTTCTAGCATACGATCATACTCGCACTCCCAAATTTCAGTTAGCGTGTAACCGCTCGTTCGGATTCTATAGGATATAGCGTTCGTTCTTTCCAGCCGCTCATTCATTGATATACCATCGCTTTGTTTGCGATCCCTGTTTACAACGAAGCAGCGTGAACAGCCATGCCAATAGCAACCGTGAAACTGTAATACGTGAGCTGCACCAGAGGTTTCGTAGTAACCGTCTACCAAAAGATTTTGAGGCAATTTAAATTCACGCGAGCGCCCAGCGTGAATAATGCGATGACCAAGAGAATGCTCCATCCACACGAGCCAAGACACTGCTTTTTTCGATTGATTGTGCGCCCATCTATAACCGCCTGTGGGTATAATACCGATTGAATTGGTTTTCAGAAAATTTTTCCGAAAAATTTGAAAACATGCTGACGCGATTGTTGTACTTTCGGTAAATGGACAGACACGACCGCTGCTCATGAACATCTTTCGAAAAACTATGCTCGCTTGTCTCAATATTGTGACATCGTTTTTACAATAACTTTCAATCTCTTTTGAAAAATCAAATACATATCCGGCGTTTTTTAGTTCGTTATACCATGCTGAAAAATGCTCGCGCTCCGCTACACGCATTGTGTCAGGAGAGTAATATTCTACAGACGGCAGCTCTCCGACATAAGTTTGATTTTCGGGTCTGTTGAACAGATGAGGAAAAGTTCCTTTAGCAATAGTAGCCTTAAGACCAAACGCTTTTGGCAGCGCACTCAGCGGCATATGAAAGTAGTGTAGACTATCGAGAAACACAAGCTTCCCGAGGCGCATAGTAATAATTTTGGTGCCGTTCATTATCAAGGTGGGGAGCTGTGTTTTTTTCTCCTCGATTAAATAGCGTAATATAAATTGTGCATCAAAACCTCCGGCATTATGAGCAATTAAAAATGTATGCGAAAAACCTTTGATGTTTTGCATACCTAACTCGACAAGCTGACACACAGGATTCTCCCTGAATACAAATTCGTGTGTGCCACAATGTTGACACTGCTCAGCTATTGAATCGCTATCACAGCACAGCGTGCAAACACGCTGAGCTACACAGAGGCTTGGCTGGTGTACAAACGTAGTGGGATCACCTTTCACGGGCTTGCACTGTTGCGTTTCAAAATCATAGAAAATGAAGATCTTCTCTTTTGAGGGGGCAGCAACGCGAACGGGCCTCATGAAACACAGATGATTATATGGCTGATTGGATTTGCATGTTTTGCAGAATCCCACACCGCATATGTGCTTCTTTTTCTCCAATGGTCTTATAGAGCGAAAACAATTATGACAGCGCTTGAGAAATTCACAAACAGAGCTTGCTCTACGCGTTCCACGTGTTCTAAAAGTCCTATGATGTCGTAAACATTCCTCTCCGAAAAAATAGCGATTACAGTCTGCACATCTGATTGTGTTGTACGGGAGTGCGACACACGGTGGCGATTGAAAACAACGAGGGCACTTTTTTTTCAAGCATCTATGATCCGCACGGCGGTATCGAGCGTTGCAAGCTGTGCAAAAATTTAAACTACCGGCGGCACCTCTGAGATTTAGAATGGGCTGGAAGTGATGTGATCGTTCGTAATACAAAATATACAGAGTGTGCTGAACCGTGCCCGCTGTAGCCAAAACTCTATGTGTGCCGTCGAACAGGGGTATTTCGCGGCGACCAAACGTTAGAAATTCAAATACTACTATTGCAATGCCATCTTTAGCTAAATAATCCTGGTAACTCCCAATCTCATGTACCCCACACCCACCTCTAGGCACATCGACATTTGCAGCTCTTGTGAGCTCGAGCGCTGCCTCTCTTTGATACGATCCGTTAATCTGCCTAATGCGCTGCCAGTTAACATGCAAATCACCCGTGCGAATTTCACCTCTTTCAGCGTATGCTCGTGCGGCTACTAGAGAGCGCGGTAAGCAGAGATTATCGGTATTTCGAATTGACAGAATAGATTTTTTAGCAATACCCTCGTGTGTTAAACCCTTTCGGCCTCTGCCCTCTACGCCTTTAACAATACATATTTTTACATTAAATGAATCATCAATGTCTAGAGATACTGTACTTTGAGCTACACTTGATATTAACAACCATATATCTTCAAACGTGTAGTCACGGACGGGTCGAAAAGAAAGCCATACGGGGCCGTGAGCTAAGCTATTCGCTGTAAACGAAATACCCGCGTAGTCGCTACCCTCGCAGTATCTGGTGAGATGCGTTAAAAGATCGCGGAATGCTCCTTCGAGCCACTCTGTTACGTTGACTCCTGAAGGTGGCTGGCGGATCTGCATCGTTGTCTCGCGCCCTCGTAATTTGAAACGCTTAAAATAGCGCGCTGCATCCTGTGTGATAAAGATTCGAGTTCCAGGCGGCTGTACATCCCCAAAGGATTCGTTAGTCGGTGCGCCACGGGGCCTACCAGCACCTCTTTGTATATCTGAAACAAAAAAAGTGGTATAAGTGACTAGAACTTATAGATTCCCAAAAAGTATGTTATAGTTATTTTAAAGTACCTCGTGTTAGTCTTGATTCAGCAATAATGAGTCATGTGTCGAATACCCTGTCGTAGATACAGCAGCTTACTTTTTATCCCATACACAGGTAAAGCGTAAAATAATTTTTCATTACCTGAATCGGATTCCATCAAATGCTGAAACCAGATATCAAACTGCCTGGCAGCTCTTCCCTCATCGTTTTCATCCACACTCATAGCCTCGTCCTCCATAGGATATTCCCCGAGCTGATTCTCATGTAGTATAACGTCGGCCTCGCTCATCGAAAGATTATTATTTCTCTCAACTACAGGTCTATCAATGTCGTTGTCTGATTGATACGATGGTCCTGCTATAGGGCCATCAGCTTCGATACCTCGGGCTCGTCGATACATCACTGATCGAATTGTTACAAATTGTAAATAAATCAAGTTTTATTTTATAATTATATATTTTATTTTATGTGGATACTCACTACCTCTTCCAGGATTATCACTAAATATTTCGGACGGTTCAGGAATACTCGACATTACTATTGATGACGATGATGATGATGATGATGATTCGGTACCTTCAGGGGGAATTTGCAATTCAGCTGTTCTCTCCACCGTATCTTCATCCTGTGCTATATTACCTATAAATGAAATATCCGAATAATCGAATATACAGTTTTCGATTAATACGATTTAAAAAATGTAATTCGTGCTTACGGCAGGTGAAGTTGGTGCTAGATGATGCTGATGAAACAAATATTGTTGACGGTATCGAGCAAGCACCAGCTCCAGACCCTGGTTCTTCATGATCCTCCTGCTGAGGTTCTGAAAAATAATTTAATTGTACTCTCTTCTTCTTCTTCTTCTTCTTGAAAAAAGAAGAACCATTATGTAGGAAAACATTATTTTGGATACTCACCCCTTAGACTGACTTGACGCTCTAAGCCCTCTTCTTCTTCTATTGTGCGTGCCACTTCTACGAGCGCCTCTTCTTCATCACTCGCTGCATCGAGAAACTGTCGATATGCTATAATCGACAGAAAATAATTATTGTACGGGCTACCAATAATAAGCTACTTATATAAAGTAAAGATACTTACTTCTGATCTCGTCGACAAGGCCTCTAATACACGGAAACTCTTCGGCACCTCGTCGTTGCAATTCTTCAAACACACATGTCAACACACGTTGACCACTTAACACACCTCTGTTGTAGGCTACTGCAATGGCACGTAAAGGAGCCCACCATATAATATACTTTAGTCTCTTTATGAGACTTTTGCCTGGTAAATGTCTCAATTCATTACACCAATGATCATTGCACCTACGCCTCAACTGCGCACTGTGTGCTTTTGTTAAGCGCAAAAGGGCTAAAATACACAATCGTAGAGCACGGTCTGACATTGTAATTAAATAAAATCCCGTACCGCGGTTGAATCCCGACTGAGATTTTTTGTCTCCAGGGGTAACACAATAAATATACAAGTAAGCATTTTCTTAAACATATAACGATACTCATAACCGAGGCGCATAATACTGCAGCTCTACGGATCAAAAAACGCTCACGAGCAGAGCAAGAATGTAAACATATTAGTTTCACCATTACTAACGAGAAGCATCACTCCAGGTCTACATCATTAACTAATTTACTAATATATTGTTACGTTCCACTCCTTATAATTATCAATGGCAAAACA